>JARVZY010010978.1:600000-930000 GCA_030686995.1 Artemisia argyi | reverse complement strand
TTCATTAAACAATACATAATGTAACAATCAAAATACTCGGCTAGAACGCCTGACATGCCTATCACTCACAAAACCTAAAATTCATTACTCAAAATACAAACTCCTCTTCACTAGATCCACTAGTTGGCGTTGCCCGATCCTTCATCCCTTGTAGTGCTTCTGATGTTGCATCGTTGATGTCCAACAAGTACTGTAAACCGTAAACGTTACAGCTTTTCAGGTACGGGGTCACCTTTTAGATATATTAAACAGAGATCTGCCAATTCTTCGGTCACCTCCCATGATAACGGTGACGCCGGTACGGCTTTGTCATAGGCTAACAAGTCGTTTAGAGAAGAAACCTGCATATTGATGGCAAAAGTTTCCAGATTAACACAGTTCAACACACAATGGCAATGGCACACACGTATAAACTTTCTGAAGATTTTAATGTCTATCCACAAACCATCACTAGTTTATTTAACGCCAGCTTGTCAAGTCGGGGACAACCATCTTAACAGCATATATGCGGTAAAGTCTCAATTTCCTTACTGGGAACAGTACCTGACGGCGTCAAGGATCTACAAGTGACGGCGTCAAGAGTTACAAAAGAGGTGGATATGGAACTTCTAACGTGACGGCCCAGAGAGTTTTCAAGCTTATGGCCTGACGGCGTCACCAAGGCCGTTAGGGTCCAAATACTAGTGACGGCCAGAGTATTTCTACACATGACGGCGTCACAATTGGATATAGGCAATACGAATTTTATCATGGCGGCAAGTTGACGGCGTCACGAGCTAATACATGACGCCGTCAAGATGTAAACTCATATATAGTTTTCCAATTTTCATTCATTAGTGTGCAACTTTGAGGGAATAAACCCTAAGACGAATTTCCAGCTTTTTCAAGGGTTTTCAACCCCTTGATTCTTCCATGTTCATTTGAAGATAAGTATTCATTCAAATCATTCAATATTTCTATGTGTTGTGTGATTATATCTTACGCTTGTCTTCTCTTTAAAATGCTAGACTAGATCTTTATTGTGTTTGCTTAGATGTAGTGAAACCTGGATGTTGATTATGGGTTGATTGTTTGTTTATAATTGTTACGGATGATTGTATTCGATGTTAGGCTTAAGAAAACTGGCAGACTTCCATTGGTAACTTGCTTGAACGTCTTAAGAAACATGATCGGAGGTGTACTACGATTTTTGGTTGTATTTAATGCGTAAGAGAATTCTAATGATCCCATGTTAGGAGCTTCTAATGGCTCTACATAGGAGTGAAGTATGATCTTATAGAGTTAGGGAATATTGTACACGACCCTACAACTAGTATTAAGGAATATGACCTGTCATCCATGCAATTGTAACAAGCTAATCAACCTGTAAAAGATATCTAGGGAGTAATGAAATCTAAGTAAACACAACTTTCCTCATTATTGTTTCCACCACATTAGTATAATAGTTTTATTTTCATTTATTCTTATTTTATTTTGATTGCATCTTTAGTTTATTGGGTTAGTTGACTAGCAACTAATTCCACCCACTCCTTCCAAACCCGAGATTTTACTTGCTTTCATTAAATATAAAAATACAAAAAGAATCATCCCTCACCTCTAGACCTAGTTTAATAGGATTTCTAATCCTATCGACACTATTCCTGAGTTGAACCATCAATCCCCCGGTACTTGTCACTATACTATACTACAACGATCAAGTACACTTCCTGGTGGGGGTTGTAAGCTTCTCGAGATCCCTTGAGAGGTAAAACCTGTTGCGAGGGCGCAATTCCCACGTATCAAGTTTTTGGTGCCGCAACCCGGGGAATAGTTATTGTCTAGGTTAGGATTTCTTTTTATTTGCTCTGCTTGCTAGATTCCTTTCTAGTAAGATTTTTATTTTTATTTTTAGGTTTTCTTTAGTCTATCTCATTTCTTCGTTTCTTTGTTCATAACTTTTACCATCCGACATCATGGAAGGTGGTAACATCTTTGAACCCATTAACCCACCACAACAAAACCACCCACAAAACCCACCACTAGCAAACCAACCTCCTAGGCCCCGAACTTTAGGAGAGTATTCCCGTCCTAGCCACCAAGGCTACCGTAACACCATTGAGCTCACTCAAGGAGCCAATGTGTCCCCCTTGCAATCTGACATCATCCGGTTGGTGCAAAGCGGATGTGCATTCCATGGACTTTGTTCCAAAGATCCTAATCAACATCTCAAGGATTTCCTTAAAATCGTAGATTCCATAGACCTTGATGTTGTAACTAGAGAGTCGACCCGATTACGTCTATTCCAATTCTCTCTACGTGATCAAGCTAGTCAATGGCTTGAAAGTTTACCCGCGGGATCCATCACATCATGGGATGATCTCACCACTCGTTTCCTTGCTCAATTTTTCCCACCGGGGAGAACTACCAAGCTTAGAAACGATATATTGATGTTCCAACAACGTCAAGGTGAAACTCTATATGAAGCATGGACTCGTTTCAAGGACTTATTCCAAAAAGTCCCTTATCATGGCATAGATCTTTGGCTCCAAGTCCATATCTTCTATGACCATATCGATCTCTCCACAAGGCGAACCATTGACCAATCGGACGGTGGCAAGCTACGTGATCTAAGTGCGGAAGAATCATGGGAACTCATAAAGATCTTGCTCTCTATGACAACAAAAGTTGGAATGATCCCCGTGATTTGAACAAAACGGTCAAGGCAATATCTTTGCCTTCGAACAATTCTAGCACTCCTGACCGTAGGATCATGGAACTTGAGGACCAAGTCAAGTTTCTCATGAAATCTTACGAAGCTCCTAAGCCTTCAAGCCAAGTGAACAAAATCACTTCTTCATGCGAATTATGTAGTGGTCCCCATGACACTCGTGATTGCGTGGAACTCCCTGGACAAGCTTTTGCGTTTTACGCATCCTCGCATACCGACGAAGCGGGAGGCAAGTGGTACACTTTCAAACCCGAGCCAAACCCTTACGGTGATTCCTACAACCCTTCTTGGAAATATCACCCGAACCTTAGGTGGAAACAAAACCCAAACATGCCCCAAAACAATTCTTCCAATCCACCTAATCGTTACCAACCAAATAATATTGAAGGATTGATGTCCAAATTTATGGCATCTCAAGAAGCTCACATAGCTAAGTTTGAAACCGAATTCAATCAACAACAAATGGAGATGACCAATAAGATTGACAACTTGCTGAAAGCCCTCAACAACCAAGTGCTAACTACACCTAGGAAGGACACTAGGGACACTAATAGCGGAATCCAAATTAAGGACCCCTCATCATCCAAACACGTCCACTTTGTCAACGTTGTCACCATTAAGCCAATAGATAAGAATATAGAAGAAAGTGACAAGGATGAAGTTGGAATAGAAACCGGGACTAAGGATGGGGTTAAGGAAGTTGAGGATATTAAGGACGAAAAGTTATAGCAAGTAGAAAATGTAGAAGAATACTTTGATAAGTTACCCACCAAGGAAGAACGGGAATATCATAAAGATCTATTCGATGACCCCGAGACACCTTACGTCCTTGGTTCACCCCTTATTAAAGTAGGTGATCCCTCTAACATCAACATACCATGCAACATTGGGCATATGCATGTGTGGAAAGCTTACATCGATCTTAGGTCTCCTATAAACATCATGACTAGGACCTATTATAATTGGGTAATGAAGAAGCAACTTGGATATAGGATGATGCCTAACACGAATTGGATGAGCAACTTTGTAGGAAGAGTGAAAGGATTACATGTCTTTGTAGGAAACTTCACTTATGTTACCGACTTTGTGATTGTAGAGGATATTCGTCCGGTAATAGATGGCTGTCTAAGTCAAGTAGTGTTCGGATAACCATTTGTTGAGGCCTCTAAGATGAGTTATGACCCTTCCTTAGGGATAGTTAGATTCAAGGATGAGAACGATGAGATTGCTTACCAAATGCCCTATAAGATTGAACAATACTGTCTTCTATCAAACCTTGAAAAGGAACACAAGCAAGCGGTTTACTATAGGAATGATGAGGATAGGCGTAGAGGAGTAGATTATGTCATGAGTAGAATACTCGGTTTCTATAAGGAATGTTTGCAACTAGGTCCGGAATACAAAACTAAGATTGGAGATAACCTAGAGAATGAAACCAATGGCGAGGTCACGTAATTGCCCATGACCTTGAGTCTAGCTACAAGACTCGTAAACAAAGAAAAGCGTTTCTTGGGAGGCAACCAATGTTTTATGTGTTTTTATTTGTTTGATTGTTATTTGTTTTCGTATGCATGCTTTATCTTTATTGTTGGTAGATCATGTTTCAACCTAAATTTTATTTTGTTGTTTAACTTCGTCTTAACTTCATATAAAAGTATTTTGCAAAAGCTAAGTGTAAGGGGAAACCCCAAATTTGTTTATAAGAACGAAAATGATCTTGATTCGCCACAATATTAAATGAACATGTATATTAGTATTTGTTAGAGTCAAATGCTTGTATCGAGTCATAATGATGTTTTGCAGGATTTTCCAGGAAGTAGGACATAAGATTTTCCAGAAATTTTCCGGAAACTTAACATAAAGATTTCTGCAGGTCACTTCTGACGGCGTCAGGATTTAACACCTAACGGCGTCATGTGTAAAATTCTGGAAATTTTGCGAGTTTTGTTTTTCTAATGGAGTCTTAAAGTTTTTGTTGATTCTTTAGTTTTATAAACTCCAGGAAATCTGCAAACATTCATTCCACAAGCATTATTTCTTAAATTGCTTTCTAGGACTTGTTAGTATATATAGATTGCCGCGGATTTTACGCGAGGTTGCCTTGTTTGTTTTCTCAGGTTTAACAGGTTATATATGACAAGAAGATGATTTATATTTCTGGAAGGGAAGCTTTGAACATTCATTTTCTTGGAGGAAGATCTAACTTTGTTGACACACTATCCACACCGAACGAATCAGGAGAGTATTTGTTTTCATTCTTTTACCTGTTTTACTTTTACATTCTTTAATTGAACATTGGGGACAATGTTCATCCTAAGTGTAAGGGGAGGGTAAATGATGATACCTTATAGGATACTATTGCACTTGAGTTTGTTTGTTCGATAGTAGGTGTGTAATAAAACTAAGAGAAATACTTGTTAGTGTAATTTTAGCGCCAAATTTAATTTTTTTTACAACATTTAGGAGTGAAACTTTAGCCTTAACAAGTGTCTCATGGATAGGAGTTGTATGGCTAGCACAAAACCGTACCATTCAGAAAAATTTTCCACCCAAATATGTGAGGTTCGCCTTTAGAATTGATAGGAAAAGCATTCATTATTAGTGCTTATGAGTGTACCGGTAGCATTTAGATTCTAGAACTTGCATTAGTGATGCATCCCGAGACTGCTAGTGAGACTACATTCGTGTAGTAGGATTTACTATATGATAAGAGGCATAAGGATCACCCTTGTGTTAAAACCGTATCATAATTACTTGACCATTTAAGTAATATTACTTGACTAGTAAAGTCAATTAATTTTCCCACACCTTAGCGTTGTACTCATTTTTAGTACACGATACCCCTAGTACACCCCTTCGAGCCTATCTTTTCATTTCTAACTTTAAGCATTTTACTTAAAGGAAGAATTTGTTACAACCCACCCAAATGTGCAACCAAATCGCCTTAGCCTTCCGTGTACGCACTCATCTTTAGTGCATTATTGTAACATGTTTAAACCCATAGTTAATTATCTAATTGATTACATGGTTGCTAAGTCAAGTCATATCTTGTACATATTATTTTGGGATGATTGGGACTCATGGGTAAAGTAATAGTGTTTTGGAGTAATGGGGAAGAACATCATATATTACCCCCATATGTGCATTAATCTTAAAAAGTACTCCAAGTGTTTTGATTATGTTGATTCAAGTCATTAGATTAGTTTATTGTAAAGTATGTAAAAATTCAAGTGTAAGGGAAATGTACATTCCCTATGATGTATTATTTTAGATAGTAGGGTAAGAGTGTATGCAAAAAAAAAAAAAAAAAAAAAAAAAAAAAAAAAAAAAGTTAAAAAAATAAAACAAATCAAAAAAATTAAAAAAAAGAAAAAAAATAGAAAAAGAAAAGAGAAAAAACATACGGACTACCATCCCGTTTCATTCTATGTTTATTTTATGTTTTTGTTATTTTTAATTCATTAGCTTAAGTCGAGTCGAGTCTTGGCTTAGCAATGCCTTATTGTACATGTAATTAACCAAGATGATTAACTCGCCACCAGTAAATATTACCTTTATCCAACAAAACCGTGTTTTCCATATCCCTACACCTAACGTTATAACCCTTTAAAAGACCTCTTTGATAGTTTATCCTAGGTGCTTACGCCAAGTGGTGGAGGTTTGATCCTTTCCCAAGACTATGGTAATATATTTGCTATGACAGGTAGTGAGAGATGTTTTCCATTTTCATATTGTGATATATACTTTATTACACCCGAGAGATGTGAGTATCTAAACACTATTTATGAGGTGCTAGTATATGACCTCCGTGCTTGTTTTTGGTTTTTAGTGAAACGATTATTTATTGTAATTACCTTTATATTAGTGTTAAATGACCCCTAACTCATATTTTGATTAGAATAAAAGCGCATTTTCTTGAGGACAAGCAAATCTCAAGTGTAAGGGTATTTGATGAGGCGAAAAGTGTACTGCTTTTAAGGGGTCATTTAAGCCCGAATTCGAGATTATTTGATCAAATATTGCCCTAAATCGTTCCTTTTGTCATTTTAGGTACTTTTGGAGAGAAATCTGGAAAAGGAAGCATTTTGGACATTTTTTTGGAGCATATAAGTGAAGAAAACGGCAAAGTCTCAATTTCCTTGCTGGGAACAGTACCTGACGGCGTCAAGGATCTACAAGTGACGGCGTCAAGAGTTACAAAAGAGGTGGATATGGAACTTATAACGTGACGGCCCAGAGAGTTTTCAAGCTTATGGCCTGACGACGTCACCAGGGCCGTAAGGGTCCAAATACTAGTGACGGCCCAGAGTATTTCTACACATGACGGCGTCACAATTGGATCTAGGCAATATGAATTTTATCATGGCGGAAAGTTGACGTCGTCACGAGCTAATACATGACGCCGTCAAGATGTAAACTCTATATATAGTTTTCTAATTTTCATTCATCAGAGTGCTACTTTGTGGGAATAAACCCTAAGACGAATTTCCAGCTTTTTCAAGGGTTTTCAACCCCTTGATTCTTCCATGTTCAATTGAAGATAAGTGATGAGGCAAAAAATGAACCACTTTTAGGGGGTTATTTAAGCCCGGAATTGAATTTATTTGATCAAATATTGCCCTAAATCGTTCCTTTTGTGATTTTAGGTACTTTGGGAGTGAATTCTGGAAAAGGAAGCAATTCGGACGTTTTTGGAGCATAAAAGTGAAGAAAACGGCAAAGACTTAATTTTCCATGCTGAGAACAGTACCTGACAGCGCCAAGAAGAAAAATGTGACGGCGTCAAGAGTAAAATCCGTGACGACCTAGTGAAAACCTGAAGGCGTCACAAGAAGGGCGTCAAGAGTTAATATGGTGACGGCCTGCATAAGGGATACACATGACGGCGTCAGACCCAGATCTAGGCAGTCCGAGAAACAATTTGGCGGCGAGATGACGGCGTCAGAAATTTGTTCTTGACGCCGTCACCTATCAGAATCTATATATACTTTTCTATTTTTTTCATTCATAAAAGAGGAACTTGTGTGGAGAAAACTAGGGTCGAACTTTGTAAACCCTAGGTCGTATTTTACAGTATTTTCAAGGGTTTTCACCCCTTGAATCCTTTCATGTTCAATTGAGATAAGTCTTCTTTCAATTCAATCAATATGTCTATGTGTTGTTTGAATATATCTTAGGCTTGTCTTGATTTCAACATGCTAGGCTAGATCTATCATGTGTTTGCTTCAATGTAATGAAACCTAGATGTTAATTATATGTTGATTACTTGTTTATGGTTGTAATAGATGAATGATTTCAATGTTAGGTTTAAGAAAACTGGCAGATCTCCATTGTGTTACATGCTTGAACGTCTTAGGAAACATGAACCGATGTGTACTAAGTTTTATTGGTTGTATTTAATGCATGAGCAAATTCTAGTGATCCCATGTTAGGAGCTTCTTAGCCGGCTCGACATAGGAGTGAAGTAGGCGCTTATAGGATTGGGGAAGTAAGTACGCCACCCCATGAATGGTATTAAGGAATACAACCCGTCATCCACACAACTATAACAAGTAATTAACCTGTAAAAGATATCTAGGGAGTAGTGAAATCTAAGTAAACACAATTCTCCCATATATTGCTCACACCTCTAGTATAATTTAGTTTATTTTCATTTTTAGTATTTTATTTTGATTGCATCTTTAGTATTGGGTTAGTTGAGTAGCAACTAATTCCGCCCAACTCCTTCAAACCCGAGATTTTTATTTGCTTTTATAAAAACTAAAAAATACAAAAAGAATCATCCCTCATCTCTAGACCTAGTCTTTAGGTTTTCTAATCCTAGCGACACTATTCCTAGCTGAACGATCAATCCCCCGGTACTTGTCATTATACTATACTACATCGATCAGGTACACTGCCTGGTGGGGGTTGTAAGCTTCTCGAGATCCCTTGAGAGGTAAAGCCTGGTGCAATCCCTATGCATCAAGTTTTTGGCGCCGCAGACCGGGGAATAGTTATTGTCTAGGTTAGAATCTCTTTTTATTAGGTCTACTTGCTAGATTCCTTTCTAGTAAGATTTTATTTTTATTTTTAGGTTCTCCTTAGTCTATCTTATTTCTTCGTGTTTTTGTTCGTAACTCTTCGTCATCCGACATCATGGACGATGGTAACATCTTTGAACCCATCATCCCACTACAACAAGACCACCAACAAAACCCACCACTAGCTAACCAACCTCTTACGCCCCGAACCTTAGGAGAGTATTCCCGACCTAGCCACCAAGGCTACCGAAACACCATTGAGCTCACCCATGGAGCCAATGTGACCCCCTTGCGATCCGACACCATCCGGTTGGTGCAAAGCGGATGTGCATTCCATGGACTTCGTTCTGAAGATCCAGATCAACATCTCAAGGATTTCCTTAAAATCGTAGATTTTATAGACCTTGATGTTACAACTAGAGAGTCAACCCGATTACGCCTATTCCAATTCTCTCTACGTGATCAAGCTAGTCAATGGCTTGAGCGTTTACCGCGGGATCCATCACCTCATGGGATGATCTCACCACTCGTTTCCTTGCTCAATTTTTCCCACCGGGGAGAACTACCAAGCTTAGAAATGACATCTTGATGTTTCAACAACATCAAGGTGAAACCTTTTACGAAGCATGGACTCGATACAAAGACCTACTCCGAAAAGTCCCTCATCATGGCATCAAATCATGGCTCCAAATTCAAATCTTTTACGATAAAGTTAACTATCAAACAAGGAGGGCTATAGATTACTCAGCCAAGGGCAGGCTAAACAGACTTAGCATTAACGAATGTTGGAAAGTTCTTGAGGGGTTGACACAGTACGAAGAAGAAGGATGGGAGGACCCGATGTTTTCAAGTAAGGGGAAACTTGATTACGCACACGCCACCTAAGAACAATTATTAGGAAGTATCGAGAAGCAGGTAAAAGAATTAATGAGAGCTGAAATACCTGCTGCTGAAACCGCAAGGAATCCTAATATACGTGGGAATGCGGTTATCAAACGTAATTTTCCTGAACATTCACGACAAGAGGAGTTCAAAGGGATAATGGTAACTTTCATGAATAATCAGGAAAAACAAATTCGGCACTTAGAAGCACGCATGGAAAGCACTCGCAATGCTTTTATGGTTTAGCAGACAAATTCATATCAAGGATTAAAGAGAATATTAAGGAGAAATCCGCACCAAGAATAATCGAAAAAATCTTTGAGGTTCCAACCCCTTTGGTATTTGACCAAGAGGATAACGAGAAACCCTTTTCTAGTGCCTCGCCGTCAATCACCTCTTACTTTTGTGAGCATCCCCAGGAAGAGAAGAACTCACAATTTCATAACATTTTCGTTGGATGCTTGCAAACCACGCTCCCAAATTTGTGCAAGAGACGTTCTTTTGGTTTTAAACCCGGTGTGAAGAGGTTGCACCTCAAAAACACCACAGCTTTGAGACCCTCTATGGAACAATGCCTCTTTGTACCCACCATTGACCGATGTAGAGGTTACAACTTAACTAAAACCTCACTCACCCCTTTCTACAACCACACCTCTTTCCGTGACAGTAATGAAACGTTCAACCCTGGTGGACTTCACTAATGGGATAGCTACTCATAGTTTTTACTTGTGTTTAGCTATTCACACTATTGCAGGGACTGAATGTGGAATTACCATTTTTTACTCCTGATGCGGGCATCTGACGGCGTCAGATGTTAACTCTTGACGCTGTCACCTCACTATCTCAGCAATAATAACCCAAACTCCATCACTTACAACTCATACCCCACAAATCACACCCAAATTGTTGCTCCACCTCCGAGTCTCCATCATCCAATCCGACATCTTCCGTGACAAATCTCCACTTGGTAAGTAGTTTTTCTTCACTCTTTTTCATTCAATTATCCTTAGGTTCAATCAATTTTGAAAAACCCCATCATCCGAAACCCCATTTTTGGCCCATCTTTGATAAATCGTAATGCCTTCCCCTTGGTGATTTGTAATCATGAGGTTACCATTAGATGATGTTGTCCTACTTGAATCATGCGTTAATTTAGGAAAAATCTTTCATACCACGGATTTTTTTGACCCCCCACCCATGTTTTCTGCTTAAAGGAGTGTTTGGGTAATGGGTTTAGAGTTTGAAAATTGATTTTTCCCTTGTAATTGCATGGTCCAATTTCTGCTTGGTCTGACAGCGTCAGGATCTCCTTCCTAACGGCATCAGATGTGTCTGACAGCATGAGCCAATAAAATTCTCATTCTAATCGTTTCCGTTTACTCTATCTTTTTCCAGGAAAAATGAGCAAGCGATCACGACAACACCGTGGCAGCTCATCTAGGTCCCAACAAGTTAACTATGGGGAAATGGTCCACAGTTGGGGTGAGTTCGACAATGATGCCGCTACAATTAAGTATGCGGAGCTTGTTAATCACCACATTGATACTGGTGCTGTGATTGATTGGGAGTTTCTGAGATCCCAAGGTTTAGAGGCTGAGTTTTTGGGGAGGATCCAAACCGATAGGTTCACGGGTCCTCAATGGGAGAGGTTGTTCAGGATGAGGGAGACTGTGTATAGTGAGTCGGTTAGGGAGTTCTTTGCGACCTTTCACTTTGATTTGGCAGAGGCCAGGACGGATATGGGGGGTACCACTATTTACTTTAGGTTAGGAGGGGAGGTTCGATCATGTTCGGTTACTGAGTTTGGGTGGAGGATTGGTTTGTACACTAGGGTGGAGGCTTTTGAGGGAGGTTTTATGCAGAGGTTGTTACATGGGGAGACTGTGAGGAACGAGATGAGGTGCGCCACTTTTTGGCCGAGTATTGGGAACGGGGTGTACACCTCGACTACTGGGGCATCATCAATAAGGGACCCCGTGATCAGGTTAGCCCACAGGTGCATCACATACAGCTTGTCGGGGCATCATGGCACTACTCACCGTGTCACTGCTTCAGATCTTTTCTACCTATATACCATCTTTTCAGCGGGTGTTTACTGCAACATCCCATTTTGGATAGCCAGCTATTTGAAGACCAGTGTGGGGGAGAGGGATATTGACAAGGTATATGGGGGGATGTTCGTGACCCGGTTGGCTCGATCTTATGAGCTGCTTGTTCCCCAGATCATGGGATACTTGAGCGACTGTGGGGCTTGTAGGGTAGTGAGGGCTAAATCCCTCAGGCAGATGAGCATTGTGATGCAGCTGGTGGATGGGTCCTATACCTGGTACATGGCAGGAGGACCTGATGGTGCTGAGGATGATGATGATGATGATGAGGGAGCGCCCCAGCAGCATCAGTTCAGGGATTATGAGGCTGGGTCTGCTGATTACTACCGACACATGAGTCGGGGAGACTGGCAGGCACACCAGGGGGCATGGATGGGTCAGGTGGACGCATGGCGGACCACCACTGACCAACGCTTTGATTAGATGTATGATCATACAATCCGCCAGATGCAACACCTCTCAACCCGTGATCAGATTGAGCCCCACCTGCAGATTGACCCATTCCTCGATCGTGAGACGGACTACCCTCCCTACGGGTACACAGGGCACCTCCCTCCTGGTTATGACTACCGTTATGGTCCCCCTCCCCAGTGATCTATCTTGATGTCTGTTATGTTTGAACAATTTATTGATGGTGATGTAATTTGAAACAATTGGAATTGTAATAGTTTAGGTTGTGGCCTTGGATAATTTTATTTTTATCCTTTTGCTTACGTTAATTAGTAATAATAGGATGTGCTTATGGTCTCATTCTTTACTTTGTGTGATTTCTATTTTTGTTTGTTTGTTATTTGCTTCCGTATGCATGCTTTATTTTTATTGTTGGTAGATCATGTTTCAAAACTAAAATAGTGAAAATACTTTACTTTGTTGTTTAGCTTAGTCTTAACTTCACCCAAATGTATTTTTGCAAAAGATAAGTGTAAGGGGAAACCCCAAATATGTTTTTAAAGAAACAAAACCGATCATGATTCTCCACAATATTAAGTGAACATGTATATTCGTATTTGTTAGAGTCAAATGCTTGTATCGAGTCATAATGATGTTTTGCAGGATTTTCCAGGAAGTAGGACGAAGTTTTTCCAGAAATTTTCCGGAAACTTAACATAAGAATTTTTGCAGGTCAATTTTGACGGCGTCACGAGTTTTACTCTTGACGGCGTCACGTGTAAAAATCTATAAATTTTACTAGTTTTGTTTTTCTAACGGAGTCTTAAAGTTTTTGTTGAATTATTAGTTTTATAATCTCCAAAAAATCTGCAAACATCATTCCACAAGCATTATATCTTATTTTGTTTTCTAGGATTTGTTAGCATATATAGTTTGCCGCCGATTTTATGCAAGGTTGCCTTGTTTGTTTTCTCAGGTTTTACAGGTTATGTATGACAAGAAGATGATTTATATTCTGGAAGAGAAGCTTTGATTGTTCATTTTCTTGGAGGAAGATCTAACCTGGCCACCTTATTATCCATACCGAGCGAATCAGGGGAGTATTTGATTTCATTCGTTTTACTTATTTCACTTTTACATTCTTTACTTGAACATTGGGGACAATGTTCGTCCTAAGTGTAAGGGGAGGGTAAAATGATGATACCTTACAAATACACTTTCGCTTGAGTTTGTTTGTTTGATGGTAGATGTGTAATAAAACTATGAGCAATACTTGTTAGTGCAATTTTAGCGCCATATTTAATTTTTTTTACAACATTTAGGAGTGAAACTTTAGCCATAGCAAACGTCTCATGGATAGGAGATTGTATCACTAGCACAAAACCGTACTATTCAGAAAAATTTTCCACCCAAATATGTGAGGTTCGCCTTTAGATTTGATAGGAAAAGCATTTACTATTAGTGCTTATGGGTGTACCGGTGGCATTTAGATTCTAGAACTTGCGTTAGTGATGCATCCTGAGACCGCTAGTGAGACTACAATCGTGTAGTAGGATTTACTTCATGATAAGAGGCATTAGGATCACCCTTGTGTTAAACCCGTATCATAATTACTTGACCATTTAAGTCATATTACTTGGCTAGTTAAGTCAATTAATTTTTCCCACACCCTTAGCGTTGTACTCATTTTTAGTACACGAAACCCCTAGTACACCCCTCCGAGCCTATATTTTCGTTTCTAACTTTAAGCATCTTACTTAAAGGAAGAATTTGTTACACCACACTTAAATATACACCCAAATCGCCTTAGCCTTCCGTTTATGCACTCATCTTTAGTGCATTATTGTTATTTGTTTAAACCCTTAGTTAATTACCTAATTGATTACATGGTTGCTAAGTCTAGTCATATCCTTGTACATATTGTTTTGGGACGATTGGGACTCATGGGTAAAGTACTTATTTTATGGAGTATTGGGGAAGAACATCATATTATTACCCCCATATGTGCGTTAATCTTAAAAGTACTCCAAGTGTTTTGATTATCTTAATTCGAGTCATTAGATTAGTTTATTGTAAAGTATGTAAAGATTCAAGTGTAAGGGGAATTTACATTCCCTATGATGTATTATTTTGGATGGTAGGGTAAGAGTATATGATAAAAAATAAAAAGGGAAAAACATACGGACTACCATCCCTTTTCATTATACGTTTATTTTATGTTTTTGTTATTGTTCATTTATTAGCTTAAGTCGAGTCTAGTCTTGGCTTAGCAACGCCATATTGTACATTTATTAACCAAGATTGTTAACTCACCACCAGTAAAGACTGCCTATATCCAACAAAACCGTGTAATCCATATCCCTACACCTAACGTTACAACCCTGTAAAAGACCTCTTTGATAGTTTATCCTAGGTGCTTACGCCATGTGGTGGAGGTTTGATCCTTTCCCAAGCCTATGGTAATCTATTTTACTATGACAGGTAGTGAGAGATGTTTTCCATTTCCATAATGTGATATTACTTTATTATACCCGAGAGATGTGAATATCTAAACACTATTTGTGAGGTGCTAGTATATGACCTCCGTGCTTGTCTTTGGTCTTTAGTGGAACAATTATTTGTTGTAATTACTTTTATATTAGTGTTAAATGACCCCTAACTTGTATTTTGATTAGAATAAAAGCGCATTTGCTTGAGGACAAGCAAATCCCAAGTGTAAGGGTATATGATGAGGCGAAAAATGAACCACTTTTAGGGGGTCATTTAAGCCCGGAATTGAATTTATTTGATCAAATATTGCGCTAAATCGTTCCTTTTGTGATTTTAGGTACTTTGGGAGTGAATTCTGGAAAAGGAAGCAATTCGGACTTTTTTGGAGCATAAAAGTGAAGAAAACGGCAAAGAATTAATTTTCCATGCTGAGAACAGTACCTGACGGCGTCAAGAAGAAAAATGTGACGGTGTCAAGAGTAAAATCCGTGATGACCCAGTGAAAACCTGATGGCGTCACAAGAAGGGCGTCAAGAGTTAATATGGTGACGGCCTGCATAAGGGATACACATGACGGCGTCAGACCCAGATCTAGGCAGTCCGAGAAACTATTTGTCGACGAGATGACGGCGTCAGATATTTGTTCTTGGCGCCGTCACCTATCAGAATCTATATATACTTTTTTATTTTTTTCATTCATAAAAGAGGAACTTGTGTGGAGAAAACTAGGGTCGAACTTTGTAAACCCTAGGTCGTATTTTACAGTATTTTCAAGGGTTTTCACCCTTTGAATCCTTTCATGTTCAATTGAGATAAGTCTTCTTTCAATTCAATCAATATGTCTATGTGTTGTTTGAATATATCTTATGCTTGTCTTGATTTCAACATGCTAGGCTAGATCTATCATGTGTTTGCTTAGATGTAATGAAACCTAGATGTTAATTATATGTTGATTACTTGTTTATGGTTGTAATGGATGAATGATTTCAATGTTAGGCTTAAGAAAACTGGCAGATCTCCATTGTGTAACATGCTTGAACGTCTTAGGAAACATGAACCGATGTGTACTAGGTTTTATTGGTTGTATTTAATGCATGAGCAAATTCTAGTGATCCCATGTTAGGAGCTTCTTAGCCGGCTCAACATAGGAGTGAAGTAGGCGCTTATAGGATTGGGGAAGTAAGTACGCCACCCCATGAATGGTATTAAGGAATACAACCCGTCATCCACGCAACTATAACAAGTATTTAACCTGTAAAAGATATCCAGGGAGTAGTGAAATCTAAGTAAACACAATTCTCCCATATATTGCTCACACCTCTAGTATAATTTAGTTTATTTTCATTTTTAGTATTTTATTTTGATTGCATCTTTAGTATGGGTTAGTTGACTAGCAACTAATTCCGCCCAACTCCTTCAAACCCGAGATTTTTATTTGCTTTTATAAAAACTAAAAACTACAAAAAGAATCATCCATCATCTCTAGACCTAGTCTTTAGGTTTTCTAATCCTAGCGACACTATTCCTAGCTGAACGATCAATCCCCCGGTACTTGTAATTATACTATACTACATCGATCATGTACACTGCCTGGTGGGGGTTGTAAGCTTCTCGAGATCCCTCGAGAGGTAAAGCCTGGTGCAATCCCTACGCATCAATAAGTATTCATTCAAATCATTCAATATGTCTATTTGTTGTGTGATTATATCTTACGCTTGTCTTCTCTTTAACATGCTAGGTTAGATCTTTATTGTGTTTGCTTAGATGTTGATTATGGGTTGATTGTTTATTTATAATTGCTACGGATGATTGTATTCGATTTTAGGCTTAAGAAAACTGGCATACTTCCATTGGTAACTTGCTTGAACATCTTAAGAAACATGATCGGAGGTGTACTGCGATTTTTGGTTGTATTTAATGCATAAGAGAATTCTAATGACCCCATGTTAGAAGCTTCTAACGGCTCGACATAGGAGTGAAGTAGGATCTTTTAGAGTTAGGGAATATTGTACGCGGCCCTACGACTAGTATTAAGGAATATGACCCGTCATCCATGCAAGTTTAACAAGCTAATCAACCTGTAAAAGATATCTAGGGAGTAATGAAATCTAAGTAAACACAACTTTCCTCATTATTGTTTCCACCACATTAGTATAATAGTTTTATTTACATTTCTTTTATTTTATTTTGATTGCATCTTTAGTTTATTGGGTTAGTTGACTAGCAACTAATTCCACCCACTCCTTCCAAACCTGAGATTTTACTTGCTTTCGTTAAATATAAAAATACAAAAAGAATCATCCCTCACCTCTAGACCTAGTTTAATAGGCTTTCTAATCCTAGCGACACTATTCTTGAGTTGAACGATCAATCCCCTGGTACTTGTCACTATACTATACTACAACGATCAGGTACACTGCCTGGTGGGGATTGTAAGCTTCTCGAGATCCCTTGAGAGGTAAAACCTGTTGCGAGGGCGCAATTCCCACGTATCTGGTATTCACCGCGTCCCGTAACTTCTGTGCCTTAGCATTAACTCTAACAAGCATGGCATGTTCACACAATTGAATACGATAACTTAGTCATAAATTTATAGGCGCCACTGAGATCACAATAAAAGTTAAATGATGAAGTTAAACCTATCTCCTACCGGAATTAGATAAAAGGCTCCGCACAACATATAGAAGCGAGTAAATCATCAATTTAACTGAAAAGCATTAGAAACCAACTCCTAGAGTATACAATCAAATGAGATCCACTGATATCAGCAGCTATACAATAAACTAATAACAAAAGATATGCAGATGATGGAGACTTACCTTAGATTTAGCCTACTGAGCCCACATTAACAATCCATAATCTTAAGTCTCGCAAGCTATTTAAATCACACGACCAGTTGTGACCTAGCAAACTAAGAAAGATATGTCCAAATAGATGCTCTAAACATGCAAATGGATGCACTAAACGAGTTTAGACCCAAATGCGTTTGACCCATTACCTAATAACTCCATTTTGACCCAAATTTGTTTGACCCATTACCTAATAACTCCATTTTGACTCAAATGCATTTGAACATGTATATATGTGACAACTAGATGGTAGCAGGTCATAACTTCTTAGGTTTTTTAATTCAGGGAAGTAGCAAGCAATATCAAGTATTTGTTGGAGCAAGGAGTTAAAACTAATTATTGAGAGAAAATAAGTATTGAAAGCTCATTTGCAGTTGCTACGCTGCATACACCAGCATAAAGTGACAGGGGTAGAGACTTGCCTTATCAGTCAAAGGTTCTCAGCACCAAGGCTGATTTCGCTCAAGATACTCAAACTAGGGCTCTGTAATATATATGAAGGAATGATCTCACATTTGTGGAGTCGATAAAAAGGCACTGATATTGATCGAGTCTATAAGTTAAAGTCCTGAAGTGTATTTAGAGTTTGATTGTCTGAAAAGAGGTTTAAGGATTGAAGAGTCACAGGCAGGTCTTAAGATTTACTTAAGTAGTTCCTCGTAACTGGCACAAGGCTTGGTGCCTTTAATTGTCTGGTGTTAAGGCCCAAATATCGACGTTATCACCTATAGTATCACTACTGATTGTTAGGCTAAGCTTTTAAATTTAAAAAAAATCTACGAGGTTGTATATAAGAAATAAAGAAATAACACTTTGGATGAAATATGACCTGTTTGCCCTATTTCTTTTTATCTAATGTTCTGGAATTTTGACCTATTTACCACTAGTATCACTACTGATCATATCCAACAGGTCTTTTATCTCTCTTTTATTATTTACTTATAAGTCAATTGTTCAAGCCAACGCTAAATAAAACTATTGGCTTAATCACCTATAGTTCAGCTAGCACGAGTCTTTTATGATTTACTTATAAGTTAACTGTTAGCACGAGTCTCAAATGGATACTGTGATACAAACAGATGCACCAAAACGAAGATGCACTAATATCAATTTTCAATCTCTAAAAGAAGAGTAAACTGACCATTTACTACAAGATGACATATGCATCCAAGAATACCAGCAACTGACGAACAATCAGCTCCACCTAAGAGTGGAAGAAGGAAACCGATTTGTTAACAAATACACCGTCTTGTACCTAGTGTCTATGTTAACAGATGCACCGATTTGTGAACAGATGCACCAATTTGTGAACAAATGCACCAATCTGTTAACAGATGCACCAAGATAATACAAATCAGTTAAAAGGAGGACTATTTGAAACATGACCCATTTTGCTACTAATACATGCGTACCATGTAACAGAAACAGAATTCTTATCATGCAATTATGTGTCAGGCGATTTATAATTTTGCGTATAAGAATTACCTGGTCTAGTTTCTCCAACCCAAATGTGTAATACACCACATAAGGTCTTAATGCCTGAAAAAAAGTAGGGTTTTATTTTGAATGTGAAAAATGAATACATAAAATTATAGAGCCTAAAACTGAAATCAGATATTATGTCACATGTACGTATAGCTTATTTCCATTTTCCAAGATTAGACATAATACAAAGTTACAAACATTAGTATCGCGACAATATACCTTTCCACGGAACTTCTTCTCGAGTTCCCTATAAAGCTTGGTACGAAAGGTGGGTTAAGTAACGGGTCAGAACCGTAGTTTTGGTATGGCCAGGGTTACCCTAAACACATTTTCAGTCCAAATTTATGTTTTTTTCCTAGGGACTTTTGACCCATTTGACCTGTAAAACAAAGAAAAAATAAATAAATAAAAAAAAACTAAATCTGACCTATTCATGAGTGAATGGGTCAAAATGGCCGCATAATAAAAATGCAATAACTAGTAACTAACATGCATCTTTCAAATGTCCCTCCATTAAAATAATAAGTAATAACCCATGCAACAACACAACAACATATATTACAGTTTTACAAAGTTAACTAATTAACCTTCTACAAACGTTGACAGATCAACCTGGTGTATTGGTGCAGCGGAGGTGAAGCCAGGGCCACTAGAAAAGAGGTGGTCCTAATGGTCAACATGCAAGTATCAGAACCAGTGTAGAACAACCTCATTACCTCTACCTAAACATTAAAATAAATAAATTTAGTATAAATTAAATAATTAAAAATATTATATATACTAAATTAACCTGAAGAAGATT
This sequence comes from Artemisia argyi, assembly GCA_030686995.1. Classification (NCBI taxonomy): domain Eukaryota; kingdom Viridiplantae; phylum Streptophyta; class Magnoliopsida; order Asterales; family Asteraceae; genus Artemisia; species Artemisia argyi. Next base: position 910,264 of record JARVZY010010978.1, on the reverse strand, counting down.
GACGGCGGCGGTGCGGCGGTGTGACGGTGGTGGAGTGAAGATTGACGCGATGGTTGCACGACGGAAGATGGTGGCGACGGTGGTGGTGATGATGTTGCAGATCAAGTAGCTCATCTCTATATTTGGGAATATTGATAGAGACGGTGGTGGTGGCGACAACAGCGACGGTGGTGGTGGTGGTACCGGTGACGGTCTGTGTTTATGTTTGGATTGGTGTGTGTGGTTGAATAAGGCTGGTATGTTTGTATGTCGATTAAAAAAAAACCGTTCATTTTTTTTAGCATTTTTTCATTTTTTAACCCTGAACTTTCGATTGTTATCAAATTCTACCGTATAATTTTTTTTCTCACTTTTCTGTCTAGTTACACTTTTCTCTTGAACCCTGCCATATGGTATATGGTGTATATATATATATATATATATATATATATATATATATATATATATATATATATATATATATATATATATATATATATATATATATATCTTAACTACTTATAATAGAGAAATGGTCAAAGTGGAAATGTGAAAAACTTAATTTTCGGTCAATCCCAATTTTACCCCTGCAAATGTCAACCGAAACTTAATTGCCTGGTGAATTAATGTCAACCGAAAGATGGAAAGTAATAATGGAATTCAATGTTTGTTTCATCTTAACAAAATATAAAGAGAAAATGGTCAACATTGGAAAAGTGAAAGTCAAGATTTGTGAAATGTTAAAAAATTTTATTAAAGGAAATTATGAAATGTAACGTACGTTTGTGGAATGTTGAAATAATATACAAACGGAATTCACCATGCCTTTGGAAAGTCATACAAAATAACATATAGCCATGCAAATGAGCTGTTATTTTGCGTTTGAAATAGTAGTATACAGCCATGCAAAGTGAATATGAGTCAACATGCGTTTGGAAAGTGAATATGCAAAATAATATAAATTCAATATACAGACATATAGTATTTCAGGAAACATGCAAATTAACATAATGCATAATATTTCAGGAAACATATTAACTATAGTGAGGGGAATACACTTAACCCGTATAGAAATACTTTTAATTTAAGAAAAAAAAAATCATAAACGGGTTGGCGGGTCGACCCGCTTAATTTATTCTCAACCTAAACTTGACCTGTTTACTAAACAGTTTAGTTGGGTTGACCCAAACTTGACCCGATATCTATTATAGACTTAAGTCGAATGTTAATTTGTGTGTCTATGTTTTTACTTATAGCAGTGATATTTGAGCCGTGAAATGCCTCCTTTCAAAATAATGTTAATAAAAATGATTTCATTGAAGCATTCTACGATTAAAATGGAGAAAAAATACAACCATAAACAAGCTAAAGAAGGTCATATGTAGCATTCAATAATAAGGTGTCGTAATTCACGGCATTAATTAATATCTACAACTGAAATTGTAATAATTTCTCCATTTTTTTTTCAAATAACAAGGAGCTGTGATTAAAAAAGGAAGGGTGTAAACTAATTTAGAAACAAATATATTTATTTAAAATAAATATATACTCAATATTATAAGGAATTAATGGTGATTTTAATTTGCTTTATATATTAGTGGTTAAATGCTTATAAAAGCTTCGTGTGAAACCTACTCAAATCAAAGTTTACACTAACTTTGTTAATAGCATTACATTTAGTACGTGTTTTTTGATATTCATACATTATGATGACTAATAAAACCTTGTTCATCATTTGTTTGCTAGGTAATTTTTCTTGAATTGTGATACTCAATAGTCAATATTGATTTACTTTTGATTGTAGCATCATGTGTATTGATGTTTGAAATGCAGTTGCTCAGCAAATGTGTACAATGATGGCACGGGAGATGACATCCGAAAGCATTGTTACCAATGGTGGTAAGACATGCGTTGAAGCAATGACTTGTGCAGCCTTAATTGTCCACTAGGTTGTTGCCAAGACAAGTGTGCGAAGGCATACGCCGGCGGCACTGCTGAATGCAAGATTGGTGTTATAGGAACACATACTTTATGTCTATGCTCGCATCCTTGTAATTAGAATGATATTTTTATATTGAATAATACATGAAATTTTGATTGAGATGGATGTTTGCAACTATTTCAGCTATGTTTTCTTTTGTTCTCATTAAACTGGTACTTGCAATATAGCCTGGTAGATTATTAAATTACTACAATATGAATTGCCCAATTACGTGAAAAGTGTACAAGATTTATTTATTTATTTATTATTAACACAAAAGTAACAATAATTATGCATGTAATATACACCTACTATTACAAATTGACAATCGCAAATCTACAGGTGGAATCTTGGCATTTTGATATTGTTGGAAATATGTACATTGGCACGTTACTAATCGAACAACCTGCAGAAACATGATTTTAATTTGGCCTCAAGTAATGCCCAATAAGCAGGTAAACTAATCAGTTATTGTAGTGAGGTGAAGGTGATATTGATATAATAAAATGTGTTTTGCTACTTTTATTAGTTTCTTTTTACTGTCGAAATGGATATTCTCGAGGTAGAAACAGGATATATGTGTTTTACGTAGAAAAGATAGCTTATTAAGAAGAATCCATCACTGGACTACAATATTCAAAGTGGGTATGCTTGAGTTTATATGGTGTCCATGTTGTTCCGAGCTCTTAATTTAAAACGGTTGTTCTGTCCATGTGTCCAAAAGATTTATTATTATTATTATTATTATTATTATTATTATTATTATTATTATTATTTTTAACAGAAGTGTCCAAAAGATATTACTATATATTACTTTAGATCTACAGTATGATAGTCATTTTTTATAGTTTATTGATTAGTGTTGTGATTGTATTGCATTTTGGACATCAAATTACAGGGGAATACACTTAACCCGTATAAAAATAGTTTTAATTAAGTAAAAAATCATAAACGGTTGGCGGGTCAATCCGCTTAATTTATTCTCAACCTCAACCTGACCTGTTTACTAAACAGGTTAGTTGGGTCGACCCAAACCCGACCCAATATCTATTATAGACTTAACTCGAATGTTAATTTGCGTGTCAGTTTCAGGTCAGATTTTGTGTCGGGTCAGAAAGTGTCACCCCTATCTGCCGCTATAAAATCCCGTTGTTATGCACGGGTACTCGTCTAGTATATATATATATATATATATATATATATATATATATATATATATGAGCTATTTTTGACCGGTTAAGTAATAAATAAAAACTTTTTGAGCATATAATCACCAATGGATCTGAAACAAAGGAATTTAGATTTAAGTAAAGCGCGTCAAATGAGTTAAAGGAGCAAGTTGTCCACTAATCCGCAATGTAGTCAGTAGCTAATATAACAAACACAAACAAGCGCTTTTCCTTACCAACTAAAACAAATACATACTTGAGCTAAACTTTTGTTCGTTCCGTTTGTGTTTGCTTTTTCTTTTGGTTAAAGTTAAACAAACAAACACAAGCAAGTCTAGTTCTTATAGTTCCCTCACAATCCTAATCAAACCGATTTATTTTGTCACTATTGATTTAAATGTACACTTGGGAGGAATCTTAAAATGGGAATTGTGGTCCTTTTGTACATACCATGCTCTGAAAGAGACACCAAATGAAACAAAAGAAGGCGGACCAACTTTCTATCACATGCCATACTTTAAAGAGAAAATTTTCAAAGTTGCACAAAATCCGAATGGTAGTTTAAAATCTAGCCAAAAATTAATGGAGTTGCGTGATCGTCTAGTCGAACAGGTCTATTTTGAAAAGTTAATTTTTTTGAGCTAGATTTTGGATCATACTTTTGATTTTGGGCTATTTTATGAATTACTTCTTCTTAAAAACTCAGTGGCGTAGCCATGTAGAGGCCAAGGTTGGCCATGGCCCACCTACAAATCTTTAAAAACTGTACATATATATTAGCCTAATATGTTAAGTGTCTATTGTGTTGTTTTTCAGCCCATCACAAAAACTGTGCATATATATTAGCCCAATTGTTATACAACTTAACCGATCATCCCATAGTAATTCTTATATAAATACTATACAATACTTGGCTAAACAATCCTCAACATTACGTCAAGTTCTTGTACATTCAGGTTACTTAGTAACTTAAGTTTATACTTTACATGTTTTAGGTTCAATACTTTAATTATAGATGGCTTGGAATTTCAGTTAAAACACTTTGAAGTTGATTTCAAGATCCATTCACTTTTACAAAAATCATCATCAATTGCTGAATTATGTCTGCCGTTCAAAAAAAATTTGCTAAACTATGTCAAGACTTAGTAGAGTTAGGAAAAGCAAGTCACTATTATCTTGTTGACAAATTGATCTGACTTGTGTTGACTCTTCCGGTGTCAACTGAACTACTAAACATGCATTTTCAGCCATGAAAATTGTGAAAAATAGACTCCGAAATGATTTTATTTCTAATAGTCTAATTCTTTACATTGAGAAAGATATAGCAAAGGATTTTAATTTAGATTCGCTTTTAGATGATTTTAATGATGCGGATGAGCACGGTGTGCAACTAAAGCGCTAAATGAATAAATTTGTTGCAACATTTTTACATAGTTATATATTATGATGTTTTTTTAACACTTGTTGATGTCCTTTAAAAGAAATTTGCCCCCCCCCCCCCCCCCCATAAACAAATTCCTGGCTACGCCCCTGTTAAAACTATAAGGGGTCAAACGCAACCTAGTTTGAAAAAATCAAAAGCTTTACAGTAACTTTGATTATGGCAAATCGCACAAAAATATACTTAGTTTATACTCAATTTCAGTATAAAGTACTCAACTTTTACTCTCAATTTAGTGTACCCAACTTCTTTTTAGTTGCTTAAAGAGGATAATAGATTGCCAGATCACCACCTCCGTATTTCATCTTCTCCGACTTAATTCCGGTCAACTTCCGACTAGCTTAAATTAATCACATTTTCTCTCTTAGTGTTGATAAACACAAATATTGCCGAGACATCTAAACATAAAATGATTTTGGAAAAATATATTAAAAAATGGTGATAATAACAATTCGCCCAAAAAGGAGATCATTGCTGCATTAGTATATTCATATAATGCTAGCCTCCTAAGAGATCATTGTTGCATGCCCTGAACGTATATAAGATATTTTCGATTGTGATACACTTTAATAACATTCATGGTAAATTAATATAAGAATTTTTTTTAACTTGTGCTCTAGTGATACAAGATAAGAAGGCAGTTACTCACAAAACAAAATTTTAGGGACTCAAGTTCGTAGGTCCTTGAGTATTTTTTTGTGAGTTTTTTTTTTTTTTTTTTTTTTTTTTTTTTTTTTTTTTTACTTTTTCGCTTTCTTATTTTGCTCATGTTTCATTTCAATCCTATATTCTTATTAACTATGGAGTTTGGATGCTTTAGCAGCATGTCAAACAAAGGGCAATGAAATCATATAAATATAAAATTAAAAAGGAAAATAATAATAACAAGCAGAAGGAACCTACCACGTTGCGGCAGGGGCATCTATACCTGTTTGTATGTTTGTCGTAGTTGTAAGCATTACCAAAGAGACCAAACTGTACAGATACATTGGTAGGAACGTGTTTACAAAATATTGCAAGCGTGTGGCGTACCGGCTTTACACTTGCAATTTTACAGGGCGGTACTTTATGCTTGCAATTTTATAGGGGCTAATGCCTAGATACATACACTGATACATTATGTTCACTTATTGTACGTTATGTTGTTGCTATTTAAGGCTACTTTTTGTCATCTGCTAGTCATACTTTGGTTTCTTGCTCACATGGGTAATGATGAAATCACGATTATACATGTTTTATTGCCAAAAATACCCCCATTTATGCTAATATTAATAACAATATTGCGCTTTTAATTGCAAATATTACGTCTATTTGTTATTCTATTTTTTAGGTACCGTTTGGGAAATATTGGAGCAAAAGTGAAGCAATATGATGATTATTTGAAGATTAGAAGATATTAAAGATTTTTAGAAGATAATTTGAAGCTTATTCAATGATTTATCTAACTTAAGTGGAAGCCTAATTAAAGCCCAAAGTTGAGGCTCAAGTATTATCAAGTTTAGCCCGAGAGTATGTCAAGCCCAAGTTAAGCTCAAGATTTAAGTGATTATTAAGGATTAAAGGTGAAGACCATGGGTGTAAATTGGCAAATTACAACAAACTTGAAATAAAATCATCTTTCTAGAAGTTGGTCCCACATTTATTTTGTACTCAACGTTACATTAAAAATTGAAATGAAGAATAGTTGCAGCCATTGCCACGTGTCGAAGCAGAATTGGCCAATGCTCTTCAAATATTGGAATTCAAATTGGTAGCAGTTTTCTACCTATTGACGTGAGCTCCAATTACTGCAACGGTCAAAAAAATAAAAATAAAAGGCTCAACGGTCCTTAAATGTTTGGAGGAGGTTATTTAAGGAGGACACCAGCAGCACACGATCAATCTATCTTTCATTTTGTATCAAACGTAAGTACGCAACTATTTTTAACATTTACTTTCATTTTCAATGTCATTTACTTTTAGTTAAATATGTAGCATTTCTACCTTAATTTCTTGTCACAATTAATGCCAATCATTAGCAATTACATAGTAATATTTCTGCATTTATTAGCATTTGTGAGTTGTCTTCTATTTGTATTTCGAGCATTGTTATTACTTTCAACTAGTTTTCTTTTAATTCAGTGCTTTTAATTTCTTTTAATTCGAAAATACTTATTAAAAGTGTAGTTTTTATTTGTTAGCTAAAATCTTTATAAAGTAATCTTTTGCTTACTGTAGTTTTTTTAGCAAGTTTCTATCTTTCAAAATGCTTACCTAAACTTTATTTTAAGGTTATTAATTAGTGCCTGTATAATTGTTTTCAAATCAAGTTTAAATTTTGTTAAAAAATGATTACTTAAACATTTTTGTTAATCTTTTATAAGCTTTTCAACTAGCATCTAAATAGCTTTTTGGAGTGCTTATTTCATATAAAGTTGAACTTTATCCTATAAACCATCTCAAAGTCACTTAAAGTTTCGAGCTTTTGAAGATTAGTCGAAGATTAAAGGGTAATTAAGGAAATTTAAGAGTATTTGGGTATAATTAAATAGCTTTGGATGGGGTTTATGTTCGAGAGTTTAACGTCGTTATGCTTAAACCATATCCGGTGCTTTCTCATCCTTACTCTTTACTTTCTTTATATTATGTTTATGATGTTTATTGCCATGTTTTGTTTTATCATTTTGCCCTTTTAGCTTCATTAAGATGTTACAGTAGTTTGTATATGCTTCATATTATTGGATTTGTTATTGTTAGCTTAGTAGTTATGTTTAACGAGTAGATTATCTTATGCTTGTTAAGTGAGTAGTGATTTGAGAATTAAGTGTGAAAACTTAGAAATCGTTGATTAATAATATTTGGTTAACTTGGATTGATTCTTGGTTGTTTTGACGGGCGAAAGCCGTTACGATAATCAATTGTTAAATCTAGTAATTTTTAACGATATAAAAGATTATTTTTAAAGTAAACCAACGTTGTGAGAAAATATTTTCTTTCGAGGGGTATTAATTAATTAATCACTTAAAACGATAATTCACACTTAATAATCTCACTTGACAAGCATACCCTTTATTATTATCTTTTTAGATCGCTTTATTATTGTTTTACTTGTTTTTCTTTTATTAATTAATTTAGTTACTTTTTCGTTTATATATTTGTCATTATTATTTTTAGCTTATATCGCAGTTTATCCTAAGCTTTCCTTAGTGTTATTCACCTAAGGTTCCTTTTAGTTTTCCTTGTAGTCTATAGATTATAAACCCAAAAATAGCGATATCTAAGCATTTAACTATAACTAAAACGCGCGTCTCAAATTCACCATTCCTTTAGAACGACATCCGGGAGATCTATACTTGTCATTATACTTAGGTGTTTTGATTTGTATCCGTATCTTTCCCTCCCCTTTACAAATTATTTTTGGTGGGCCCCACAATGACCCTATCAGGTAACTGGTTTGTCTTCAGGTTCGGCGATCGCTTGTTGTGGAGGTGTCGTTGGCATTGTTTCATCCTCTTGGCCTGTGGTTTCTGGTTGTCGTATGTCCTGTTCACTTGTTCGTTCATGAACCTGGGTGAACAACTGTTTGTCCATCTCATATCCCTTCGTAGCAAAACCCAACTGACGATACTGAACATGCGTCACCATTCTTGAAAGCGATGTTTTTTTGTCTCCATGGCTCCTGTCACAAAAGTCGGCAATATTTTAACTGACATAGGACTTACTTTAAAAAGGGAAGCTGTATTTATTACGATAACCTTACATAAACTGGTTTCTGGGGGAGCCGTTTAGTTTTTCATATTCATCTAAATGAGTTGTATTCAGTTGTGTTGAAGATCAAATGGTTCTAATAAAGAATTTAGCTAAAGGGAAATGGTTCCAGTTTTATAAGGAACCATCTTTTTACCTCCAATGAAAGCAAAAACACTAAATATTGATTATATATACGATGAACAAATTAATTTTGTGCGGATGAAAACCAAACAGTTTTTGACCCGTTAACCTATAAACTTATTTTAATGATTTAAACTATAAAATCTTTAATTACGACAAAGTTTTCATCTAATGCTCAAAGTCACGATGGCTTTTATGCACAAATCAGAATTAATATGACAAATAGAGGTACGAATTACTGACCTAGAAGCAAACAGATCGTTGTAAGCCACCTATGCTCCTGATGATTTCTTGCTTTTGACAGGCGCTATAATCAACTGGCCATGTAAATTAGTGCGTGCCTATAAGCTGAGCTGATCATTCTTACAACATCTAGTCCTTCCTACACCTACACATTCCATACAATATACGAAAATATTGATTATTAGTAGAAATATCAAAGAAAGGAAACCAATATAACGGTCATTTGAACAATGGCTTACTAGATCTCAGATAGGGTGTTTGGGTTGGTGCTAATCAGATAACCTGCTGTTAACATAAACGGAATGCAACATTCTCGATGGATCTTTTTTAACATAAAGCTGTTTGACCTAAAAGCAGTCGAACAAATTTTCGTTCGTTTGTTCCATGTGTAGAAACTTCAAAAAGAAAGGAAAAAAAAATATTCGTCACCTTTATTCTTTCACAAAATAACATAAAACCATAAAAACCATATCTTAGTCAGGAATCAGAGACAAATTATTGTACCTCTTTTGGAACAACATCCACCAACAAAATTAAACAACCTACATATAAACACCTATCTCACCAATCAAAATCTAAATTAACACCAATCAAAATCTAAATTAACACTTTAAAAAAATGCATGTACCTGTAATACGTGAGTCGATGACACTCGAATCCTCAATAAAACCTGCAACAAACATTAACATCAGAAAGGATGCAACCAGTTAATGTAAAAATAAAGTTGTAGCTTCACTACTTTTAACCCAAACATTTCATCAAACACTTTTTATACATAGTCAAAAATGTTAATGATGCGTGAGAATTGCACCAGGCTTTACCTCTCGAGGGATCTCGAGAAGCTTACAACCCCCACCAGGCAGTGTACCTGATCGGTGTATTATAGTATAATGACAAGTACCGGAGGATTGATCGTTAAGCTAGGAATAGTGTCGCTAGGATTAGAAAACCTAAAGACTAGGTCTAGAGATGAGGGATGATTCTTTTTGTATTTTTATATTTTTTAGAAAAGCAAGTAAAAATCTCGAGTTTGAAGGATTTAGGCGGAATTAGTTGCTAGTCAACTAACCAAATACTAAAATGCAATCAAAATAAAAAACTAAAAATGAAATTAAACTATATTATACTAAGGTTGTTAGCAATATATGGGAGAAGTGTTGTTGGCATGAATATTACGATATTTAATCTAAACATCCTCTTAATGTTTTGATGATGACAAAGATGTAAGTTACAACATATAACGTAAAGTGCTTAAGTTACTTGTGATCACAATTCTTCTATGCATTCTTACGTCAACAAGCCTCGACATCTCAACGTCTCAAGTATGCTTCAACAATCACTTAAGGTATGGATAAACAAGTGTTTAATACATCTCATGATCAAAGGGGTATTTAATTAACTAATACAAAGTTTATTTAATTATATAAACATATTATATATTTTTGAAAAACACTTTTGGTAATAAAGAAAAATGTTTTAATCATACTAAATATATGATTTCAAACTTTTAACCAAAATTAGTTAGTTTTTCACCAAATAAACTTTCCCCACTAAAAGACAGAAAATCTGGCCGTTTCAGTAGGGCGGCCCCCTTAATTATAAAGGGCGGCCCCCTTAATTTTAAGGGGACCGGCACACAATTAAGGGGACCGGCCACGCTCCCCTGTCAGATTTGGTCAGAAATTTTTCCCTATAAATACCACCTCAAACATGGAATTTTTCTCACCTTTTGCACAAAAATTTTCAGATCCAACTCTCTCTAAACATCCTTCTAAAACCCTTTGATCATAAGATTATTAATCTTTGTTTCAAGTGATCCAATTTCTCATCACTCAAAGTGCAAGAGAAGAATCCTCCCTATCATAAAGCCAAAGATATATTAGGATCTAGTTAGTGCTTATGTGAAGTTGTGAGTTATGTATATGTAATAAGTAGATCAAGATGATCTTACTTAGTAGTTATTTAATGAGTGAGTAAGAAGTAGTGGAAGGAAGTAGTAGTGTGGAGAAGACATGTAGTTGTGAAGATGTAGGTGTATGATTAAGTAGTGGAGTTTAGAAGAAGTTGTGATGAAGTTGTGAAGTCGTGAAGACGTGAAGAAGTTGTGAAACCGTGAAGAAGTTTAGAAGAAGTTGTGATGAAGTCGTGAAGTCGTGAAGTTGTGTAGAAGTTGTGTAGTGATCGAAGTTGTGTTGTGAGATTGGTTCTAGCTACTATTAGAACTCGACATTTAGCTTAGTGTCGTTAAATGGTGTAAGCAAAAGTTGTGTACGGTTTTCTCCGCCAAAAGGGAGCTTGTTGAGTAGTGAAGAAAACTCTCGAGTAGGTGACTCGGGGAGTGGAGTAGGAACAAGGAAGGTGTCTTTATAGCCGAACCACTATAAATCATCGTGTCCGGTTTGCATTTCCTTTCTCTTATCTCTTATCATTTGTTCTTGCATTTATCGCTTTACTTCTATGCTTGCGTACATGTCTTAGTTGTTGCTTATATAGTTGTAATGATTGATTGTATTGAACATAGTAGTTAATATTGGGATTGTGTGTATAATTGCATGATATGGTCAAATAGATTATTATTCACACTTCTCATATTAAGTTTAACTTGATAGATAATTTGATACAAAACGTTTTATGATTTTAAAAGGAAAACGTATTCACATAAAGATCGACCAAAGCTTCATTCATAAAACTAAGCTTTTCCAAATGCTTACATATATAATTGATCATATTGATTATATGTTGTTTTCATACTAAACTCTAATTGAAGTTTTCCAAACAAACAATTGAATAAAGTTGAATCAACATTTTGAAACAAAGTTTTTATAAAATCAAAAAGAAGGGAAAACTATTCAACCCCCTTCTAGTTTTCCACAAGTGTGTTTACTTAGATTTCACTACACCCTAGATATCTTTTACATGTTAATTACTTGTTATAGTTGCGTTGATGACGGATTGTATTCCTTAATACCATTCATGGGGTGGCGTACTTACTTCCCCAATCCTATGAGTGCCTACTTCACTCCTATGTCGAGCCGGCTAAGAAGCTCCTAACATGGGATCATTAGAATTTACTCATGCATTAAATACAACCAATAAAACCTAGTACACATCGGTTCATGTTTCCTAAGACGTTCAAGCATGTTACACAATGGAGATCTGCCAGTTTTCTTAAGCCTAACATTGAAATCATTCATCTGATACAACCATAAACAAGTAATCAACACATAATTAACATCTAGGTTTCATTAGATCTAAGCAAACACAAGATAGATCTAGCCTAGCATGTTGAAATCAAGACAAGCACAAGATATAGACAACCAACACATAGACATATTGATTGAATTAAGAGAAGACTTATCTCAATAGCACATGAAAGGGTTCAAGGGCTGAAAACCCTTGAAAAAGCTGTAAAATACGTACAAGGTTCGGCCTTAGGGTTTGTCCACACAAGTTCCCCCTAATGAATGAAAATTAGAAAACTATATATAGATTTTAGAAGGTGACAGCGTCAAGAACAAATGTATGACACCGTCATCTCGCCGCCAAATAGTTCCTCGGACTGCCTAGATCTAGGTTTGACGCCGTCATGTGTACACCTGATGCAGGCCGTCATGATTTTAACTCTTGACGCTCATTTTGTGACGCCTTCACGTTTCATCTGGGTCGTCATGGAATTTACTCTTGACGCCGTCAGGATTTCCTTCTTGACGCCACCATGCACTGTTTCCAGCATGAAAAATTAAGTCTTTAGCGTTTTCTTCACTTTTATGCTCCAAAAACGTCTGAATTGCTTTCTTTTCCAGATATCTCTCCCAAAGTACCTAAAATCACAAAAGGAACGATTTAGGGTAATATTTGATCAAATAAATTCAATTCCGGGCTTAAATGACCCCCTAAAAGTGGTTCATTTTTCGCCTCATCATATACCCTTACACTTGAGATTTGCTTGTCCTCAAGCAAATGCGCTTTTATTCTAATCAAAATACAAGTTAGGGGTCATTTAACACTAATATAAAAGTAATTACAACAAATAATCGTTCCACTAAAGACCAAATACAAGCACGGAGGTCATACACTAGCACCTCACAAATAGTGTTTAGATACTCACATCTCTCGGGTGTAATAAGATATAAATTACAATATGGAAACGGAAGATATCTCTCACTACCTGTCATAGCAAAATAGATTACCATAGGCTTGGGAAAGGATCAAACCTCCACCACATGGCGTAAGCACCTAGGATAAACTATCAAAGAGGTCTTTTAAAGGGTTGTAACGTTAGGTGTAGGGATATGAAATACACGGTTTTGTTGGATATAGGCAGTCTTTACTGGTGGCGAGTTAACAATCTTGGTTAATTACATGTACAATATGGCGTTGCTAAGCCAAGACTAGACTCGACTTAAGCTAGTAAATGAAAAATAACAAAAACATAAAATGAACATAGAATGAAAAGGGATGGTAGTCTGTATGTTTTTTTTTTCTCTTTTCTTTTTTTCTATTTCTTTTCTTGTTATTTTCGATTTTTTTTTTTTTTTTTTTTTTTTTTTTTTTTTTTTTTTTTTTTTGCATACACTCTTACCCTACCATCCAAAATAATACATCATAGGGAATAAACATTCCCCTTACACTTGAATTTTTACATACTTTACAATTAACTAATCTAATGACTCGAATTAAAAAAATCAAAACACTTGGATTACTTTTAAAGATTAACGTACATATGGGGGGTAATAAATGATGTTCTTCCCCATTACTCCATAAATAAGTACTTTACCCATGAGTCCCAATCGTCCCAAAACAATATGTACAAGGATATGACTCGACTTAGCAACCATGTATTTAATTAGATAATTAACTTAGGGTTTAACAAATAACAATAATGCACTAAAGATGAGTGCATACACGGAAGACTAAGGCGATTTGGTTGTACATTTAAGTAGGGTGTAACAAATTCTTCCTTTAAGTAAGATGCTTAAAGTTAGAAACAAAAAGATAGGCTCGGAGGGGTGTACTAGGGGTTTCGTGTACTAAAAATGAGTACAACGCTAAGGTGTGGGACAAATTAGTTGACTTAACTAGCCAAGTAATATGACTTAAATGGTCAAGTAATTATAATACGGGTTTAACACAAGGGTGATCCTAATGCCTCTTATCATATAGTAAATCCTACTACACGAATGTAGTCTCACTAGCGGTCTCGGGATGCATCACTAACGCAAGTTCTAGAATCTAAATGCTACCGGTACACTCATAAGCACTATTAGTAAATGCTTTTTCTATCAAATCTAAAGGCGAACCTCACATATTTGGGTGGAAAATTTTTCTGAATGATACGGTTGTGTGCTAGTCATACAATCTCCTATCCATGAGACGCTTGCTATGGCTAAAGTTTCACTCCTAAACGTTGTAAAATTTTTTAAATTTGGCGCTAAAATTACACTAACAAGTATTTCTCATAGTTTTATTACACATCCACTATCAAACAAACAAACTCAAGCGAAAGTGTATTGTAAGGTATCATCATTTTACCCTCCCCTTACACTTAAGATGAACATTGTCCCCAATGTTCAAGTAAAGAATGTAAAAGTGAATTAAGTAAAACAAATGAAATCAAATACTCCCCTGATTCGCTCGGTATGGATAATAAGGCGGCCAGGTTAAATCTTCCTCCAAGAAAATGAACAATCAAAGCTTCCCTTCCAGAACAATAATCATCTTCTTGTCATACATAACCTGTAAATCCTGAGAAAACAGACAAGGCAACCTCGCATAAAATCGACGGCAATCTAAATATGTTACTAAATCCTAGAAAACAAAATAAGATATAATGCTTGTGGAATGAAGTTTGCAGATTTCCTGGAGATTATAAAACTTAATAATTCAACAAAAACTTTAAGACTCCGTTAGAAAAATAAAACCGGTAAAATTTCCAGATTTTTACCCGTGACGCCGTCAAGAGTAAACTCGTGACGCCGTCAGAAGTGACTTGCAGAAATTCTTATGTTAAGTTTCCGAAAAATTTCTGAAAAAGCTTGGTTCTACTTCCTGGAAAATCCTGCAAAACTTCATTATGACTCGATACAAGCATTTGACTCTAACAAATACGAATATACATGTTCATTTAATATTGTGGAGAATCATGATCGTTTTGTTTCTTAAAAACATATTTGGGGTTTCCCCTTACACTTATCTTTTGCAAAAATACCTTTTGGTGAAGTTAAGACTAGGCTAAACAACAAAGTAAAGTATTTCCACTCTTTAGTTTTGAAACATGATCTACCAACAATAAAAATAAAGCATGCATACGGAAGCAAATAACAAACAAACAAAAATAAAAATTACACAAAGCATGGGTTGCCTCCCAAGAAGCGCTTTTCTTTATTTACGAGTCTTGTAGCTAGACTCAAGGTCATGGGTTACTACGTGACCTCATCCCTTGAGATGATGTACCCCATGTAGTTGTGATCATTACTATTGTGGTGGTAGTGCCTCAATCTGTCGATACTTGCAATCACCTCTCCGCCTACTTTACTTCTCAGGTTAGCCATCCCATCTTGGCTCATGCTCTCAACTGTGAAAGGCCCATACCACCAAGGACTCGGTTTATCGGGTGGTATCGTTATTTCTAAGTGTCTTAAGAGTACCAAGTTCCCTTCCTCGAATGGTACATGGCTTTCTGCTGGTCGATTATGTTCGAACTCGACATGAACTTTATTGCTTTTGCTTCTTTCATATTTAGCCTCCTTATTTGCTTTTGATTCTTGCCTCCCATGCAAGAATTTTCTTCTGAACACGAATGGGTGTCGTGTCAATGTTGTTTTTGAGCTTTCTCCAACTCAAATTCTCATGCCCACTTCGCGGGGTCATGGGGAAGCTAATCTTTCTTTTTCCAGATTTAAGCTCAATTTTTATGCCTTCATACTTAATGACAGCCCTAGCGGTGGTGAGGAATGGTGCCCCAAGGATTATTGGCATGCATCCATCTCCCTTATCATCGATGATCATAAAATCAACGGGGTACATGAATCCTGCGACATTAACTAACACATCTTTTGCGATTCCTAGGGGGTATACGTAAGAGTGTCCAGCGAGGGATAACCTAACACGAGTGGGGGCTGGCATTTTCGATGTTAGTTGGATGTAAATAGTTAGGGGCATAAGATTTACTTCCGATCCTTGGTCGGCAAAAGCACTAAGATATTTCAAATCCCCGATGCTAGCTGGTATCTCAAAGTTCCCATACGCCATCTGCTTAGTAGCCACTTTTTGTACCAATAGCTTCTCGAATAATGGCCCTCCAGGTAACGTATCATACTCATCTTTTCCCCCTTCCTCCTTCTCAGAACCCTGTTTGGAAGGTTGGTTACGCCCATCACCCTTTATCCAATTTTTTATAGTGTTTTCGTTTATATCATGTTTCAGGTAGTAACTCAAAGGTTGGGATTTTGGTGGCTCTTCTAAGGTTTGCTCAGTAGGGGTTTCTACCTTCTCATTATCCTTGTGGACAATTGTGATGGAATTAACAAATCGGGTAGGGGGACAACGCTTTCTTTCCTTAGTAATATCCTCTCGGGGGTTCTCTGGTTGGTATATTCTTCCAATAGGCTCATCATCTCATTCATTTTATCTTGCATCTCCTCTTTTTGCTTATAAACTGTTTCCTCGAATCTAGCAAGCCGATCTGAATGAGTTGCCATGTATTCTATCATTCTAGCTTCAAACTCCAGGGTAAGTTTCTCGGGAGGGGAATAAGGTGGGGCATAGTTTTGAAAAGTCTCGACATTTTCTCTAGAGGGTGATTCTGATAACGGTGTTGGAGTCGTTTTCGAGACAGAATTGGCAGTAGCCTGCCTAGGACTCAGGGGTCTCCTTTGCCTTTCCTCAAAATAGTTAACTTTTGCTTCGAGTTTGCATAGGAGTTCATCAGGGATTTCGGTAGTCCCTTCAGGTGTTGAGATTGCATTGATGGCCACTTTTATAGTATGATTAAACTCCCACATCTCTTGATTATCGGTGGCAAGCTCTTCAATAATTGCCCAGGATTCCTCGGCGTTCTTATCACGCAATCTACCTCCCGCGGCTCTATCGATTGTACGTTTAGTGTGATAGTCAACATGGTCGTAGAAAATCTGAACTACTAACCAAAGGTTTATACCATGATGAGGGGCCTTATGAAGGGGATTCTTAAAACGAGCCCATGCTTCGTAGAAAGTTTCACCCTGATGTTGTTCAAACATCAAAATGTTATTTCTGAGCATTGCATTCTTTCCTGGTGGGAAGAATTGGGTAAGGAAGCGTTTGGTGAGATCATCCCATGTGGTAATGGATCCTGCGGGTAAACGCTCAAGCCATTGACTAGCTTGATCACGTAGAGAGAATTGGAATAGGCGTAATCGGGTTGTCTCTCTAGTTGCAACATCTAAGTCTATGGAATCTACGATTTTAAGGAAGTCCTTGAGATGTTGATTAGGATCTTCGGAACGAAGTCCATGGAATGCACATCCGCTTTGCACCAACCGGATGGTGTCGGATCGCAAGGGGGTCACATTGGCTCCGGTGAGCTCAATGGTGTTTCGATAGCCTTGGTGACTAGGTCGGGCATACTCTCCTAAGGTTCGGGGCCTAAGAGGTTCTAGTGGTGGGTTTTGTTGTGGTGGGATGATGGGTTCAAAGATGTTCCCATCGTCCATGATGTCGGGTGGTGAAGAGTTATGAACAAAAACACAAACAAATAAGATAGACTAAAGAGAACCTAAAAATAAAAATAAAATCTTACTAGAAAGGAATCTAGCAAGTAGACCTAATAAAAAGAGATTCTAACCTAGACAATAACTATTCCCCGGGCTGCGGCGCCAAAAACTTGATGCGTGGGAATTGCACCAGGCTTTACCTCTCGAGGGATCTCGAGAAGCTTACAACCCCCACCAGGCAGTGTACCTGATCGATGTAGTATAGTATAATGACAAGTACCGGGGGATTGATCGTTCAGCTAGGAATAGTGTCGCTAGGATTAGAAAACCTAAAGACTAGGTCTAGAGATGAGGGATGATTCTTTTTGTATTTTTATATTTCTTAGAAAAGCAAGTAAAAATCTCGGGTTTGAAGGATTTGGGCGGAATTAATTGCTAGTCAACTAACCCAATACTAAAATGCAATCAAAATAAAAAACTAAAAATGAAATTAAACTATATTATACTAAGGTTGTGAGCAGCATGGAAAATTAAGTCTTTGGCGTTTTCTTCACTTTTATGCTCCAAAAACGTCCGAATTGCTTCCTTTTACAGATTTCTCTCCCAAAGTACCTAAAATCACAAAAGGAACGATTTAGGGTAATATTTGATCAAATAAATTCAACTCCGGGCTTAAATGACCCCCTAAAAGTGGTTCATTTTTCGCCTCATCAGTTAATCACCACCAAAACTTAAACCCACACGGACCATTATATGCTGCAAACCCATGTCTGTTATGTTGATTCACCTGCATAATCCAAGAGGTAAATCAAGTTTTTTATACTGGTTCTTTATCTGAACCATCAACAGATAAAGGATACCGAACCAGAGGGACAACCGTCAAGACTACGATGCACGCTTCGCCGAAAAACACCCACACACGACGGCGCCTATATATATATACGTAGTGTGTGTGTATATATATATATATATATATATATATATATATATATATATATATATAGTGAGACTTTCTTTTCAAAACTCATATAAATGTGAGAACTTTCAGAACTCCCTTTAACCAATCTAAATTTAGTAAATTAATTTATGTTTAATTTATTATATGTAATTTTCATAAAATGATATCTCATACAAACGTAAATCTACATCGAATTAAAAAAAAGTTTATATATTTTGATCCGTTAGATAAGACCATGAACAATACTTGAGAGAATTTGATTATGTTTATTAAATCCATTTTACGCAAATTTACAATGAATTCAAAGAAAGTCTTTGTATTTCGATCTATAAAAATAAACCACGAACAATTATTTGAAAGAATTTTTCTATTATTAAATGGTGTATAAGAGTTTTGTCGGTGCTCACACTTATATGAGTTCTGAAAAGAAAGTTCTCATATATATATATATATATATATATATATATATATATATATATATATATATATATATATATATATATATATATATATATATATAACTGGTATTTATTTCTGGCTGGATGGATTGTATCTTGAATTTGAAGACACGTAAGGGATTTTGAAGAAACGTCTATGATAAAAGGTGTTATATAAAAACACATGTCACCACCAATATATCTTGAAGATAATATTAAAGTGGAAATTGTATTATAATGCAATATGGGAAAATAGTATTACAATCAAAACTGGAAATTCGGTCCAACGACCAAATGATAATAATAATAATAATAATAATAATAATAATAATACTTCGATAGGGTTACCCAGACTGTCGAATCTACCTTCCATCTATCTCCTCGACAGATGGCGTTATGGAGCTCACTAAAGGAGGATCATACTTCAGATTGACTTAGGGTGGCTCCTATATCTGGATTGGGACAAACTATGAATGCCCGGACATACCGTTGTGTATTGTGTTATCGGCTGGGTGTTTCTCTTTTTACTGTTCAGGTACCGTGTTCGGCTTGTTCTCGGGTTTTTACTGGGGATATTTATGGAGATCATGCGGTTTCTTGTGCTGGTATTGTTGGCATTAAACATCGGCATAATATTGTGCGTGATGTTCTTGTTGATATATGCTCTCGGTCCGGAATTTCTGCTCGTAAAGAGGTGGATATTGGGCTTTATGGTGATAGGGACAGATCTCTACGCCCAGCTGATATATTACTTTATTCTTGGGATGGGGGGCTTGATGTTTGTGTTGATCTTACGGGGTCGTCTCCCTTGACGCAATCTGGTATGATTGATTTTATGCCAGGTCGTGCGGTTATTGAAGCTGCTCAACGTAAACGTGTCAAGTACGAGGCCAAGTGTGTAGATATCGGATATGGTTTCCTCTCTTTTTCTTTCTCCTCTTTTGGAGAACTTGAAAAGGATGCTGTAACTCTTTTAAGGCGTATTCGACATTTCTTCATGACCCAAGACATTGGAGCACGGGCTGCCGCTCATATTTTTAATAGGATAGGTTTTGCTATTGCTAGAGGTGTGGGGGTCCAGTTGATTTCTCGGCTCCCCACTAATTTCTTGTAAAATCCTATTAATTGTTAATAAAAGTTGTGATAATAATAATAATAATAATAATAATAATAATAATAATAATAATAATAATAATAATAATAATAATAATAGGGATAATTAGTAAAATAGCCCGGTTGCCCTGGGTCTAGGCATATTTAGTCTTTTTTTGAAAAATTCCCGTTTTAGCCCGGGTTGCCCTGGGCAACTTTCGTATAGCCAACTAGAGAGTGCTATGTTGGGGCAACTTTTTTGTATTTTGGGCAACTTTTTTGTGCTTTAGGCAATGTGAGGACACTTGTCATCTTTCGGTTGGCTATACGAAAGTTGCCCAGGGCAACCTGGCTAAAACGAGAATTTTTCAAAAACGGACTAAATATGCCTGAACCGCAGGGCAATGAGCCATTTTAGTAATTTTCCAATAATAATAATAATAATAATAATAATAATAATAATAATAATAATAATAACATACTCCTATTATCTAGTGGGATTGATCTATGGCTCAAAACTACATCCAAATTAGAGTGAACAAATAGTTTATGAACACTAAAATTGAAAAAAATGTGATTAAAACAACTAGTCGGAATTTGGTTGAAAAAGATGAAGTACGTTAGTGGTAACCTGGTAATCTATAATCGTCTAAAATTGCAACTAAAAAAAGTTGGGTACAAGAAAAAAATAATAATAAATAAATAAATAAATAAGATGGAGTACCTTAAATTAAAATTGGATTATAAGTTGGGACATTTTTGTGCTATTTGCTCTTGATTAAAAGAAAACAAGGATGATCAAATCAATCGAGTATCTTTATAAATGTAAATAATCACAAGGGTACATGCAGATCCCATCAATGTCCTTTTTAACGTTAACAAGTCAGATTAACTGTCCGTGGCACAAAAGCATTGTTCAATTATAGTGGCTGTGTTGTTAGACATGAAATTTAAACCGCCTAGATATATTCGTGTTACCGAAAACTCCACGATACTAATATATGTGTTTGAATAGTAACGGTAAACGGAGAAGCATCCATGTTCAGATTTCACTGGGTAAGGTTGAACTCTTTTTTACTACAATGCACGCGGCCTTAGACCGCGATTAATGAAAAATTCAGAGGTAGGACTGCGATTAACCAAAATCGAAGCTCTAAATGAATGAAGACATTCTCTAATCTAGGATCTCCATTTATGACCAAAACCAAGACTATGGAGAATAGAATCCAAATACTTCCAACTAACTGAATCAAACGCTTTCTAAAAATCAACTTTGAAGATTAACATCTTATTCTTCCTCTTTTTAAACCAATAAATGACCTCACTGAGAATAAGAGGACCATCAAGGATTTGGCGGCCCGAAATAAAAGTGGATTGCTCTTTGCTAACAATTCATTCTATAACTTTAGAAAGCCGGTTTGCTAGAATTTTAGCAATGATTTTGTAATGAATACCAATAAGTGAGATGGGTCGAAAATCTTTTATATAAACAGGATTACTAACCTTAGGGATAAGAGTGAAGAATGATGAATTAGCTCCTTGAGGCATCGAGCACGATTCAAAGAAAGAGTTAACAAACTCTAAAATATCCATCTTGATGAGGTCCCAATATTTCTTAACGAAAGCAAAGGAGAAACCATCTGGTCCACGAGCTTTGTTGCTACCACAATCCCATATATTAGTCTTAATCTCATCTAACGAAACTTTAGATTCCAAGGACTCTCGGTCCAACGAATTCAGACCGAAATAATAAACAATCGGATGGAAAACCACCCGTGTCTCATGTGCCCAAAATTTTTATTTGAAAAAATTAAGAAAAAGATCTTTTATTTGAGTAGGGTCAGTAACCCAGATTCCATCATGAAAAATCCCGTTAATTGATTGAGATATTCTTTTTTGATTTATCATCCCATGAAAGAACTTGTTGTTTTCATCGCCTTCAATGTCCCACTTAATGTGGGCTTTTTGAATCAAATCATGGGCTTCAAAATTGTCGAGGTTGTTAATTTCAGAAAGAAGATGAAGCTGTTAGTGCAAAAAGTGTGGCTAGGTTAAGACTGAGCTTAGTCTGTGCTAGGCCGATCTTGATGGTTCGTCTGTTGTATAGCTTATGCACTAATCCAAGTAGAGGAATGAGTTCCAACACAAATAGAAGCACACCGTTACCCTTATCGTAGGGACGGACCCCATGATTAAGCTCCGACGTGAGAATAAGTACTCATGTTGTGAAAGAAATATTCATGTGTTGGGATGAGTGAGGAAGTCATACCTCTAAAGTGTGAGGCGAGGTTTCCTATTATAGGCAGTGGAAATAATAGGGTTTCCTAATATTTTGCATATTGCTATAGTGGCCGAGGTGGGACCCTTTTCGGGAAAGGGTCCGCAGCTTAATCGATCCTGGGGACAGGAGTCATCTTCCGGACCGTAGGTAGGTCCGCAAGCTTACTTCAGAAGTGTTGCTTGGATGACATGTATGGTTCCGGGACGCGTCTTACTAGAAGACTGCGCTTTAGCGTGGTCTGGTGTTTCCATTTCATTGGGCCGGAGCCCGGTTGTGTGTAGTACGTCCTAGGCCTAGTGAGCCGTTATCCGTATTGTTTACTACCGATGGGGGTGTTAGGCCAGGGCCCATTCGTATAATATAGTCGAAGCCCATTAAGGATGTTGTTCGTACTATATGTCATCAAGTCCCCCTAGTCTTGTGCGTTCATTGCTTGTGTGCTATTGTAGCGTGCGGTGAATGTTTCTAGACTATGTTACAGATTGCTCCGCTTAGGGCGCTTGGTCGCTTGATTTGGTTTCCCTTGACGGACGGTAAAGACCTGATTGGTTCCGAATGGTCAGATATTATTGACCAAGGTCAATAAGTCAAAGACGACCCAGTTCCAATGCTTCGTGGATAGTATAGTGTTTCCCCGGGTCGTTATGTCCCAGCGAGATTGCAATGGTGTTTTGGAAAACGTTTTTGAGAATGAGTGGCACTGAGGACAGTAGCCAAGACGATTGGGAATTGATTATGCTACTGATATTTGGTATTTGGATAATTTTTAACAATCACAGATATACTGATTTAATTACAAATACACAACTTGGGATATCAGATTACAGACTGAGAAAAGTGAGTTTTAACAAATTACAAACTACAAGGGGTGCAAATGAAACTTTTTCAAACTTTAAATAAAAAGAAAATTTAAAATGAAAATGAAATTATTTTGATATTTAAATATTACTTAATTAATTAAAACTATTAAAAAGTAATTTAAATCTAATTTATATTAAACTAAAAATTATAAAGACTACAAATTAAAATAAAAACTTGCAAAAATATTTTCTAAACCTTAAAATGAACATGAAGAAAGTATAAAAATTAAAAAGAAATATTTTTGCCTTTTTATGAGTTTTCTATTAATTAAAAACTAATTATATTAATTGAACTATTTAAACTATTTTAAATTACTAATAATACTAAAATATCTTAGAAAATTATAGAAAAATTTGTAAAACTAATTAACCATCACAAGAATCCTAAAAAATTATAAAAAGTTTCTAAAAATTATTTTTATACTATTTTACTAATTATTTACCTATTAATTAATTTAAATCTAATTTAACTAAATTAAATAAGAAAATTAGAAAATGAACATTGGAATTTAAAAATCTATTTTCTAAATGTCTTAAATGATTTATGAAACCTAGGAAAAATATAAAAACCTATTGTTGTTAATTAAAATTTAAGAAAACTATTAAATTACTAATATTACCTATTTAATTATTTAAATTATTTTTAATTCTAATAATTAGTAAACTAAAAGAGAAAAATCTAAGAAAATTTTTACAAATACTTAAGGGTGACAGGAAATTAAGAAAATTATGAAAATGGTGAAGTGCTTATTAATAAGCTAAAAAGAAAAATGAAAAAGATATAATCTATTAAATAGAACCTATCACTAATTTTATATTTGGTTTTTGTTGGTTTTTATTTTTGACAGATAAAAATAAGTTGAAAATAAGAAACTTTTACAAAAAAACTTTTGTTATAGCTTAAAAATAAGCTGTGTGCACCCCCTTTGATCAAATAGTGGACTTAAAGCTTATTAGGACTTAAGCAATGTTTGAAAAGGCAAGCAACCGACAAAATAAGCACTCACAGATGATTATACACTAGAAATAAGTAAAATGGAACAAAGAAGCACTCTGGATAAGCTATTTAGGAACAAATAAGCACTTATGTTATTACAGGGCCAAATAAGGCCAAACCTAAGGGTTTTGGACCTCTGTGGGGTTCACAAGAGTCAAGGTGGGTTCAAAACAAAGGTTGACTTATGAAAGTGGACTGGAGGGCTACACAATAAGACAATAAGCAGAGCTTATGGCTTATTAATGAGGCTTGGGTAAGCCTTGGAAATTGGGGTCACACACTGAGTGATCAGTGTTCACTCAGGAACTAGCCAAACTTAAGGAGGTTTGCAGCCCTATCAAATAAGCTCACAATGGTGAAATAAGCCCTGACTTATCAAAAGGGGTTACTAGGCTTTCCAAAAAGCCAATAAGCTAAGGGTGGGTCCCACTGGGTAAGTAACAAATCAATTTGGAAAATGGGGCAAAACCTGTACAAAAGACATGCACTTGCCCTGCAGGTCAAAATAAGCTAATCCACAAGCTTGTAGAAAAATTCTAAAAATAAGCTGATTATGGGATTTTGAACACTAAGTGACAATCTTAAACTTCTGAAAAGGACAAGGTCACAAACCTAACACAAAAATCCCAAAAATTCCTCAAAGATTTGGTTTTCTGAAACAAAGGCAATTTTTGACTTTTTGAGTTTTTGCTAAAAGTTGACTTTGATGAGATTCTACTTGGATTATTTGACTGATTTAAGTTACCTAGGCTATAAGGAAACTATATTAAGCTAAAAATTGCAATTGTGAACCAAAGTAATGCCTATGCTACTTCAAAATCAACACAGTTATATGATTAGACCAAATGATTTGTGATTTTGACTTTTGATGAAATAAGGCCAAGTTTTGATGGTTGTTCTAAGTCAATATGATCCTAAGGGACATGTACCATCAGAAAACAACACCACACATACACTACAACACCAAGGATTTCACTGATCCAAACACTCCTTCTAAGAACTGATTTTGTAGGTTTCAAAGAGATTCAAAGTTTTAAACCACAAACTTGGTTCCAGAAGTTAACTTAAGCTAAGTTAAGCTGAATCAAACACAGGTTCACTAGATTTAACAACAAATACCCAAGATCATTAAGTGGACTAATTTAACTGTCAAACTAGGAATTTTTAACAATTATGAAAATCAACAAACAAGCTACTGATTTAAATTAATATTATTACTATCTAATACTGAATAAGCTTAAATGAACAAAGATAAGCAGGAAATAAGCTATGCTACAGTACAAAACTTAAAAATTAAAGAAAAATGGAAAATTGAACTCACTTGAGACCCTAGCTAAACAAGGGCTCCCAAATGGGTAGCTACAAGCTCCTAGCTTGTAAACAAGCTAGGTATAAGTCCATCTTGCCATTTCCATTATTGGCAACTTCCAAACGCTTCCTGTCTCATGCAAAGGTAACCTGTGGTGTATTTCTTTGGCTCTGATTTTCCCTTTTTTATATTTTTTTTAGTTTTTGTATTTAGTTAATGATTTACACTATCTAAGTGAGCTTATGAAACAGTAAATACCAATTTAGACCATAATTAAGCTCAAAAAGGAAATTGCAAATTTAAATACTAAAAACTGAATTGTTGAATGAAACTTGGAATTTTGATTAAGAAAAGTTGAAATTACAATACTAAAACAAATTACAAGCTTCTTTGAGTAAAACTAATAACTAGAATTTGAAATTACAATAATTCGACCTAAAAATTAAGCTAAGTGACTAATACTGATACTCCTTGCAATCTTCTCTCTTTTATAGCCCTCCATTAGGGTTCTTGCATCCCTCTGATCATTTCCCATCAATAATTACAGCCATTGGATCACTGAAAAGCTTCTAATCGCCTGCCACGTATTTTGGCGCCAAAATTGTATTTTGCAATTGGGGCTTGTTTGCGTGGAGGGGTGGAGGTGCATTTATTATGGCTTGTTTGTTAGGTGATAGTGGTGGAGATGTGATGGGCAAGTGGAGAGGGGGGGGGGGATGAATACCACTAGTGGTTTTGGAGTGTGGTTTTGGGTGAGAGGGAAAGGGAGGGGTGGTGGTTTTGACTAGTTTGACCGAGGGTCAAACTTTGACCCTGGTATATATTAAACGGGGTGTGGGTGGGATTTTGTGGAGTTAGGCCAAGAAAATAAGGGAGTGGGCTAGGTGAGGTGATGGTTGTGTTTGGATTGGATTTGGTTTTTGGATTTATTGAAGTTAAGAGTCCGGTTTGGTAGTAACTTTGCACAAGGACCAATTTTGCCATTTTCTGAATTTTGAAGGGTGTGATTTGACATTCTTCCAAAGTATTTCATGGGGTATTTTCTGCCAAACTTCAATATTACAAGGACCATGATGACAATTTCCACTTTTGACTTTTCCAAGGACTATAATTGCCAAACTTTCAAACTCCAGGGAGCAAATATGTAATTTTCACCAAACATTGCAACCAAGGACCATTCCTGCCATAATTGAGAAGTACAAGGACAAATTTTGTTTTTCTCAAAGTTTTAATATCCCAGGGACCATTTTTGTCAATTTTCAAAGTTCAGGGACTAAACTTGCAAATTTGTGAAACTTTGTACCAAAGGACTAAATATGTCATTTTGTGATTTAAAAGGACCTTTGGTGATATTTTCAAGTTTTTAGAATAACCAGGGACTAGATTTGACAACTTTTGAAAGATGAGGGACTGAAACTGCCAATTATGCAGACTTTGTACGTTTTTCATCTGTTTTTGATTATTTTGCATCTGAAACATATAAAACACAATTTTGGAATATTTTTAGTATTTTGATGCATTTCTGAGTGTTTTTAGATGTTTTGACAGCTCAGAATAGGTAAAAATGATGATTGTTTGAGCACTCATCAATCCCCCACACTAAAACATTGCTAGTCCCTAGCAATCTTTAGAGAAAAACTTAATGGATTTGAAACTCTTTACCAAAAGCCATCACTTCTGGAGTAGCCAGATGTATCGATTCAAGTAAGAACTATGGTCCACCTGATAACCATGTGATTTTGAGCAAACCACCAGCTGTCAACGGATTTGATTTGTCTTTACCAAAAGTCATTTGCTTCTGGACTAGCCAACTCTTGATGGACTAAGTCAACATCTTGGTGAGCTGATTACCAATTATGGTTTTTCCACGGCCTTTGCCATAAGCCATAATCTTGCGGGTTAGCCAACTCATTCACTTTTTGGGATATGGCAAGTTGATTTACCATAAAATTTTGGGCAAATTGCAAGCCATCAACGGATTTGTGATATCTTTACCAAGAGCCGTTTACTCCTGGATTAGCCAATCCTTTTGTCATTTAGACATGGCAGACTGGTAACCACAAAAATTTTGAAATAAAGTGAAAATTTTAGGCCAAAATGGGGGTACTTAGAAAGTATTTTGTGATAAAATTCGCAAGAATTTCCCCCCACACTTATAATTGAATATTGTCCTCAATATTCAAAGTCCCGGCGATTATGCCGACTCTTTGAACGGAAAAAGCTAATATTCTAAGCTAACTGTGGAAATATCGTTTTGTAATTTTCACTTTATTTATATGTACATATAAACATGTTTTTTTTTTTTTTTTTTTTTTTTTTTTTTTTTTTTTTTTTGACTGAAACTTATATACATATTTATTTTTGCAAAAGGTGGGGGACGGCCACTCCCTCACACTAGAGTGTTAGAAAGTAGAAAGAAGTCAGAGATATGGGTGAAAACCCATATTTTGCTAATTTTTGTTCACTGAGTCACTAGCTTGACTCGATCCCCGAATTCATTGGTCCATGGGGAAAGTTGGGAGATCTGGGACAACCATGGATGGTATGTCTTCTCCAAAATAGTGTTTCAAACGATGACAATTCACTTTGAAGTTGGGACCTTCGGGTTGAGATAACTTAACAGTCCCGTATGGATATACTTTTGCAACAGTGAATGGTCCAGTCCATTGGGTTTTTAATTTCCCCGAGAAGATCTTTAACCTTGAATTGAAAAGAAGGACTCTGTCACCGATGTTGAAAACGCGGTTCTTAATCTTTGAGTCGTGGATCTTCTTTGTCTTTTCTTTGTAGATCAAAGAGTTCTCGTAGGCTTGATCACGAAGTTCGCTTAATTCAATAAGTTGAACCTTACGATGATCACCCGCTTTATGAAGGTCATAGTTTGCATGTTTCAAGGCCCAGTAGGCTTTGTGCTCAAGCTCGATCGGTAAATGACACGCCTTCCCGTATACAAGCTTGTAGGGAGTACACCCGATGGGTGTTTTGTAAGCTGTACTGAAGGCCCAGAGTGCATCATCTAGTTTGTCCGACCAGGAAGCACGGTTTTCACCTACGGTCCTCTCAAGAATCCGTTTAATACCACGGTTTGAAACCTCCACCTGCCCACTTGTTTGTGGGTGATATGCGGTAGAAAGACGGTGAGTAACACCGTACTTAAGCATGACCTTTGCGAATTGATCATTGCAAAAGTGTGTACCGCGATCACTAATGATGGCACGGGGAGTTTCAAAACGAGCAAAGAGGGATTTCAAGAATTTTACAACAACTCGGGCATCGTTGGTGGGTAAGGCTTTTGCCTCAACCCATTTTGACAAATAGTCAACAGCCACGAGAATGTACTTGTTTCCACGAGAAGATGGGAATGGCCCCATAAAATCAATGCCCAGATGTCAAAGATTTCACAAACTTGAATGGCATTTTGTGGCATTTCGTTCTTTTGTGAAATATTACCGTGACGCTGACAAGTGTCACAAGCTTTGACTAACTCGTGGGCATCCTTATAAATCGTGGGCCAGTAGAAACCGGAGTCAAACACCTTTTTGGCGGTGTAGTTAGGACCATGGTGACCCCCGGTGGGTCCAGCATGGCAAGCCTTGAGAATATCAGCGGCTTCCTGTCCGTAAACACATCGCCCGATGACTTGATCGGCATATATTTTGAAGAGATAGGGGTCATCCCAGAAGTAATGTTTAACGTCTTTGAAAAATTTGTTTTTCTGTTGGGACGTCATTCCCTTCACGATGAAATTACCCGCATGGTAATTTGCAAAGTCGGCAAACCATGGGGTAGTAGAGTCACCACGAAAAGAAACCGCATTGAGTGTTTCGAGAGGAAATGTTTCATTTATTTCCTATTTCTCGGACACATCCTGGTGAGGGTTTTCTAATCGTGAGAGATGATCAGCAGCAAGGTTCTTGGCTTTTTTTTTTATCACGGATAATGATATCAAATTCTTGGAGGAGGAGAACCCAACGGAGAAGCCTCGGCTTTGCATCTTGCTTTGCAAATAGGTACTTCAAAGCCGAGTGATCCGTATACACTACGCATTTGGTCAGCATTAAATATGGCCGGAATTTTTCAAAGGCATACACCACAGCTAATAGTTCTTTTTTAGTGGTGGTGTAATGACTCTGAGCCTCGGTCATAGTTTTGCTTGCGTAGTGTATAGGCTGAAAGTATTTTGCTTTTCGTTGCCCCAAGACCGCACCTATGGCAAAATCACTAGCATCACACATAAGCTCAAAAGGTAGGTCCCAATCGGGGGCAACAAGAATCGGTGCTTCGGTAAGCTTTTTCTTTAATGTTTCAAAAGCTTCGATGCACTCAGGAGAGAAGATGAAAGGAGCATCCTTCTCGAGGAGATGGGTCATAGGCCGGGCGATTTTAGAGAAATCTTGGATAAACCTACGATAGAAGCCGGCATGACCCAAAAAGCTCCTAACACTTTTAACGGTGGTGGGATGAGGTAATTTAGCAATGACATCAATTTTTGCTTTGTCAACCTCAATCCCGTTTTTTGAAATTTTATGGCCGAGGAAAATGCCCTCTTTAACCATAAAATGGCTCTTCTCCCAGTTGAGACTTAAATTCGTTTCTTTACAACGTTTAAGCATTTGTTCCAAGTGGGAGAGACAAGACTGGAATGAATCCCCGATGACTGAAAAGTCATCCATGAATACCTCCATGGTTTTCCCGATCATGTCGGAAAAGATAGACATCATGCACCTTTGGAACGTGCCTGGTGCATTACATAAGCCAAAAGGCATACGTCTGTAAGCAAAAGTTCCGTAGGGGCATGTGAAGGTAGTTTTCTCTTGATCCTGTGGATCAATGGAGATTTGGAAGTAACCCGAGAAACCATCGAGGAAACAGTAGTATTCATTCCCCGCTAGTCTTTCGAGCATCTGGTCCATAAAAGGCAGAGGAAAATGGTCTTTACGGGTGGCTTCATTCAACTTTCGATAGTCAATACATACTCGCCAACCCATGACCAAACGAGTTGGAATCAACTCGTTTTCCTCGTTGGTGACAACGGTTATGCCACCCTTTTTAGGAACACAATGAATTGGGCAAACCCAAGGACTGTCAGATATAGGATAAATCAATCCCGCATCAAGAAGTTTTAGAATGTCTTGTTTGATAATTTCGTGGATTTTGGGATTTACCCTTCTCTGTTGTTGCACTGCTGGCTTAAAGTCATCCTCCATTAAGATTTTGTGTGTACAAAAGTCCGGGATAATACCCTTAATGTCGGAGAGTTTCCAAGAAATTGCTTGCTTGTGTGACTTAAGAACTTTTAGGAGTGCAGCCTTTTCCTCATCTTTTAAGTCCTTAGCAATAATGACGGGTAATTTATCATCACCCACCAGAAATGCATATTCTAGATGAGGAGGCAAGTCCTTGAGCTCAACCTCGGGAAAGTCATCAGTTATTTCAACATTTTTGACTTCCTCTTTATGAAGTATTTTTGGAGACGGAGAGGGTGAAGGATCGTCATTTAACAATCTTTCAAGAAGAAGAATGTCCCCCTCCGGGTCAAGATAGTTTTCATCAACCTCTTTTGAGATTGAGCTATCCTGAGCAAGAAAAGCCTCGACCTCTTCTAGAAGGAAGTCACTTCCCTCAAACGGAGTGAGAGAAGGGGAAGAGTCGGATATGATAGGCTCAGAAGAAAGAGTGGTACTGCCACTTGCTGAGAAACCGAGGACTTCTTGAGAATACTCCTCTGACGCTACATCGATGATGTCAATTCGGTTAACCGTTTCAGCGTCATAGTTGGAAGAGTATCTTGAAGTCTAATCAAGATTGAATGTGATGGCTTCACCACCAACACGTAGAGTGATTTCTTCCTCGAAAACATCGATTAGAGCACAACCCGTTCTTAAGAATCCCCTCCCGAGAATGAGAGGAACTCTTGGGTCAGCATCAAAATCAACAATCATGAAATCTGCCGGAAAATGGAACTTTCCTACTTTCACGAAGATATCTTCGGCAATGCCGAGAGGACGAGATATAGTACGGTCTGCAAGCTCGAGAGTCATGCAGGTAGGAGTGAGAGCAGGAAGAGAGAGCCTTTTCCAGACTGAGTAAGGCATAAGGTTAATGCTTGCACCAAGATCGACCAAGGCAAAGCATTCAACCATCCCCGGGAAAATGCAAGGAATGAGAAATTTCCCGGGATCTCCAAGCTTTTCGGGAAGCTTTTTCAAGAGCACTGCTGAGCAGTGCTCATTAAGTGGAGTTTTTGCCATCTTACAGAGTTTTTCCTTATTGCTTATCAGATTTTTGATTGTTGAAGCAAATTTAGGCATGAGAAGAAGAGCATCCGCGAAGCTAATATCGAAATGTAACTCTTGGAAAATTTGATAAAATTTTTCCATCTGATGATTAGCTCTTTCGCGGTTCTTTTGATCATTCAAACGTGAAGGATATGGAATTGAAGGCTTAGGATCGTTCTTTGGAATTTCATCAGAATTTTCTGGAGGATCAAATACAACTTTTGACTTACGAGTCGGGACCGGGACAACTTGAGGGTGGATGTTGTTGGTACCTCCGTTATTAGTAGGGAGTACCGTGTCCGTGGTAACCTCAGGTTCACGTTCCGCTACCTTAGTAGGAGGAGAAGAAGAGGTAGAGGGAACCGTGGGTCCATTGTATGATACCCCACTTCGGGTAGTGATCGCTTTGACATCGCCCCTCGGGTTAGCGATCGTGTTGCTCGGTAGTGTACCCGGGCCCGAGGATCGATCATTTAGAGACTTCTGAAGCTCAGAGATCTTGCTGATCAGTAACCGATTCGTTTCCTCTTTTGCTTTCATGAATTGTTTTAGCACTTCATCGAAGGAAGATGAGGGTGGAACAACGTTTTGATTTTGATTAGGAAAATTTTGAACACGGTTGTTTTGAAAATTCCCTTGGTTTTGACTGTTGTTACCCTGAAAATTATTTCTCTAATTGAAATTACCCTGATTGTAATTCCCTTGATTTTGGTTTCTTTGAAAATTTCCTTGAAAACCTTGATTTTGATTGCCATTTTGAAAATTGTTTTGATTAAAATGACCTTGATTTTGGTTCGGATTTTGGAAATTTGGGTTTTGACCTTGGTTAAAATCTCCTCAATTTTGATTTTGATTCGAGTTACGGTTTTGATTTTGGTTAAAACCGGGAGGTCCGAGAAAATTGTTGGAACGATAGCTTAAAAGATTACGGTCCCCTTGTGGTTGGTTAGAATTACCCCCATGTTGTAGGAACCTTGAGCAGCATAAATGTTCTCTTGAGGAAAACCAACAGTAGCTGGACATTCGGAATACAGATGTGGGCCTCCGCAAGTTTCACAACTTCGGGCCACGGCTTTCACTTGTTGATTCTGAACCTGCTGATTTTGCATAGTTTGGTTCATTCTCAACACAGCCGTAGAGATATCATCCATCTTTTTAGTGAGAGAAATTATTTCAGGAGATGATGATGAAGGAATAACTGATTTACATGACTCATCCCTCTCCACAGAGGAATCCCAAAAGTTATGGTGGGAAGTCATGTTCTCAATCAGATCATAGCATTCTTCGGGACGCCTTTTCATAAAGGTCCCACCAGCAGCAGCATTGAGAATATCCCGGTGCCTCAATGTCAGACCATTATAGAAGGTATCTATGATGGTAACTTGTAACATATTGTGGTTAGGGCACCGATCAATTGCTAGCTTACAACGTTCCCAAGCCTCAAATAGAGACTCATCGGGACACTGCCGGAAGTTGCTGATATCATTTCGTAACTTGGTAACAATGGAAGGTGGAAAATATTTTGCTAGAAACTTGGTTACCATCTCATCAAAGGTACGAATAGAATTCTTGGGGAGTCGGTCAAACCATGCAGTGGCATGATGGGTGAGAGAATAGGGGAAGAGATACAGCCGGAGGGCATCATCGGTGACACCATGCTGTTTCATGTTTTGGGTGACGGTAAGGTATTTATCAAGATGCTTGTTAGCATCGTCACCCGGTAATCCGTGAATTTGACACGAATTTTGGACTTGTTGGATCATGTGGTGCTTGAGGCCAAAGTCCGTAGCCTCAATAGTGAGTGGTGCAATAGGTCCGCCCCTCCCATAAATGGTAGGCTGGCACAACTCCTCCATCGTTCGGAGATCGGGAGCTGGCTCATATTTGGGAGGGTCAGGGGGTGGTGGTGACCCGTCGTCCATTTCTATTTTAGGTTCTTCAATAACAGTACGTAGCTCGGGTACGTTTTTCTGATTTTTACGCTTTGTTTGTGAACGAGTGCGCATGCACTAAAAACAAATTTTCAAAACAAATTCGAGGCAAAACAACAGGGAACTTAAACCAATAATCACAAGTGAATGGCTTCTTTAAAAAAGGTACACCACTCACAGGGATACAAAGGCAAGTTTTAATCTTAAGTTTGGGAACTTATTATGTCCACACCCCTAGTTGGTAGGTGTTCTGCCTTGGTTTGCAGTGTGATTGGCCTCAAACAGTCAGAAAATATTAACCAAGTAATGGTCAACAAGTCAAACATTCTAAACCAATACTCCGTGGAGTGTAGTGTTTCCCCGGATCGTTAAATCCCAACGATGCGTGAAATCTGAAATAAAATGACTTCGAGATCAGGTGATTTGAACAGGAAAAAGGGTTTTAAGTGATTGTACTACTGAAATATAAGTTAGAATAGCTTTGATATGCTATATCAACTAATACGTGAAATCAGACAAGTACAAGTGAAAAGGAACTGGAAAACGTATACGTTTAATATTTAAACGTAAACAACAAAAAATCAATTTTAACTATAGTAGTAATTTGTATGCCTTAGGGGCTTAAATGCAAATTAAATAAAGTTAAAATATTTATTTTATAATTATTAATTTATTTAAAAGTTAATAAAACCTAGAAAAATGTAAAAAAATATAAAATGTACGTTTATATTTAAGTAAACGTAAACGTAAACGTATGAAATTTAAACGTGAATTCTGTCAAATAAAACTCCCACAAATATGAAAATTATATTTTTGGAATCCTTAACTTATTATAAAATTATTAGAAAATTAAAATTATTTTTATGACTATTTAATTAATTATTATTATTTAATAACTATTTTTAATTATTTAATAATTCACTAATAAATAAGAAAATGTAAAATAAGTCTAGAAATATAAAATTAAAATTTCTAAAATATTATAAAACATATTTTAAAACTAAAATTATATTTTTCACACTATTTATCTAATTATTATTAATTAATTATTATTTAACTAATTATATTGATTTAAATTATTAAAAATACTAAAAAGACTTAGATAATTAAGAAGATTTTTATAAATCTAATTAACCATCACAGGAATCCTAAAAAATTATAAAAAGTTTATTTTATGTATTTTTAAACTAATTTACTAATTATTATTCTATTTATTAATTAATTACCAATTAAACTAATTATATTATAAAAAATAGAAAATGAACAGTATAAATTCTAGAAAAATTTATAAAAATGTTTTACCTTATATAAAATCTAGAAAAATTATAAAAACTAGGTGGTACTTTATAAAATATATTTATGCTATTTAATCCTTATTTATTAAGTAATAATTAATTAAACTAATATTAATTCTAAATATTACCAAATGACAAAGGAAAAATCTGGAAAAATTAATAAAAATACTTTAATATTAAAGAGATTTAATAAAAATATAAAAATTTAGAAGTGCTTATAAATAAGCTAAAAAGAAAATTAAATAGATAATTTCTATTAAATAGAAGCTATCACTATAATTAAGTTTGGCTTTTTATGTTTTTTCTTTTACAAAACTATTAAAATACTTAAAATAAGAAACTTTTATAAAGACAACTAATTTGGAAACCAAAAATAAGCACTGTGAGTGCTTATTACCCTTGACAGTTGACTTTCTTTGACCAAGAAGGAAATTTAGCTCAAATGGAAGTGTGTGGGGTCCACAATGGTGAAATATGATTCACCTGAGTTACTTGGATATTTTTAAGTCAAATTCACTCAAATAAGTTGGCTGGATAAGCCAAGAAGATCAAAATAAGCATTTGCTTATTGAGGACTGAGACAGAAAATGGGACAGATTTCAAGTGCAATTCCAAGTGGGGTCCACTGATCCCTAGGTCAAACAAAGGGTCAACTATTGAAGCCTGGTAGGAGGGGGTTGGGAAAACCAAAGATTGGACTGTGGGACCCACAGGTGTGGCCACAATCAACCACCAAAGTGGTGGGTGTGGTGGTGATGGTCTGTGTAGCAGGGGAAGTTCTTTCCCTGCAGGTGTGTTCCAGGGGCAAAATGGTTCACAAATAAAATTCACAAAAATGTAAAAGCTATGGAAATCTCAAGTTCTACTGATAAATATTACACCCAACAAGTTTCAAAGCTCAAAACCAAACACAAAAATCATGGAAATTCATGCCATATTGGGTAAAAAACTGATCATGCACTTTTGACTTTTTCAATAATTTTACTCAGTTGACTTATGTGAACTTTGATTGATCCTAGCTGATTATAGATGATATGAAAAGCTTAAATAAAGCTAATTTAGGCTAAAGCTACAACTAATAAGCTTATGTAATGATTTATGGAACTTAAAACACCACACAGTTAACTGTGAGGTGTAATTTTTGTGATTTTGACTTTCTGTCAAAGTAGACCAAAGTTTTATAACTGATATGATCTATATAAACCTAATGTGGCATGTTGAATGCAGAAACAACAACAAAATACACCCTGAGCACCTAAAAGCAGCATGAACCAAACACCCCTCTTGATGACTGATTTGCAAGTTTTTTAAAACAAATGAATGATTTCTACCAATCTATTAATACAGAAGCATGTATCATGATTATTTAAACCTATTTAAACCAAAATATCTCAACAATAACAACAACAACTTGAAAATCAATGACAAGCTATAAATGACTAAAATATGAAATACTAAGCAACTATTAAATCTGATGAACAACTATTATGTTTTAGGTTATATTATCACTAAATAACTTTAATTAAACAACAATAACACAGAGATAAGCAATTACAACTATTATTATAGAAAATGAGCTTGAAATGGAAATAAGGCTTACAATTTAGGGGTTGTGAGTATTAATGACCAAGAACCAAGGATCCTAACTCCTCCCTGAGGATCTAAACCACAATCCAAAGCTTCTTTACTTCCAAAACAACTCTGAATCCCAGAAATCAAATCCAAAACTCCACAGTTGACTTTCGTTGACTAACTTTGTTAATTGTGAATTTTTTAGATACACTGCATTGTAAGTTAACTAGAAGCTTTTGCAAGCTTCCTAGGAGCTTATATGTTCTATTCTAATCCATTGTTTCCACTGATACTAGTATTAACCAAAGATTATATTTTGAATAAAAATATCACAAATTAAAATCAAACTGAGAACTTGAATTTATCACTTAAAAAGATTCAGATTACACTTGATAATACTTAACAAAAGCTTGAAAGATGAATTTAGCACTGGAATTTAAAAAGTTACATAAGTCGACATACAGGAAATAAAATTACACTAGATACTTTTCATCTTGCTTCCCCTTCTTTCTTTATAGCCTTTTTCAACTACCCACATGTTTCTGACCATATCCCACTTGCAATCTTGGCCTTTGATTGAGTCAATTTCATCCTAGCCGTTTAAACGGCTTTTGGCACCAAAAGTCACATAGGTAGATTGGGGTTGTTTCAGAGCAATTAAAGATTTTTTGAATGTTGTGGAGGTGGCAGGGGACAAGTAACATGGGTTAGTAACCAAGTTGGGGTGATATGGATGAAAAACTAGTAAAGTGGGTGCTACAGTGGTGGATTTGGTGGAAAATGGTGGGAAATGCTTTAATTGTGGAGTGGGATAGGTTTGTGAGGTGGAAGGGATGTGATGGGGAGGACAGGTGGTGGTGAAAGGTGGCAAATACCATGGTGGTTTCTGGTTTCAGGCTGGGGAGAGGGAGATGAACAGTGGGTGTTGGTTTGGCGGTTTTGGGAGGTCAAACGGGGTCAAACCCCCGTTTTAAATAATAAGGGTGCATGGGCTGAGCTTGGTTTGGGCCAGAAACAAAAAAGGGTAGGGTGGGCTTTTTTTGTTGTGTTGGGTTTGGATTGGTTTTTGGTTTTAGTAATAATAAGGGTCCGTTTGGTTTAGAAAATTACACAAGGACCAAATTTGCAATTATTTCAAAGTTGAGGGACCTTTTCTGTTAACTTTCCAAAATTGTTATAAAGACCAATATTGCCAAGTATGAATATCCCAAGGACTAAAGATGTAATATTTTCATTTAAAATACCCACGAACCTTTTCTGCCAATTCCTCAAACACCAGGGACCAAACTTGTAATTTTCTGAAAGTTGAAGGGTTGAACCTGTAATTTCTCCATAGATATCATAAGGACCAATTATGCCATTTAAGAATAGTGCAAGGTTTACTTTTAACATTTTTCTATTTTTAAACCTTAAGGACTATTTTTGACATTTTTGAAACTTAAGGGACTAAAGTTGTCATTTTGCAATTTTTTAACTTTAAAGGACTAAACTTGACAACTTAAGAATCCCTGAGGACCTTTGATGATATTTTTCATGTTTTGATTTTCCAGGGACTAGTTTTGCCAATTTTTCAAAGTTCAGGGACTGAAACTGTAAATTATGTGAAATGTGTTATTTTTCATCAGTTTTCAATCCTTTTGCATAAAAACACAATCCAAGGATATTTTATGTATTTTAAGGCATTCCTGTGTGTTTTCAGATTTTTTTGCAGTCTAAATGTAACAGAAATAATGAGTATTTACACACTCATCACAGTGGTAAGATTTTTTATGTATTTATTAACAGAAAAATTATTTTTGGGCTTTTGGGTGTGTGTGCAAAAAAAACTTTGGGAAATATTTTTGGAACTGATTCGTTAACCGAAATCGTTCTTTTAAGATTACTCGCAGGCTGGCGGGAGGAAAGAATGGATTCCTCTTCAGTTCGCAATTTAATGTCAGAACTTACCTTATACCAACAGTTTCAGGTTGTAATCTTAAGGAAAACGAAGTAATTTAACTTCACAGTTTGTTTTGTTGTTTTTGATTTTTTTTGTGTTGTTAACACTTCAGGAAAAGTGTTAATGAACTTTTTAATATGATTGATATTTTTAAAAAAACTTTTTACAAAAGTGTGAAATTTGTATAGGGAGGGTTTTGAAAACCACTAAACTTAAAACGATTATTAAAACACGCAACAACCTCCCCGGCAGCGGCGCCAAATTTTGATTGGTTCTGAACGGTCAGATATTATTGACCAAGGTCAATAAGTCAAAGACGACTCAGTTCCAATGCTCCGTGGATAGTATAGTGTTTCCCTGGGTCGTTATGTCCCAGCGAGATTGCAATGGTGTTTAGGAAAACATTTTTGAGAATGAGTGGCACTGAGGACAGTAGCCAAGATGATTAGGAATTGATTATGCTACTGATATTTGGTATTTGGACAATACAATCACAGATATACAGATTTAATTACAAATACACAACTTGGGATATCAGATTACAGACTAAGAAAAGTGAGTTTTAACAAATTACAAACTACAAGGGGTGCAAATGAAACTTTTTCAAACTTTAAATAAAAAGAAAATTTAAAATGAAAATGAAATTATTAATTAATTATTTTGATATTTAAATATTACTTAATTAATTAAAACTATTAAAAAATGATTTAAATCTAATTTATATTAAAAAAAAATTATAAAGGCTACAAATTAAACTAAAAACTTGTAAAAATATTTTCTAAACCTTAAAATGAACTTGAAGAAAGTATAAAAATTAAAAAGAAATATTTTTGTCTTTTTATGAGTTTTCTATTAATTAAAAACTAATTATATTAATTGAACTATTTAAACTATTTTAAATTACTAATAATACTAAAATATCTTAGAAATTTTTAGAAAAATTTATAAAACTAATTAACCGTCACAGGAATCCTAAAAAATTATGAAAAGTTTCTAAAAATTATTTTTAGACTATTTTACTAATTATTTACCTATTAATTAATTTAAATCTAATTTAACTAAATTAAATAAGAAAATTAGAAAATGAACAGTGGAATTTAAAAATCTATTTTCTAAAAGTCTTAAATGATTTATGAAACCTAGGAAAAATATAAAAACTTATTGTTGTTAATTAAAATTTAAGAAAACTATTTAATTACTAATATTACCTAATTAACTATTTAAACTATTTTTAATTCTAATAATTAGTAAACTAAAAGAGAAAAATCTAAGAAAATTTTTACAAATACTTAAGGGTGACAGGAAATTATGAAAATGGTGAAGTGCTTATTAATAAGCTAAAAAAAAAAAATGAAAAAGATAGAATCTATTAAATAGAAGCTATCACTAATTTTATATTTGGTTTTTGTTGGTTTTTATTTTTGACAGATAAAAATAAGTTGAAAATAAGAAACTTTTACAAAACAACTTTTGTTATAGCTTAAAAATAAGCTGTGTGCACCCCCTTTGATCAAACAGTGGACTTAAAGCTTATTAGGACTTAAGCAATGTTTGAAAAGGCAAGCAACTGACAAAATAAGCACTCACAGATGATTACACACTAGAAATAAGCAAAATGGAACAAAGAAGCACTCTGGATAAGCTATTTAGGAACAAATAAGAACTTATGTTATTACAGGGCCAAATAAGGCCAAACCTAAGGGTTTTGGACCTCTGTGGGGTCCACATGAGTCAAGGTGGGTTCAAAACAAAGGTTAACTTATGAAAGTGGACTGGAGGGCTACACAATAATCCAATAAGCAGAGCTTATGGCTTATTAATGAGGCTTGGGTAAGCCTTGGAAATTGGGGTCACACATTGAGTGATCAATGTTCACTCAGGAACTAGCCAAACTTAAGGAGGGTTGCAGCCCTATCAAATAAGCTCACAATGGTGAAATAAGCCCTGACTTTTCAAAAGGGGTTACCAGGCTTTCCAAAAAGCTAATAAGCTAAGGGTGGGTCCCACTGGGTAAGTCACAAATCAATTTGGAAAATGGGGCAAAACCTGTGCACAGGGCATGCACTTGCCCTGCAGGTCAAAATAAGCTAATCCACAAGCTTGTAGAAAAATTCTTAAAATAAGCTGATTATGGGATTTTGAACACTAAGTGACAATCTTAAACTTCTGAAAAGGACAAGGTCTCAAACCTAACACAAAAATCACAAAAATTCCTCCAAGATTTGGTTTTCTGAAACAAAGGCAATTTTTGACTTTTTGAGTTTTTGCTAAAAGTTGACTTTGATGAGATTCTACTTGGATTATTTGACTGATTTAAGTTACCTAGGCTATAAAGAGACTATATTAAGCTAAAACTTGCAATTGTGAACCAAATTAATGCCTATGCTACTTCAAAATCAACACAGTTATATGATTAGACCAAATGATTTGTGATTTTGACTTTTGATGAAATAAGGCCAAGTTTTTATGGTTGTTCTGAGTCAATATGATCCTAAGGGACATGTACCATCAGAAAACAACACCACACATACACTACAACACCAAGGATTTCACTGATCTAAACACTCCTTTTAAGAACTGATTTTGTAGGTTTCAAAGAGATTCAAAATTTTAAACCACAAACTTGGTTCCAGAAGTTAACTTAAGCTAAGTTAAGCTGAATCAAACACAGGTTCACTAGATTTAACAACAAATACCCAAGATCACTAAGTGGACTAATTTAACTGTCAAACTAGGAATATTTAACAACTATGAAAATCAACAAACAAGCTACTGATTTAAATTAATATTATTACTATCTAATACTGAATAAGCTTAAATGAACAAAGATAAGCAGGAAATAAGCTATGCTACAGTATAGAACTTAAAAATCAAAGAAAAATGGAAAATTGAACTCACTTGAGACCCTAGCTAAACAAGGGCTCCCAAATAGGCAGCTACAAGCTCCTAGATTGTAAACAAGCTAGGTATAAGTCCATCTTGCCATTTCCATTACTGGCAACTTCCAAATGCTTCTTGTATCATGCAAAGGTAACCTGTGGTGTATTTCTTTGGCTCTGATTTTCCCTTTTTTATATATTTTTTAGTTTTTGTATTTAGTTAATGATTTACACTATCTAAGTGAGCTTATGAAACAGTAAATACCAATTTAGACCATAATTAAGCTCAAAAAGGAAATTGCAAATTTAAATACTAAAAGTTGAATTGTTGAATGAAACTTGGAATTTTGATTAAGAAAAGTTGAAATTACAATACTAAAACAAATTACAAGCTTCTTTGAGTAAAACGAATAACTAGAATTTGAAATTACAATAATTCGACCTAAAAATTAAGCCAAGTGACTAATATTGATACTCCTTGCAATCTTCTCTCTTTTATAACCCTCCATCAGGGTTCTTGCATCCCTCTGATCATTTCCCATCAATAATTACAGCCATTGGATCACTAAAAAGCTTCTAATCGCCTGCCACGTGTTTTGCGCCAAAATTGTATTTTGCAATTGGGGCCTGTTTGCGTGGAGGGGTGGAGGTGCATTTATTGTGGCTTGTTTGTTAGGTGATAGTGGTGGAGATGTTATGGGCAAGTGGAGAGGGGGGAATGAATACCACTGGTGGTTTTGCAGTGTGGTTTTGGGTGAGAGGGAAATGGAAGGGTGGTGGTTTTGACTAGTTTGAATGAGGGTCAAACTTTGACCATGGTATATATTAAACGGGGTGTGGGTGGGCTTTTATGGAGTTGGGCCAAGAAAATAAGGGAGTGGGCTGGGTGAAGTGATGGTTGTGTTTGGATTGGATTTGGTTTTTGGATTTATTGAAGTTAAGGGTCCGGTTTGGTAGTAACTTTGCACAAGGACCAATTTTGCCATTTTCTGAATTTTGAAGGGTGTGATTTGACATTCTTCCAAAGTATTTCATGGGGTATTTTATGCCAAACTTCAATATTACAAGGACCGTGATGACAATTTCCACTTTTGACTTTTCCATGGACTATAATTGCTAAACTTTCAAACTCTAGGGACCAAATATGCAATTTTCACCAAACTTTGCAACCAAGGACCATTCCTGCCATAATTGAGAAGTACAAGGGCAAAATTTATTTTTCTCAAAGTTTTAATATCCCAGGGACCGTTTTTGTCAATTTTCAAAGTTCAGGGACTAAACTTGCAATTTTGTGAAACTTTGTACCAAAGGACTAAATATGTCATTTTGTGATTTAAAAGGACCTTTGGTGACATATTCAAGTTTTTAGAATAACCAGGGACTAGATTTGACAACTTTTGAAAGATGAGGGACTGAAACTGCCAATTATGCAGACTTTGTACGTTTTTCATCTGTTTTTGATTATCTTGCATCTGAAACATATAAAACACAATTTTGGAATATTTTTAGTATTTTGATGCATTTCTGAGTGTTTTTAGATGTTTTGGCAGCTTAGAATAGGTAAAAATGATGAGTGTTTGAGCACTCATCAAGACCCCATAAGAAGAATATGTTTTCTGTAGTCAGGGTAACACTAGCGTTGATAGGATACCTTCGTCTTATCTTGTATGAGAGGATGAAGAGGAGGGTTTATATCGGTGAGGGTGGACCCTGTATAATAAAGGCCGATGGAAGACATACTTCCGCGGCCGAGTAATGTGGATATATCATCCGACTTACGGCTGACAGAAGACGTACTTCGTGGCCGGCTAATGCAGATATAGCATCTGACTTATGGCTGACGGAAGATATACTTCCGTGGCCGGGTAATGTAGATATAGCATCTGACTTATGACTGATTGAAGACATACTTCCATGGCCAGGTGATGCGGATATAGCATCCGACTTAGTACCGGCGGAAGACGTACTTCCATGGCCGGGTAATGCGGATATAGCATCTGAATTATGGCTGATGGAAGACATACTTCTGTGGCCAGGTGATGCGGATATAGCATCCGACTTAGTACCGGCGGAAGACGTACTTCCGTGGCCGGGTAATGCGGATATAGCATCCGACTCATGGCTGATGGAAGACGTACTTCTGTGGCCAGGTGATATGGATATTGCATCCGACATAGTACCGTCGAAAGACGTACTTCTGTGGCCGGGTAATGCTGATATAGCATCCGACTTAGTATCGGACTTAGTATTGGGCTTGCAATGCCTCTTACACACTTGGTGTGGATATGGCATCCGTCTTAGTATTGGGCTTGCAATGCCTCTTACGTACTTGGTGCAGATGTGGCATCCGTCTTAGTATTAGGCTTGCCATGCCTCTTA
The DNA here is from genome assembly GCA_030686995.1 of Artemisia argyi. Taxonomy (NCBI): domain Eukaryota; kingdom Viridiplantae; phylum Streptophyta; class Magnoliopsida; order Asterales; family Asteraceae; genus Artemisia; species Artemisia argyi. Next base: position 866,681 of record JARVZY010010978.1, on the reverse strand, counting down.
CATACTTGGTGCGGATATGGCATCCGTCTTAGTATTGGGCTTATAATGCGTCTTACATACTTGGTGCGGATATGGCATCCGTTTTATGGCTGATGGAAGACATACTTCCATGGCCGGGTAATACGGATATAGCATCCGACTTATGGCTTATGGAAGACATACTTCCATGGCCAGGTGATGCGGATATAGCATCTGACTTAGTACCGGCGGAAGACGTACTTCCGTGGCCGAGTAATGCGGATATAGCATCCAACTTATGGCTGATGGAAGACGTACGTCCGTGGCCAGGTGATGCGGATATAGCATCCGACTTAGAACCGGCGGATGACGTACTTCCTTGGCCGGGTAATGCGGATATAGCATCCGACTTATGGCAGATGGAAGACATACTTCCATGGCCAGGTGATGCGGATATAGCATCCGATTTAGTACTGGCGGAAGACGTACTTCCATGGCCGGGTAATGCGGATATAGCATCCGACTTAGTATTGGGCTTGTAATGCCTCTTACATACTTGGTGCAGATATGGCATCCGTCTTAGTATTGGGCTTGCAATGCCTCTGACATACTTGGTGCGGATATGGCATCCGTCTTAGTATTGGGTTTGCAATGCCTTTTACATACTCGGTGCGGATATGACATCTGATGAGTGTCTAAATACTCATCATTTTATACTAATCTGAGCTGCCAAAACATCCAAAAACACTCAAATATGCATCAAAATACTTAAAATATCTTAGAAGTGTTTTATATGTTTCAAATGCAAAATATGGTAAAACAGATGAAAAACGTACAAAGTTTGCATAATTGGCAGTTTCAGTCCCTCAAGTTTCAAAATTGTCAAAACTAGTCCCTGATTATTCTAAAAACATGAAAATGTCACCAAAGGTCCTTTTTAATCATAAAGTTACATATTTAGTCCTTTGGTACAAAGTTTCACAAAATTACAAGTTTAGTCCCTATACTTTGGAAATTGACATAAATGGTCCCTGGGATGTAAAAACTTTGAGAAAAATAAATATTGGTCCTTGTATTACTAATCTTTTGCAGGAATGGTCCTTGGTGTGAAGTTTGGAGAAATTACATAAATAGTCCCTGAAGTTTCACAGTTTGGCAAAAATAGTCCCCGGGTATTTAAAAAATGAAAAACATCAAAAATACCTTGTACTATTTAATTATGGCAAGATAGGTCCTTATGAGAACTTTGGGAAAGTGGTATAATCAGCCCCCAACTTTGAATAAATTACATAATTGGTCCTTGTGATTAATATTACAAACGGACCCTTTATTCATAAAACATCCAAATCCAATCCAAGTTACTAACCAGCCCATTCCCTTTTTATTTAAAACCCAAGCCCAAAATAAACAAAGCCCATCCCATCCCTGGTGTTGACCCGATCAACTCAACCAAACCACCCCTTTTTACCCTTTCCCTCCCAAAACCATACCACCACCACCTCACTGGTTTCAATACCAGCTCACCTACCACCTGTCCTAACCACTCTCCTCCACCTCACACAACCCTCCAAGCCCCCATTAAACCCTAATTACCTCTCCACGCAATCTACAGTACCTCACACTGACACCATGACTTTTTGGCGCGAAAAAGCAGGTTTGAACGGTGTGGATTCATCAGACCATTTCAAAGGCTCAGATATGGTGGGAAATATCAAAGTGGATTCCACAAACCCTGGAAGTGGCTATAAAGAAGAAAAGAGGCAGAAGAGAAGTATTATTAGATTAGTTTTAGTTTAATATAATCGTAGTTAGTGTAACTTTCCAATTCAGTTGTAATTTCCATTTGAATCAGTTGTATTAAGTTACTTTAGTGTAATACAAGCTATCTTGAACCTTTAATTACCATTTTGTTCATCAAATTAGAATTTGACAGTTTTGAAGAATTTGACAAATTCTTCATTTGTCAAATATTGTTGTTGTATGCTTATTTAAGCTCAATTCAGTACCTATATAAGCTTTTTAAAAGTTTCTAAAGAGTTGGAATTAGTTTAAGTTAAGAAATCAAAAAAATCTCAAAAATAAAAGAAAAATAGTAAAAAAATAAAAAAAACCAGAAAAGAATGAAGAAGAAGCAGTGATCAAAGAAGGTTTTGGATTGCTGTGGTTTTAGAACCTCTTGGGAGGTGTTAGGAAAGATCTTGGTTCTATGGTTCATTGTCTCTCAGTCACATACCACTTGTAAGTCAATAGTTTGATCTTTGCATTTAACTTATCTTATTATTAGTAGTTATATTTTACTGCTTAATTAGTTTTAAATATAGTTATTATATTGGTTAAGATCAGTAGTTAGCTATTTTTAGGTCTAATCCTAGTTTAGTTAGTATAAACCTTCAATTCAGAAATTAAAGGGGTGTTTGGCACAGGGGAGTACCCTGTGCATTTGTGGTATTTAGTGGTTAAGTTTTGTGTTGACATTCCATATTAGGTCTTAATAGTCTATCTACAACATAAAATCAGTTGCTTTTTTGAACTAAAAGTCAAATTCACCACTACTCTTACCTATCTGTTAACTGTATGGGCAGTTGGCTCATAAACTCACACCACTAGCTTATATCTTAAAGCTTTAGCTTAGTTTAGGTCTCTTATAGTCTAATATAACTTAATTAATCAGTTAGAAGTGTTAGAAATCCAAAATAGTCAAACTAGTTAAGTTTTACAAAAAGTCAAATTGTGCCATTCCAGAAAATCTCAAATCTTGTGGGATTTTTGTAGCTTTGTGTATTAGGTTTTAAAATCTGAAACTTGTTGTAATCATAGTCTATCAGCTCAACTTTTGATTCCAAATCTTTTTATAATTTTGTGATTTTTGTTGTGGGTCCCACAGACCTCCAAAGTCACTTGCAGGGAGGAACACCTCCCCTGCACAAGCAGACTTCACCCATCACCACCACTTTGGTGGTGATTTGTGACCACCTCAGTGGGTCCCACTTGACAAACTTGGTTCCACCCAACCCCCCTCCTACCAGGGATCCTTAGTTGACCATTCGTTTGACCATAAGACCCCTGGGTCCCACCTAATTTAGCCACATAAGTCTGTCCCACTTTCTGAGTTCATACAAGAAACCAAGTGCTATTTAATTACTTATTAGCTTATTCCAAGCGCTTATCTGATTAAATATTACTCAAACTTGTTTAAACAAGTCATTGGAGCCAGAATAATCCATAGTGGGCCCCACACAAGCTCATTTGAGCTTATTTGCTTCTTTGTTCAACCAAAGTCAACTATGGAGGTAATAAGCCCCCACAGTGCTTATTATTAGCTTATAAAAAAGTTGTTTTTATTAAAGTTGTCTATTTTTAGGTATAATTTAGTTTTGTAAAAGAAAAATACAGAAAAACAAATATAATAATAAGTGATAGTTTCTATTTAATATAATTTAATTTTAATTTTCATTTTTAGATTTTTATTAAGTAAGTTGTATTTTTATATTTTTATTAATTTCCTTTTATATTAAAGTATTTTTAATAATTTTATTAGATTTTTATATTATCATTTAGTATTTATTAGAATTTAAATTAGTTTTATTAATAAGAGTAAATTACACCGTTCGTCCCTATGGTTTGTGCCAAATCACTACCACCGTCCCTGTTCTTTTTTTTTTTTGCTTTTTCACTCTCTGTGGTTTCAATTATGCACGCCATCCATCCCTATCACTAATATTTTGTGGTTTCAATTATGCACGCCATCCATCCCTATCAGCAGTGATAGGGATGGATGGCGTGCATAATTGAAACCACAGGGAGTGAAAAAGCAAAAAAAAAAGAACAGGGACGGTGGTAGTGATTTGACACAAACCATAGGGACGAACGGTGTAATTTACTCTATTAATAATTAATCAATCATTAAGTTATAAATAGCATAATTAATTTTTATAAAGCAACACCGAGATTTTATATTTTTTCTAGATTTTATAAGTCATAATATAATTTTAGTAATTTTTATAGATTTTTTACTGTTCATTTACTAGTTTTTATAATTTAATTAGTTTAAATAGATATTAATTAATAAATAGAATAATAATTAGTAAACTAGTTTAAAAATATATAAAACAAAGTTTTTATAATTTTTTAGGATTCCTGTGATGGTTAATTAGATTTATAAAAATCTTCTTAATTATCTAAGTCTTTTTAGTATTTTTAATAATTTAAATCATATAAATAGTTAATTAATAATTAAATAGTTAATAATTAATAATAATTAGATAAATAGTCTTAATAATATAATTTTATTTTTAAAATAAGTTTTATAATATTTTAGACTTTTAGAAATTTTAATTTTATTTTTCTAAGACTTATTTTACATTTTCTTAATTATTAGTGTATTATTAAATAATTATAAATAGTTATTAAATAATAATAATTAATTAAATAATTAGTAATTATAAAATAAATATTTTAAGTTTATTTAATTTGCATTTAAGCCCCTAAGGTTTGCAAATTACTACTTTAATTAAAACCGTTTTTTGTTTCGTACGTTTACGTAGAATTAAATTAAACGGCGCGTTTTTTGTTATTAAACGTTTTTAGATATCTAGCTTTCACGTAATAGTTAAAATAGATTATCTAAGTTATTTTGTTTTATAAAACCCTAGTTTAAATCACACACTCACACTGATAACCTTTCCTGTTCACATTCACTCGATCACAGATTCGTTTTTAATAAAACATCGCACACCTCGTTGGGACATTACGACCAGGGGAAACACTGTATTCCACGGAAACATTGGCTTGATTAGTTTGACTTTTATGGTTGACCATTCACAAGTGGTTGACTAATAAAAGTTAACTAGTTTGGGAGTAATCAAAATTTGGCGCCGCTGCCGGGGAGGTTGTGCGCTTATTCTAAACGATTTTGCGTATTAGTGAACCTGAATACACGCTCATTGTATATTTATCCGTCCTTGTTCATATTATTATCATATAAAACCAAAAACAGTTCCCGAAAACTTTTTAAAATTAGTTTTCAACGAACACAAAAAACCAAAAATATTTTCCTTATTATTATTACTACAAAAATTTTCAAAAACACCAAAAATATTCACCTTTACACTCCTACCTATTTGATTCTTCATTTCTCACCCCCTAAACCCTTTGATTCTTTCTATGTCTTATTCTCACCCTCTTGTCTGTCAATGGTGTGGTAGTTCTTATAATGGTGGTAATTGCCTCGGTTGTGGCATGGTAGAGTCAGGAAACGGGTCTGTCTATAACCAGAATCCCTATTCCTACCCTGACATGACTAATTCATTCCATTAGCTTCCACACCATGAGACTCAGCAGTTTAACTGTTGTGAGTATTGAGGTGGTTCACACTACAGTTTTGATTGTCAATCAGGAAACACGCTTGTCTATGAGCAGGTTCCTAATAACAATTATGACTTAAACACATACAACTCACAACCACATCAGTTCAACTGTTGTGAGTACTGTGGAGGTCCACACTTTAGCTCTGATTGTCAAACAAGGAATCCATTTCCTTGTAACAATTACGACTATTCGTTTCAAGACCCACCTCCACAGTGCCAAATGATCCAAGCAACTCCTCATGAAACTCAGCAAGACCTTTGTTTAAAGGCTCTTGAGATATTAAAAGAACTTAAGGAGGAGTTGGCTACTATATCGTTTCAGAGTTCTCGTAAGACATCTATTGAGTTATTTGCAAAGAAAAAACGAGATGTTATGAACGGAATAGAGGAATTAATGGTCAAAGAGCATGCAGCTAAAATACATGCCGCATTTTGCAATGCTGCTCTTCTTGATGACGATGATGACAGTGATGATGATAACGTTGTTATTATTCAAAATGATTCATCGAGTTCATCTGTTGCAATTCCTTCCATGGAAAATCAGGGACAAAAGAGTATGGGAGAATTACTAGCAGCTGAACAAATGGAAATTATAAAATCCATGTATGCTAGTCCTTCTCAGCTCCCTCAGTTTGATGTTATCACACCCGAAGTTCCCACTCACTCTCCGAGCATGGGGGACGAGCATCTTGACACAATTCCTGCAAAGGAATCTGACGAATTCATAAAGTCTAGTGTTGAGGACCTTGTCTCAATCCCAAGTGAGTCACAGGGAATTTTTGATCATATGTGTGATATCCCTTCTCCTCTTGATTTTTCAAAAGATCATGTGGATACTCTCTCCGATTCTAACGATGATTGTACATCTTATGGAGAAATTGAGTATGTTGAGGCATCACTTCCCGAGTCTAATGTTGACTATCTTCTTGAAGAGTTCGCTGATGAACTCTCTCATATGGATCCCGTCCCACCAAGGGATGAAAATGAAGTCTTTGACTTTGAAGCGGATTTGAGAGAGTTAGAATTCTTACCTACTCATGATCCTTCGATTGAACTTATTCAGATCGATCCACTTCCTCCGGAAAGTGAAAATGATTTGGACGAATTTGAGGCTTTTATGACTGAAAATAGTTCAATTTCATACGAAGTTGATGATAACTATCTTGATCCTGAGGGGGACATTCTTTTTCTAGAAAGTTTGTTAAACGAAGATCCACTTCCCCCTCTTCCACCCAAACAACTTCATAATGAGGAAATCAAATCAGTTGAGGAAACTGATAAATTTCCTGAGATCAAGCTTAAGGACTTGCCTCCTCCACTTGAATATGCATTTCTTGAGGAGGAAGTTCTTATCTTAATTGCTATTCAGATCTCCCTACTTTCCTTCACCTACCAGGTGATTTCTCCTATTCTTCACTCCTTCGGGAATGAGGACACTATCTTTGACCCCGGCATTCTTATTTATAAATTTTGAGCCAGGGTCATTATATCTTATCGGACTGGAACTTTCACGTGCTTCAAATGTTTATCCAAATATCTTGAATGAAAATCCGATGCACATTGTCTCTTCCACATCATGCTTCCCCATGGACAAATGAATTCGGGGTCGAGTCAAGCAAGCGACTCGGTAATCAAAAACAGTAGCATGTACTTAGGGTTTTCACCCTAAGTGTGGGGGAGATACTAACCCACATGTTGTATATATGTATATATCCTCTAAAAAAAATGTGTGTACATAAACTTAAATAAAGGCTATGGAATATTTTCTTTCTTACGTTCTAAGTGTTGGTTTAACACCCAGTACTTTGAATATTGAGGACAATATTCAGTTCTAAGTGTGGGGGGAGATTCGTTATTCTAACGAATTTAAACACATGTTCCATCAAGAACCCCCATTTTAGCCAAAATTTTAAAATTTTTTCTCACTTAGAACGCAATAAATGGTTATCAGTCCGTCATGTCTAACCCACATAAGGATTGGCTAATCCAGGAGCAAACGGTTCTTGGTAAAGATATCTCAAACCCGTTGATGGCTTGCAATTTGCCCAAAATTGTATGGTACCTCAACTCGCCATATCCTAAAAAGCGAATGAGTTGGCTAGCCCGCAAGATTATGGCTTGTGGTAAAGGCAGTGGAAAAACCATAATTGGTAATCAGCTCACCAAGATGTTGACTATTCCATCAAGAGTTGGCTAGTCCAGAAGCAAACGACTTTTGGTAAAGACTAATCAAATCCGTTGACAGCTGGTGATTTGCTCAAAATCACACGGTTGTCAGGTGTACTACAGTTCTTACATCTGGCTACTCCAGAAGTGATGGCTTTTGGTAAAGAGTTTTTCAAATCCATTAAGTTTTTCTCAAAAGATTGCTAGGGACTAGCAATAGTTTAGTGTGGGGGATTGATGAGTGTCTAAATACTCATCATTTTATACTAATCTGAGCAGCCAAAACATCTAAAAACACTCAAATATGCATCAAAATACTTAAAATATCTTAGAAGTGTGTTTTATATGTTTCAAATGCAAAATATGCAAAACAGATGAAAAACGTACAAAGTTTGCATAATTGGCAGTTTCAGTCTCTCAAGTTTCAAAATTGTCAAAACTAGTCCCTGGTTATTCTAAAAACATGAAAATGTCACCAAAGGTCCTTTTTAATCATAAAGTTACATATTTAGTCCTTTGGTACAAAGTTTCACAAAATTACAAGTTTAGTCCCTATACTTTGGAAATTGACATAAATGGTCCCTGGGATGTAAAAACTTTGAGAAAAATAAATATTGGTCCTTGTATTACTAATCTTTTGCAGGAATGGTCCTTGGTGTGAAGTTTGGAGAAATTACATAAATAGTCCCTGAAGTTTCACAGTTTGGCAAAAATAGTCCCCGGGTATTTAAAAAATGAAAAACATCAAAAATACCCTTGTACTATTTAATTATGGCAAGATAGGTCCTTATGAGAACTTTGGGAAAGTGGTATAATCAGCCCCCAACTTTGAATAAATTACATAATTGGTCCTTGTGATTAATATTACAAACGGACCCTTTATTCATAAAACATCCAAATCCAATCCAAGTTACTAACCAGCCCATTCCCTTTTTATTTAAAACCCAAGCCCAAAATAAACAAAGCCCATCCCATTCCCTGGTGTTGACCCAGTCAACTCAACCAAACCACCCCCTTTTACCCTTTCCCTCCCAAAACCATACCACCACCACCTCACTGGTTTCAATACCAGCTCACCCACCACCTGTCCTAACCACTCTCCTCCACCTCACACAACCCTCCAAGCCCCCATTAAACCCTAATTACCTCTCCACGCAATCTACAGTACCCCACACTGACACCATGACTTTTTGGCGCGAAAAAGAAGGTTTGAACGGTGTGGATTCATCAGACCATTTCAAAGGCTCAGATATGGTGGGAAATGTCAAAGTGGGTCCCACAAACCCTGGAAGTGGCTATAAAGAAGAAAAGAGGCAGAAGAGAAGTATTATTAGATTAGTTTTAGTTTAATATAATCGTAGTTAGTGTAACTTTCCAATTCAGTTGTAATTTCCATTTGAATCAGTTGTATTAAGTTACTTTAGTGTAATACAAGCTATCTTGAACCTTTAATTACCATTTTGTTCATCAAATTAGAATTTGACAGTTTTGAAGAATTTGACAAATTCTTCATTTGTCAAATATTGTTGTTGTATGCTTATTTAAGCTCAATTTAGTACCTATATAAGCTTTTTAAAAGTTTCTAAAGAGTTGGAATTATTTTAAGTCAAGAAATAAAAAAAATCTCAAAAATAAAAGAAAAATAGTAAAAAAATAAAAAAACTAGAAAAGAATGAAGAAGAAGCAGTGATCAAAGAAGGTTTTGGATTGCACTGGTTTTAGAACCTCTTGGGAGGTGTTAGGAAAGATCTTGGTTCTATGGTTCATTGTTTCTCAGTCACATACCACTTGTAAGTCAATAGTTTGATCTTTGCATTTAACTTATCTTATTATTAGTAGTTATATTTTACTGCTTAATTAGTTTTAAATATAGTTATTAAATTGGTTAAGATCTGTAGTTAGGTATTTTTAGGTCTAATCCTAGTTTAGTTAGTATAAACCTTCAATTCAGAAATTAAAGGGGTGTTTGGCACAGGGGAGTACCCTGTGCATTTGTGGTATTTAGTGGTTAAGTTTTGTGTTGACATTCCATATTAGGTCTTAATAGTCTATCTACAACATAAAATCAGTTGCTTGTTTGAACTAAAAGTCAAATTCACCACTACTCTTACCTATTTGTTAACTGTTTGGGCAGTTGGCTCATAAACTCACACCATTAGCTTATATCTTAAAGCTTTAGCTTAGTTTAGGTCTCTTATAGTCTAATATAACTTAATTAATCAGTTAGAAGTGCTGGAAATCCAAAATAGTTAAACTAGTTAAGTTTTACAAAAAGTCAAATTGTGCCATTCCAGAAAATCTCAAATCTTGTGGGATTTTTGTAGATTTGTGTATTAGGTTTTAGAATCTGAAACTTGTTGTAATCATAGTCTATCAGCTCAACTTTTGATTTCAAATCTTGTTATAATTTTGTGATTTTTGTTGTGGGTCCCACAGACCTCCAAAGTCACTTGAAGGGAGTAACACCTCCCCTGCACCAGCAGACTTCACCCATTACCACCACTTTGGTGGTGATTTGTGACCACCTCAGTGGGTCCCACTTGACAAAATTGGTTCCACCCAACCCCCCTCCTACCAGGGATCCTTAGTTGACCATTTGTTTGACCATAAGACCCCTGGGTCCCACCTAATTTAGCAACATAAGTTTGTCCCACTTTCTGAGTTCATACAAGAAACCAAGTGCTATTTAATTGCTTATTAGCTTATTCCAAGAGCTTATCTGATTAAATCTTACTCAAACTTGTTTAAACAAGTCATTGGAACCAGAATAATCCATAGTGGGCCCCACACAAGCTCATTTGAGCTAATTTGCTTCTTTGGTCAACCAAAGTCAACTATGGAGGTAATAAGCCCTCACAGTGCTTATTATTAGCTTATAAAAAAGTTGTTTTTATTAAAGTTGTCTATTTTTAGGTATAATTTAGTTTTGTAAAAGAAAAATCCAGAAAAACAAATATAATAATAAGTGATAGTTTCTATTTAATATAATTTAATTTTAATTTTCATTTTTAGATTTCTATTAAGTAAGTTGTATTTTTATATTTTTATTAATTTCCTTTTATATTAAAGTAATTTTAATAATTTTATTAGATTTTTATATTATCATTTAGTATTTATTAGAATTTAAATTAGTTTTATTAATAATTAATCAATCATTAAGTTATAAATAGCATAATTAGTTTTTATAAAGCAACACCTAGATTTTATATTTTTTTCTAGATTTTATAAGTCATAATATAATTTTAGTAATTTTTATAGATTTTTTACTGTTCATTTACTAGTTTTTATAATTTAATTAGTTTAAATAGATATTAATTAATAAATAGAATAATAATTAGTAAACTAGTTTAAAAATATATAAAATAAAGTTTTTATAATTTTTTAGGATTCCTGTGATGGTTAATTAGATTTATAAAAATCTACTTAATTATCTAAGTCTTTTTAGCATTTTTAATAATTTAAATCATATTAATAGTTAATTAATAATTAAATAGTTAATAATTAATAATAATTAGATAAATAATCTTAATAATATAATTTTATTTTTAAAATAAGTTTTATAATATTTTAGACTTTTAAAAATTTTAATTTTATTTTTCTAAGACTTATTTTACGTTTTCTTAATTATTAGTGTATTATTAAATAACTATAAATAGTTATTAAATAATAATAATTAATTAAATAATTAGTAATTATAAAATAAATATTTTAAGTTTATTTAATTTGCATTTAAGCCCCTAAGGTTTTCAAATTACTACTTTAGTTAAAACCGTTTTTTGTTTCGTACGTTTACGTAGAATTAAATTAAACGTACGCGTTTTTAGTTATTAAACGTTTTTAGATATTTAGCTTTCACGTAATCGTTAAAATAGATTATCTAAGTTATTTTATTTTATAAAACCCTAGTTTAAATCACACACTCACACTTATAACCTTTCCTGTTCACATTCACTCGATCACAGATTCGTTTTTAATAAAACATCGCACACCTCGTTGGGACATTACGACCCGAGGAAACACTGTATTCCACGGAAGCATTGGCTTGATTAGTTTGACTTTTACGGTTGACCATTCACAAGTGGTTGACTAATAAAAGTTAACTAGTTTGGGAGCAATCAGCATCCGTCTTAGTATTGGGCTTGCAATGCCTCTTACATACTTGGTGCGTATATGGCGTCCGTCTTAGTATTGGGTTTGCAATGCCTCTTACATACTTTCTGTATCCGGAGATACTTACGTGACATGCATGAAGATAATTATTATGGTATCGTTATACCTATGTAGCCCCCCAAGTTTAATGATTCTGTACTTGATATGTAGCAGTAAACTTACACGCTCAAGTATCCAAAACCATGAATAATTTTAGCACTTACCCCAACAGGCCGTGGTCCACGTGGCACGGAGCTTACTGGAAGGGTGGCTCCACCATATGTGATATGGTATAACCGTGGACTTAAGGATACAAAAGGTCAGGAAACGTACCATATGTGATTGCACGAAGGAGTTGTAGATCCGCGTCTCCATGCTTGGGTAAGCGATGGAAGTTGTTAAGACAAAAGAGCGGATATCCGTTGTGCTGGTAATAGGAACATGCTGTGTGGTTAAAGGTTTCTCAGCTCATGATGTTCGCCATTGTGAAATAAACTTTCCACTCTGAGATAAAAAGACTTTTGGAAGCATCCAAGTTTGTTGGCCGGTATTTATCTCCGAAGGCTCGAGGCCGCAATGGTGATGCGGTTGGTGACCGCGGATACCAAAGTATAGAATATTTCCGGACGCGCGGAGCGTCATTAAAGGACGAAGCTTTTAAGTTGGCTATTTTGACGGCAATATCCTCGTAACCGGAGCTTGCGACCGAGAATACCAAAAAATAAAATATGACTGGACGCGCGGAGCATCATGAAAGGACGGAGATTCTAGCTTGGCTATTTTGTCAGCAATATCCTCGTAAGACGGAGCTTGCGACAGAGAATACTATTGATATAAATAATGCCTAAAAACGTTATTCATACTTTTCAATATCTCTATGTTTTGATAATCACAAAATATAAACTCATTAAACTAAAGATTATAACATAAACAAATATTTAGTCATAAATATTCATTTAAACAACCTAATCACTTAAGGTATGAATAAACAAAGTGACTAATGCAATATATGATCAAAGGAACATCTTCTTAATAACTAGATTTTTTATAAAATGTCACAAACATTTTATATCCTTTAGAAAATCATTTTTGGTACTAAATTAAAATGTTTAATTAACCATAAATATATAAATTCAAATTTTCAAACAAAAATGGCAAAAATGGTCCAGAAAAACCTTCCCCACAAAAAGGCGATTTTGGGCAACGTTTAAAATGGGCGCCCCCTTAATTATACTAGGCGGCCCCTTAATCATTAAGGGGACCAGCCCCTAATTAAGGGGACCGGCTATGCTCCAGAATAGTACTTTTCTGCCTATAAGTACTGGTTCATTTCCACAGATTTTCTTCACCTTTTTGCACAAAAATTTATGTCCAAATCTCTCTAAATCAATTCTTTGATCATATAATCATAAGCTTTTCTTTCCAAGTGATTCAAGCTTCAACACTCAAGTGCAAAGAGAAGAATACTTCTATTAATCAAGACTAGAAGTATTACAACTTAGTATCATCTTGCTATCTAAGTTGTTAGTTCATTTCAACTTGTAAATTATTCATTGATTGGTGTATAAGGTGTGTATATTGGTTAGCTCGATTTTAGACATAGGAACTAGATTAGTTGAAAGTGTGAAATTGTACTAGAAGCAAAGAAGTAGAAGTGTATAGAAGTAGTAGTTGGTAGTGAAGACATAGAAGCCTTGAAGTAGTGAAGACTTAGAAACCTTGAAGTAGTGAAGACATAAAAGCATTGAAGTAGTGACAAGATAGAAGTTGTGAAGTAGTGAAAAGATAGAAGACATCAAGTAGTGAAGAATCAAGAGTTGTGAAGAAGAGAAGAAGGTGTGAAGAAGTTGTGGTGTGATTGAAGTTGTGACATTGGTTCTATCTACGATTAGAACCTGATATTTAGCTTTGTATCGTTAATTTGGTGAAAGCTAATGTGTGTAAGGTTTTCTCCGCCATAAGGGAGCTCGTTGACTTAGTGAAGAAAACTCTCGAGTTTGGTGCTCGGGGAGTGGAGTAGGGCAAGGAAGGTGTCCTTGTAGCCGAACCACTCTAAATCCTTTGTCCCTCGGTTTGATCTTTCCATCTCTCACTTTTTGCTTGCTTACTTATTTACGTTTCGTATATAGTTATAATAGCTTGTGTTGTGCATACTTTGATTTCACATAAAGATCAAACTAAGTTCCATTCATAAAACAAATTTCCTAATAACCATTCTATAAGAACATAGGAGTAATAGATAATATTGGTGTTTTCATACTAAACTATAATCAAAGGTTTTTCAAACATACAAATTGAATAAACTTGGATCTAGTATTTAAAAAAAAGTTTTTATAAATTGAAAAAGAGAAAAAACTATTCAACCCCCCTTCTAGTTTTTCACAATTGGTATCAGGAGCCACGTCAAGCAAGATTTTTAAAAATATATTGTATTTTAAAACTTGCAACGATCTATGGAATCTGAAAAATACTTAGAAGGGGAATTGACGCAACAACTACCACTATTTGAAAATTATAATTTTCTTGAATGGAAAAATAAACTTGAAAATTATGTGAAATCAATAGATCTTGATCTTTGGCATATCATTTCAATTGGTGATCTTTAACCAACTAAAACGGATTTTGAAAATCAATGTAATCATCTTCAAACAAAGATTGATAAAAATACTAAAGCTAAATTGATGATTTATAAAACCCTACCAAGAATTGAATAGAAAGAGTATTTTTTTGTAAAACGGCAAGTGATATTTGGAAATGTCTTTTAAAATTTCACCAAGGGAAATGTAAAGCCAAAGATGATAAACTTGATGTTGCACAAGAATTAGTCACTCTAGAAAATTTGATAGATAAGCATTTAGTTGAAATAAATACAAGTGCTACAGTTCAAATGTGGTCATTGAAGGCACCAATAACGAAGAATACACGAGCCAAATCCGAAGAAAGATTGTAAATGAATCATGGAGCGATACGGACGAAGAAGATGATCAAAATATGGCTTGTGAAGATATTCAAATAGATGAAACTACAAGTATTGATGGCGAGGACTACATGCGCCAAGACCTAAGTGAACTTATAAATGAAACATGGAGTGACATGGACGATGAAAAGGATCATCGTATGGTATGTGAAGCAAATAAAGCTACAAATAAGGTACAATCCGAAACCAAACATTTTTGCTATAATCAATTTATATTAGAGTTTTCAAAATTAGAAAACAACTTCAAACATTTTTGCAACATAGACCCAAAAATCCTTTTTAAAAATGAATCTTCAACATCCATTGAAAGTAACTTTGAAAAAGAAATAATTTTAGAAGATAAAATGTTTAGACTTGAAAGTAATATTGAAATTGATCTTGAATGTAAAAAATGTCAAAACTACAAACAAGAAATTAGAAAGGAAAATGAAAAAGCAAAAATATTAGCTAAATTTGAAAATAGTTCCAAATCTTTAAAATACTTACTTAATATTCAAAAGTCATTTGATGATAAAACCGGCTTAGGATTTAATGCAAATGATCCTTCAACAAGTAAATTAAGGCAAATAAAATTTGTAAAACCTAGTAGAGAAATTTAGAATTAATATTATTTACATATATTATTAATTATATAAGTCAAGAAAGTCATTGTTTGTTCGTTAAGACAAACTATTGATGAATTCTTGTACTCCTTGGCGACATACTCACCATGTGCATTCTAATGCAATAGATGTCCTCAACTAACCATCTCGGACCCATGAGAATCTGGGTACCAAGTTGTTTTTCATGATTAGGTAATAAACGAATGAAGTGACGTTTCTATATTTTACAATGGATCGCTCACTTCCAAAACATACATATGAAGACTAGTGAATCATATTACTTTGAATCATATTCTACACACGATTAGCAAATGACGTTGTTTCGGGCATTAAAAGAATTGATGATAAGATCTTCACTATTGGAGTGTTGAGTTTGAGAAGTATTCAAAGTAATTTCTACTAGTGACAATCAAGAAGGGTGTATAAAATTTCATCACTTAATTAAGATGAATTGTTAGACTACCTCAAGATGAAGGAATCAAACACAAATGTTTTTGACTAACATGACTCATGAAAAAGGAAATACCTCAGTAGAAGATTTTCAAGTCATCTCATCATTCTACGTTCAAGTTATCAAGATATAACAATAATTAATTCACATGAAAGACATGATTCGGATCAAGCCACTTTGGTCGTTAAAGGCGTTGAATGTTCACTTTGCTACGATATCATGTTTTGACTAAACATTTAAGATGTCAACCAACATTCACGCGCTCACTCATAAAGAAAAGCTGGACATGAGGTAAGTTTTCTTCTCAAAAACTTATAGGTATCACACTATATCTAACTAGGTCAAAATTAGTCTATAAAATATGCTTAAGGTTGTAGGTTGCCTTGTTCATATTCTATTAGTTAAAAGTGCTAATATAATATATACTAGAACTTAGTTTAGTTGTCCCTCTAGGCATTATATTAATTGCCTACTTGCTTATTCACCATTGAATATGGAAATCATCTGATACGTGGGAATTGCGCCCTCGCAACAGGTTTTAGAGGTGAGGGATGATGCTTTTTGTATTTTTATATTTTATAGAAAGCAAGTAAAATCTCGGGTTTTGAAGCAATAGGCGGAATTAGTTGCTAGCCAACTAACCCAATTAACTACAGATGCAATCAAAATAAAATAAAAGAAATAAAAATAAAACTATTATACTAATGTGGTGGGAACAATAATGAGGAAAGTTGTGTTTACTTAGATTTCGTTACTCCCTATATATCTTTTACAGGTTGATTAGCTTGTTACAACTGCATTGATGACGGGTCATATTCCTTAATACTAGTCGTAGGGCCGTGTACAATATTCCCTAACTCAAGATCCTACTTCACTCCTATGTCGAGCCGTTAGAAGCTCCTAACATGGGATCATTAGAATTCTCTTACACATTAAATATAACCAAAAATCGCAGTACACATCCGATCATGTTTCTTAAGACGTTCAAGCAAGTTACCAATGGAAGTCTGCCAGTTTTCTTAAGCCTAACATTGAATACAATCATCCGTAACAATTATAAACAAACAATCAACCCATAATTAACATCTAGGTCTCACTACATCTAAGCAAACACAATAAAAATCTATCCTAGCATGTTAAAGAGAAGACAAGCATAAGATATAAATAACACATAGACATATTGAATGATTTGAATAAGTACTTATCTTCAATTGAAATGGAAGAATCAAGGGGTTGAAACCCTTGAAAAGTTGTTTAAATTCGTCTAGGGTTTATGCTTTAATATCCCACACAAAGTTCCACCCTAATGAATGAAAATTGGAAAACTATATATAGATTTTACACCTTGACGGAGTCACGTTATAGCTTGTGACGCCGTCAACTCGCCGCCATGATGAAATTCGTATTGCCTAGATCCACTTCTGACGCCGTCATGTAGAAAATCACTCTGGGCCGTCACTAGTATTTGGACCCTGACGGCCTTGGTGACGTCGTCAGGCCAATACGCTTGAAAACTCTCTGGGCCATCACATTATAAGCTCCATATCCACCTCTTTTGTAACTCTTGACGCCTTCACGTGTAAAAGCTTGACCTCGTCAGGTACTGTTCCAGCAAGAAAATTTGATACTTTGCCGTTTTCTTCACATTTATGCTCCAAAAACGTCCAAAATGCTTCCTTTTCCAGATTTCTCTCCAGAAGTACCTAAAATGACAAAAGGAACGATTTAGGGCAATATTTGATCAAATAATCTCGAATTCGGGCTTAAATGACCCCTTAAAAGCGGTACACTTTTTGCCTCATCAAATACCCTTACACTTGAGATTTGCTTGTCCTCTAGCAAATGCGCTTTTATTCTAATCAAAATACAAGTTTGGGGTCATTTAACGTTAATATAAAAGTAATTACAACAAATAATTGTTCCACTAAAAACCAAAAGCAAGCACGGAGGTCATACACTAGCACCTCACAAATAGTGTTTAGATACTCACATCTCTCGGGTGTAATAAAGTGTATATCACAATAAGGAAATGGAAAACATCTCTCACTACCTGTCATAGCAAATAGATTACCATAGGCTTGGGAAAGGATCAAACCTCCACCACTTGGCGTAAGCACCTAGGATAAACTATCAAAGAGGTCTTTTAAAGGGTTATAACGTTAGGTGTAGGGATATGGAAAACACGGTTTTGTTGGATAAAGGTAATATTTACTGGTGGCGAGTTAATCATCTTGGTTAATTACATGTACAATATGGCGTTGCTAAGCCAAGACTCGACTCGGCTTAAGCTAATAAATCAAAATAACAAAAACTTAAAACAAACATAGAATGAAACGGGATGGTAGTCCGTATGTTTTTCTCTTTTTCTTTTTCTATTTTTTTCTTTTTCTTGATTTTTTTCAATTTTCTTTTATTTTTTTATTATTATTATTATTATTATTATTATTATTATTATTATTATTATTATTATTATTATTATTATTATTATTATTATTATTATTATTATTATTATTATTATTATTATTATTATTATTATTTTGCATACACTCTTGCCCTACCATCCAAAATAATACATCATAGGGAATGTACATTCTCCTTACACTTGAATTTTTACATACTTTACAATAAACTATTCTAATGACTCGAATCAAGATAATCAAAACACTTGGAGTACTTTTTAAGATTAATGCACATATGGGGGTAAATAATTTGGTGTTATTCCCCATTACTCCATAACACAAGTACTTTACCCATGAGTCTCAATCGTCCCAAAACAATATGTACAAGATATGACTCGACTTAGCAACCATGTAATCAATTAGACAATTAACTAAGGGTTTAAACATGTAACAATAATGCACTAAAGATGAGTGCATACACGGAAGGCTAAGGTGATTTGGGTGTACATTTGGGTGGGTTGTAACAAATTCTTTCTTTAAGTAAAATGCTTAAAGTTAGAAACGAAAAGATAGGCTCGGAGGGGTGTACTAGGGGTTTCGTGTACTAAAAATGAGTACAATGCTAAGGTGTGGGAAAAATTAATTGACTTTACTAGTCAAGTAATATGACTTAAATGGCCAAGTAATTATGATACGGGTTTAACACAAGGGTGATCCTAATGCCTCTTATCATGTAGTAAATCCTACTACATGAATGTAGTCTCACTAGCGGTCTCGGGATACATAACTAACGCAAGTTCTAGAATCTAAATGCTACCGGCACACTCATAAGCACTAATAATAAATGCTTTTCCTATCAAATTTAAAGGCGAACCTCACCTATTTGGGTGGAAATTTTTTCTGAATGGTACGGTTTTGTGCTAGTTATACAACTCCTATCCATGAGACGCTTGTTAAGGCTAAAGTTTCACTCCTAAATGTTGTAAAAAAATTTAAATTTGGCGCTAAAATTACACTAACAAGTATTTCTCTTAGTTTTATTACACACCAACCATCGAACAAACAAACTCAAGTGCAATTGTATCCTATAAGGTATCATCAATTACCCTCCCCTTACACTTAGGATGAACATTGTCCCCAATGTTCAATTAAAGGATGTAAAAGTAAAATAGGTAAAAGAATGAAAACAAATACTCCCCTGATTCGTTCGGTGTGGATAGTGTGTTAACAAGGTTAGATCTTCCTCCAATAAAATGAACGTTCAAAGCTTCCCTTCTAGAAATATAAATCATCTTCTTGCCATATATAACCTGTTAAACCTGAGAAAACAATCAAGGCAACCTCGCGTAAAATCGGCGGCAATCTATATATACTAACAAATCCTAAAAAGCAATTTAAGATTTAATGCTTGTGGAATGAATGTTTGCAGATTTCCCGGAGTTTATAAAACTAAAGAATTAACAAAAACTTTAAAACTCCATTAGAAAAACAAAACTCGCAAAATTTCCAGAATTTTACACGTGACGCCATCAGGAGTTAAGCCCTGACGCCGTCAAAAGTGACCTGCAGAAATCTTTATGTTAAGTTTCCTGAAAATTTCTGGAAAAACTTATGTCCTACTTCCTGGAAAATCCTGCAAAACATCTGATTGAGCCTGAACCACCTAACTTATATTAACCAAATAAAGGTCAACAAAGTCAAATAGCCTAGGTCAATGCTCCGGGTAATATAGGGTATCACCAGGTCATTAAGTCCCGTTGAAGTGTGAATTGTAACTTTGGCGTATTTGTGATCGGGTAATTATTCACAGGAAAAGGTTATGATCAGAATTATTTGGAACTTTTTAACAAATATAGCTTAGGAAAGCTACGTGAGTGATTACTGGAATTTAGATTACGAAGATATGAGCTAAAAACTAAAAACGTACGTTTTAATAAAAAAACGTAAACAGACGCACAAAACAAAAAGTACAACTGAAGGATGGGAAGGGTTAAAAGTGTAAATTTGAAATTTTTACAATCCTAATAATAAAAGAAAATTTTAAGAAAAATTAAAATTATTTTTACACTATTTAATTATTTATAATTAATTAATTACTAATTATCTATTTAATACTAATTAAACTAATTAGAATTATTAAAAATACTTAAAAGACTTAGAAAATTAAGAAAAATTTTATAAATCTAATTAACCATCATGGGAATCCTAAAAAATTATAAAAAGTTAATTTTATGTATTTTTAAATTAATTAACTAATTATTATTCTATTTATTAATTAATATCTAATTAAACTATTTAAATTATGAAAACTATTAAATGAACAGTAAAAATTCTAGAAAAATTTATAAAAATGTTTTAACTAAAATACAAGCTATAAAAAATATAAAAACTAGGTTATATTATATAAAAACTAATTATGCTAATTAATTGATTAATATTAATTAAAACTAAATTAAACTAGAATTAATTAGAAATACCACTAAATGACAAAATAAAAATCTGGAAAAATTTGTAAAATTATTTTAACCTAAAATATAATTTCTAAAAATATAAAAGTGACATATTACTTAGAAATTAATTAAAAAGAAAAATAAATAGATAAATCCTATTAAATAGAAGCTATCACTATTTTTAAAAGTGGTTTTTTTGATTTTTTTCTTTTTCTAAACTGATAATAAGATAAAAACAACTAACTTTAACAAATACACTTTTGTTTTAACCCAATGAATAAGCAGTTGAAATGCTTATCACACCCACAGTTGACTTTTGTTGACTGTGGAGTGTTTTTGGCTCAAATGGTGAGGTGTGGGGTCCACACTGAATAAACTTGGTTCTACTGAGTCTAACAATCAATAATAAGCAACTGATAAGCAAAGGAATGGCCAAAATAAGCCAAAAGATCAAATAAGCATTTAGCTTATTGATTTCTGAAGCAGATTATGGGACAGAGTTTAGGGACCAAACTAGGTGGGGTCCACAAGCCTAGGGGTCAAACAAAAGGTTCACAAACACTCCTGGGTAGGAGGGGGGTTGGGAGAACCAACTATAAGTGGCAAGGACCACTGTAGTGGTCACAAACCACCACCAAAGTGGTGGTGGTGACTGAGGGTGAGCTGCTGAGAGCAGATCAGATGAGTATGCAAGTCACTTTGTGGCCTTGTGGGGCCCACAAGAGAAACTTAGGGTCCAAATGATATGATGAACTAGAAAGACTACCAGGAGAGGCTTCTAAAACATCCAAGAACAAGCATTAAGCTCAATGATTAAGCTTATTGCAGGCTTGGGAAAGGGGGTCAGTCAACAAGTGTTCAAAGTAAGTTTGTGAAGCAAGCAATAAGACCAAATAAGCTATTGAGCATAATTTGCAGGCAAACACACTCCTATTAACCAAATAATCACAATACTAAATTAACAGCACTTTACAAACTAACTCACAATTTGGAAACTAGAAATCAAATAAACTCAGATTTCTTTCTGAAGCACAAGCAGTTTAGAGTTCAAAATGGTGACTTTAAGGTAAAAATTAAACAAGAAAATAAGGACTAAAAAGCAAACAAAGAACTAATCTAGTGAGACAGCCTAAGTGGGTGTTCAAAACAACAAAAATCAAACAAGATTACCAACTTAGGAGCAACATGTGGTGGGTTAAAGAAAACATGGGTCAGAACTGAAACTGGGTGCAGGGCAGTTAGGTCAGTCAACATACAATTTCCAAATCAATTTCATCTAAGCAAACCACTTCCAAATTGAAATTTTCTTTTTGAAAATGATAACCAAGCTGAGAAGGATCCAAAATCAACAAACTTTACTAGATTTCATTAACAGTTGAATTCTACATATGGATTTGAAATCTGTCCAATTTCTGGTATTGCAATCTGTGACTTTTTAAAACACTTGAGCAATCTTGACTTTATTCAATTTAGACTAACTCTACTTGATTAATTGTTGATTATTTAGGGTAAATAAAACCCAGTTGATCAATCTATCCTAATCTTGAGTTGATTTCAAAGGCTTGAAACACCTAATCACTAACAGTCAAACTGTGGGTGAGTTTTAGTGTGAGATTTGACTTTTGCTTTGAAAATGAACCACCAAAGCTTAGTTTTGGTAAAACAATACCCTAAGAACAATGTACCAATAGTTCCTAACAACTAACAATAACAATAACTAACATTCAAAGCTTGATCCAAACACTCTCTTACTTAACTGTTTTGAAAGTTTTCAAAAGGAAAGATAGATACAAACCTTTAAACTGAATCCAGAGGTGTTAAGTTGATAACATAAGATCACTTTGGCACAAAAAACTTAGAGAACAACAATAACAATATCAAAATGAGACAATGCTAAAATCTTAGACTCACAGTTAACATGAAAACTTGAGCACCCAAAAATTATATTAATCAAGCTGCTAGCATTAAACAGGATTTTAAATAACAATTACCAAATAAGCATAAAGGAACAATGGATAAGCAGTTAAAAAGCTATGGAACAGTACTTTAGCAATTATTTGGAAAAATGCTTACAATCAGCTCCAAGCATGAATCTGAGATACCAAGAACCAACTATGAACCTAAGCTCCCATGAGCACTAAACCAGGTCCATCCCAAATTTAACCTGCTCCTTGCTTCTTCACCATTTTTTTTATTTTTATTTTTTTTATTTATTTGTTTATATTATTTTTCTTATTTTCTGAATAATACTGAAAATTAAAGCTCAAAAGGAATCACTAATCTTGAAACTGATATTATTGAATGGGAAACAAATTACAAGCTTTAGTTTAACTGGAAATTACAAAGTACAGATAATTAAAATAAGCTGAAAATTTAAAACTAAAAACTAACTTTTGCTTCACTGCTCCTCTTCTCCTTTTATACACCCAATTAGGGTTTCTGAGTGCCCTTGGCTCTTTCCCAGCTGTGTTTACAACCTTTGGATCACAAAAATTTAATCTTGGCCTTCAATTTATTTTTGGCGCCAAGATGGTTTTGTCTGTTTCTTTGAAATAGTTGAAGCCAGGGAGTGTTTTGGAAGGTAGCATTTGGAAGGTGATGCAAGGGGGGAAAAGTCATGATGATGGAGTGTGGAGGTGGTGAAGACTAGGGGTGATGATGGTGGTGTTTGGAGGGTAGCAGGCTGAGGTGGAGGGGAAGGCTTGACCGAAGTCAAAGGGGTGGGGTGGAATACGGGGTGAGTTATCTTATTTGTTGGGTGGGCTAAGATGGGAATGGGCCTGGAGGGTGCTGGATCAGACCATGGAGTGGGCTAAGGGATTAGTTGGGTTTGGATTTGGTTTTTGGTTTAAGTGAATTTAGGATCCGTTTGGTGTTGTAACTTTTAAAATCACAAGGACCTCAAATGTAATTTACCGAAACATGAGGGGTGTAATTGTACTTTTCACAAAGCATTCATAAGGACCCATTATGATAACATTTGAGTATTATTAGTACCAAAATTACATTTTTCCAAAATTTTAAACCCCGAGGACCATTTTTGCCAATTTATAAATTTGAGGGGTTAAACTTGAACTTTTTCCAAAACTTTCATCCGGGGACTAAACTTGGCAACTTATGAATTCCCAGGACCAATGTTTACTTTTCCATCCAAAAATATTTCACTCGGGACCAAATCTGTCAATTTCTAAAACTCCAAGGACCATTTTTGTCAATTTTGGATTTTAAGGGGTAAAAGTGTAATTTTCTCAAACTTTATCACCCAAGGACTTATTTTGATAATTTTTGATTTTAATTTGCCTTGGGTTGACTTTTCTTTCGTTTTAAACTTTCAGGGACTAGTTTTGCCAAATTTTGAAACTTGGGGGACTGAAACTGCCAATTGTGCAAACTTTGTTCGTTTTTCATTTGTTTTCAAACATTTTGCATCTAAAACATATAAAACACACTTTTGGGATAATTTGTGTATTTTGATGCGTTTTTGGGTGTTTTTGGATGTTTTGGCAGTCCAGATACGGTAAAAATGATGAGTGTTTAAGCACTCATCAACATCATTATGACTCGATACAAGCATTTGACTCTAACAATTACTAATACACATGTTCATATAATATTGTGGCGAATCATGATCAATTTCGTCCTTAGAAACAAATTTGGGGTTTCCCCTTACACTTAGCTTTTGCAAAATACCTTTATATGAAGTTAAGACGAAGTTAAACAAAATAAAGTATTTTCACAATTTTAGTTTGAAAGATGATCTACCAACAATAAAAATAAAGCATGCATACGGAAACAAATAACAATCAAACAAATAAAAATCACACAAAACATGGGTTGCCTCCCAAGAAGCGCTTTTCTTTATTTACGAGTCTTGTAGCTAGACTCAAGGTCATGGGCTATCCTATATGTGTGAGCTCCTCGTCGAGGACATCTTTGGGATCAAACTTAGGTTTCAACTTCCTATCGGTTTTCTTGGTACGGTATGACTTCTCAAACTTTTCTCCATCTGGATCATATAAAATCATCTTCATATGCCATGATCCGTCCCCTTCCTTCGGTGGCTTGTCCCACTTCCATTTACACTTATCCCATTCCCTTTTCCACTTGTGCATCTCTAGGTTGATAGGCATTACGCTTAAGAACTCAATCATTTTCCTAAAGACTAGGGGATCCTCAAAAGGGTCTAGTTCCTCATCTCTAGCTATGAGTTGTTCCACCGAATGTGTTTTATCGATGAAATCTTTTTCTAGATAGAATGGGCGTTGAGGTCCTATAAAGTTTCTTTCTATCCAAGGCCCATATCTAGATGGTCTTCTATTCATCTCCACCCAATGTGGTGTCGGTTCATCCTCACAATCGTAGCTATGCTTCTTAACATCATAAACCGACCAAGTCTCACCTTCTCCTACTGCTATCTTAGACTCCTTACAATCTATCATGGCACTAGCGGTTGCTAAAAATCCTCTTCCTACTAACAATGGGCATGTAGTATCACTGTAACACCCCAACCCGAGAAGGGCTAAAGTGCAACATTATGGAGTCAATTCAGAACACAAGTGAAATTGAGATACAATGCTAATTCAAAACTTACAAGATAACAAAAGAAAACAAATCAAAATACAAGGTACAAAAGGGAAACAATAATCTAAGCCCAACATAGATACTTCTAATCATCTCTAAGTCCAACAAGTATCTAACAGGGTGAAGTCTTCTAAGCCCAGAAGCAAAACCTTCGTCCATAACTCAGCTTCCTACTAAACCTGCCGCAGGAAAAGAAATGCGGCTGAGCTTACAAAGCTCAGTGAACAGATATCAAATGAATAACAATACAATACAAAAGAGATATGATAAACAAAGGAATACGAAGATAGTTTACATATGGTCTCAATGGATAGTCAAAGGTTATCAAAGGTTAAGTATAAAGGTTAAGTGTAGGATATAAGATGTAATGTAGGTGGAATTCATTATCAAAGTGTAAGTGCCAAGCCATAATCAAAGGTTCAATGTCGAAGGTTCAATATCAAAGGTTCAGTATCAAAGGTTTAGTATCAAAGGTTCAATATCAAAGGTTCAATATCAAAGGTCAATGTCAAAGGATCAATCAAAGATGTACTGTCCACGGGTCAAAATGGAGAGGTCAAAGCCAAAGTTCCCAATCCAAAAGGTTCACTATTCCAAGGTCTAAAGTCCCATAAATCAAAGGGTCATAATGAGAGTTTAAAAAAAAGTTCAATTTAGCAGGTTCCCATTACTTGTTAAAAAGGTTCGTAGTACAATCCCATTTAAAAAGTTTATAACAAGGTTCATTCAAAAAAGATCTTCCAAAAGATGACATTTATAAAGGTGATCTTTAATAAAGGTTTTCATAAGATATTCTTCCAAAAGTGGTCTTTATGAATTTATAGAATCCCATATAAGATTAGTGGTCTTAAATCATGTTAAAGGTGCCGTTATAAAATAGTTTCTCCTTTAAATGTTTCCATGTCATAATTAAGAAAAGAAGTTTCACCTCCCGTTATATTATCCCAAAGAATATCCAAGGTCTTACAAAGGTTCAAACATTAATATCACAAAAGGTTATCGAACGGATCATAAGAGTTCAAACGAATAACAATAGGATCACAATTACCAGTAAAACACGCCAATCATAGAGCCAAGTACGAAGAACCATAACCAAGGCCAAACAAAAATCATAACACGATAGCAAATCCAAGACAAAGTCAAGAGAGTGGAAGTGTGCACTCTTACTAAAAGAGTACGGAATATCTGTACCTTAGCCGAGTCAAAACAAACAGAGATCAAACGAAAGGAGAACGGTCATTCCCGCTTCACCGAACCTAGAAGAGAATGGATACGAATCAAGAAGAGTTCACATCACTTAAGTCACCTTTTTTAGTTATTTTTCTATTTTTAGAAACTTTCCATAATTAGCAGCTTTCTATTTTAGGTAACTTTCCATATGTAGTAAGTTTCCCGAACTAGCAATATTAGTCATTTATGATTATAATTAGTAATTAATTAAGTTAACTATTCAAATTAATCATTATTATGGATTAAAGTTCAATTATGCCAATATATAATAGTTCAGGGTGAAAGGTGTCAATATTACAAAGTATAGGGTCTATTTTGTAAGTTATGTAAATAAATGACAATTCATTAGTTTTGCTGATTCGTGAGATTCATCAACACAATATGACCATCAATTTTGCATGTTTTACATTTCTTTAATTATGACCCAAATAACAAATCGAGACACAATCTCGTTTTATACTCATTCAACCTCTATAATTTCGACACCATTATGCATGCATTCTTCTCTTATTCTTATACGTATGATCCCAGTTTCTAGGTCGAAAAACAAAAGATAAAATCAATGCATGTTTCAGATTCTTATTAGCCAAAAGAAAACTCAAGATCGACATATATATGTTTATCATTATTTGATAAGACCCAAAATAACCTATACGGAGTTTCATATAAATGACTAAACGAGAGGTCCGTTTTGTACGCTTCACAACAGAACGCGATTGACACCCGCACTCCTTCTCAGGTTACATGCATGCACACCAAAACCATACGTACAAGACACAAATCCAAAACTTAATCCCGATTTGACTCCTATGCGTACGTTCAAAATATGTTATCTTCACACTTCCTGTTTCCTCCCTACTGTTGCTACTCGTCATATGTTTTCAATATATATGTATTATAACGTATAACAAATGATTAGCGCATGGACTCAATTTATAAAGGTAGTTTTAATACACCTAGGCTGATGTAAGGGCTGCTCGAATAGAAAAGATAACCACACTCGACACATACCAGAAATTCTAGACCCAAACAGCCCTCGACATTATTTGTTAGCAAAACCTTTATATATATACGAACCTTTTAATCGCTGATTGATTCCATGTTATGTCGTCTGTTATATATGTAGGTATATATATTGATATAGTTAAGTCTTCATATAAAGTTTCATGAGTGTATGCGTTAAGAGGTTTCAAGGATTACCTCTAGTCGAACAGCATATTGAGGCTGAAGCAAGAACGTTAGGCGAGACCGATTCAGTACGCGCACATAAGAATCAATGGAGCATGGTCGAACTCCAACCTAGGCGTACAGAAACCCTCCTCGTACCATTCTTGGACTGGTCCAGTGTGCGAAACACAAAACTGAATTCAATCACCATGCTTGTTCTGCTTGGAACTTCTTTATCATTTTGGGTCGATTTAGGGAGAACAGTTATGCATGGTATGTTATACGGGATAGAATCAAATAGGTCATAGTGTGTGATAAAAAAAAAAGGAGAAGAAAAATGGGATTCGTGTATTGTATTTAAGGTATGACGTGTATCTTATTTGAAGAGTGAAATGCGTTCTTATCGTTTCAAGACAATAATACATATACCATTTTGGGATAGAGGTTGACTTGCCAACACATACGAATAAAAGGAATTTTGTGTATTATTCATATGGTAAGTCATAATATCAGTAATTATCTCAATCATCCTAACGTGTGATTGCATGAATTAAGGATCTGATTTGGTTTTTATATTTTTATTATTCAAGCGTGTAAAGAGAAAAACATATGAAAGATTTCAAATTAAGAGAGAGTGCCGTATATCATGGGTGATTGGTTGAGACGAATTAGGGTGATTGGGCCAAATTTATGAGGGTGATTAATGGAGTGATCGAAATATATGAGGTGATGATTGAGAATATAAGTTGTCATGTTTAGAATAAAAAGTGTGTACATAAAATAATACAAATCGGTCTAACAACATGTTTAACGTGTGATATTAATAAAAACGTGTACACTAATTTAATCATAAGTTTTAATATTCGTAATGTTGGTGTTTCAAATATGAACGGATTAAATACTTAGGTCCACATCGGAATGTAATGTCTTGAATAATTAACGTCTCTTCAAAAGTTTAAAATTAGAGGAGTAATTTGGGTATTTTAATTGTTCACAATTTCCGGGTTTTTACAATTTTTCCCCTCTAAAAGAAAATTTTCATTCGTGAAAATTGAATGTATGTAAATCAAATGGGAACGTATCAAATTATGCAAACACGAAAACTTAGTTTTTCATGACCCTATCTTGTCGATCTAAGATGGTTTTCCATTTCACACAAAAGAAACATAACAAGTGGTTTCAAATCAAGCGACTAGGGTGTCGCATGCAAGGATGATAAGGGTGATCCCTTCGGAAAGATACACGGAAAGCGTTAAGAACATGTGACAGCTGAGGAGGTAGAGTTAGACGATAGGAAACCTCCTCCGAAACGTACAAGAATCAAACGGTCCAAATTTGGTTCCACACAATTCCGGTCCTTAATCAAAGAATCCACAAGGTAATGGTCTCACAGAAGCAAATCGTATAAGTAGCAAAACACATGTGTACCCCTC
The DNA here is from genome assembly GCA_030686995.1 of Artemisia argyi. NCBI lineage: Eukaryota > Viridiplantae > Streptophyta > Magnoliopsida > Asterales > Asteraceae > Artemisia > Artemisia argyi. Next base: position 837,752 of record JARVZY010010978.1, on the reverse strand, counting down.
AAAATGAACAATGGCATTCAAGCAAATAGAAGACAATTTAATCAATAACATCGGACGGTAGAAAGCTCTACAACGAACCCTAAGATCATTATCAAGATACGAAGGTAAAAAAAAACATATCCTCGAAGATCCAAACACATCAAAATGTACGACGATAATGCAGATCAAACGTATAGGTCGAAAGAACCTAAAGTCTCACTATTCGCAAATAGTCACAAACAAAAATAGAGATCTAAGGCTCCACTAAGGCACTTCTCAAGACATCCTATGAACACAACAAGTGCACGTTATATGATGTAAGTATTATCACGTTGACCAGGCGTCGTAATACTAGCATTATATAAATATGCCCTCATGATGGTCATACTTTATCTCAATCAGTGAAATGAATCTATAAATCCACCTAATAGTCCAACTAACTCCTAGGTTAGTCCTATTCAAAGATCAATAACAAACGATATCGGTAAAACAATGAAGCTTGAAAAGACGTAACAAGGTCAAACAATCATCATTAGAAGAAACATGTCGCCAAGGCATCAATTCTTCCATCATAAAGTTCTTTAAGAATTCTTCCCCTCGAAATCTTCTTATGTCCAAATAATCATTCTTCGTCCGTCTTCCACCCTAAGAGGGAAACAGAATTATTAACTTGAGTTTGATTTCCTCAAGCCTTCTGCGGTTCTTCTTGGAGTGTGAGGGAGTAATGTGAATCTCTGGTACAATCTTCAATCTCCTCATCATCCAGTCTGCTTCCGCTCTCAATTCATCTTAGTACAACTAAAATGAATAGGGAAGTGGGACTGCATGTCTTCATCGGCTCCGGATTCGCCATCTTGACCAGGTTCTTGTGTTCTGCACGTCAACTCTTCCGTCTAGCGAGGAATGTCTTCAACTCTTCAGGGTAGTCACCGTTGTTTGTCGTCTTCAGGTTCTATCCAACTCCGTCTTCTGCTAGAAAACTTGGTGGTTCAACAGGAATCATATCCGGGAAAACTCAGGGTGCCAAAATAATTCTCAATATAAGGTTCATTCCTTGGTGAACAAAATAGGTGCAAGAGAATTTCATAATCGCGAAAGTAAGGTACGAGTCTCCAGAGCAATAATGATAGCAAAAGTTCAAGGATTCGGAAATCATGGTAGGGAGTTTCAAAATAGTTTGAAAACACCAAAGGTGAGACATAGCAGGACAGCTGTCAGCATCTCGAATGTTTAAGCAACCAACCATATATCAGAATCAAATCGAAGTTGACTTTCCAAAGAAAGGCAGAATAACATTGCAGATTTTATCGTTCCAAGGGGAAAGAAACATTCTTATACCCGTGGTTAAATACCACAAGACTCCTCATAGAAACAAAGACGGATAAAATAAAATCAAATAAAGTCGAAAAGCTTACAGATGATTACCAAAAGTTAGAGACGATCATAGCGTGCATCACATACAACATCGTCATGGAGATTCTCAGAATGTCCACAGAGATATCAAAAGGATAATATAGCATTATGCATTAACATGCAATCTTAAGTGCCTTCAAAATTACTAGTGGTAAACTTAGGTGGTGCAAAGATTTCAAACTCTAAAAAGAATGATTTTAAAAGGCATAGCTAAACGTAAGGCACGAATCAGAGTAACACGGAAGAAAAGATACATAAGAAAAATCTTAAAGTCTACCCATTCTTTACTGGTCAAAACTTAAGTTCATGTAGGGGATTCCTAAGGCAAGTTCTCAAAGCGGTTTCCTATGTTCCTACAGTGGAAGCTTAAGGGTCCAAAACTCACAGGTCATAGCCTAAGCTCTACGGATGTTGCATCCGCCGATCCAAACCTGTCTCTGATACCATAAAACCATATCTAGGACGTGAAAATCCGTTAAAATAGTTCATTTTCCTACGTGAACAACTACATCCTTGATCATTCCGACTGGGTGGGCAATACTTCCATCAGCTAGACCAATTAGTACTTCCGGCTCCTCTAACTTTCCTAGCTTAAGAGTGGTGAAAAGGGATAAGGGAATCAAGTTGAGGCTTGATCCTAAGTCGGCCAGTGTGTCGAAAGCTTCGGATTTTCCTATCTTACAAGGCAAAACAAATATACCCGGGTCATCAAGCTTCTTAGGAAACTTGTTTTGAATGAAGGCGGTCCCATTTTTACCCAAATTCCTCATATTTCTCTAGGAGGGCACTATAGTAGGGAGCACGGGCTAAGACATCAATGACGGGGCGTTCAAGGTGGAGCTCCTTGAATTCATCGTCAAGGTCTTGTGTAAGAGGTGTTTTAACTATGTTATTGACCGGTTTAATATCAGATGTTTTATTCAATTGGTCCTTTTGAAGAATTTGGGTTTGCTTGAAACACGTGCTCATTTCTTTGACCGAATAGTATTGTAGACAACAAGTAGGTGACGAAACTGATGATATGGCATTAACATTTAGTTTCGGGTTCTTGACCGTGTCGTTTGGGAGTGCTCCCATATCTCGGTCATTGAGAACTTTCAACAATGTGTCGATTTTAGTGGTCATCTCGCTTTGATTTTGTTTGAAATCGGCTTCAAACTTAGATATGCGAGCTTCTTGAGATGCCATAAACTTGGACATCAATCCTTCAAGATTATTGGTACTACCATAGTTATTGGAAGAATTGTTGTTGAAAGTACAGTTAGAGGGTGGACCGTTTGGTTAGTAACGATTAGGTGGATTGGAAGAATTGTTTTGGGGCATGTTTTGGTTTTGTTTCCACCTAAGGTTCGGGTGATTTTTCCAAGAAGGATTGTAGGAATCACCGTAAGGGTTTGGCTCGGGTTTGAAAGTGTACCACTTGTCTCCCGCTTCGTTGGTACGCGAGGATGCGTAATCCGCAAAAGCTTGTCCGGGGAGTTCCACGCAATCACGAGTGTCATGGGGACCACTACATAATTCGCACGAAGAAGTGATTTTGTTCACTTGGTTTGAAGGCTTAGGAGCTTCGTAGGATTTCATGAGAAACTTGACTTGGTCCTCAAGTTCCATGATCCTACGATCGGGAGTGCTAGAATTGTTCGAAGGCAAAGATATTGCCTTGACCGTTTTATTCAAATCACGGGGATCATTCCAACTTTCGTTGTCATAGAGAGCAAGATCTTCTATGAGTTCCCATGATTCTTCCGCACTTAGATCACGTAGCTTGCCACTGGCCGATTGGTTAATGGTTCGCCTTGTGGAGAGATCGATATGGTCATAGAAGATTTGGACTTGGAGCCAAAGATCTATGCCATGATGAGGGACTTTTTTGAGTAAGTCCTTGAAACGAGTCCATGCTTCATATAGAGTTTCACCTTGACGTTGTTGGAACAGCAAGATATCATTTTTAAGCTTGGTAGTTCTCCCCGGTGGGAAAAATTGGGCAAGGAAATGAGAAGTGAGATCATCCCATGAGGTGATGGATCCTGCGGGTAAACGTTCAAGTCATTGACTAGCTTGATCACGTAGAGAGAATTGGGATAGACGTAATTGAATTCTTATAACATGGGATCATTAGAATTCTCTTACGCATTAAATATAACCAAAAATCGTAGTACACCTCCGATCATGTTTCTTAAGACGTTCAAGCAAGTTACCAATGGAAGTCTGCCAGTTTTCTTAAGCCTAACATCGAATACAATCATCCGTAACAATTATAAACAAACAATCAACCCATAATTAACATCTAGGTTTCACTACATCTAAGCAAACACAATAAAAATCTAGCCTAGCATGTTAAAGAGAAGACAAGCGTAAGATATAATCAAACAACACATAGACATATTGAATGATTTGAATAAGTACTTATCTTCAATTGAACATGGAAGAATCAAGGGGTTGAAACCCTTGAAAAGATGTTAAAATTCGTCTAGGGTTTATGCCCTAATATCCCACACAAAGTTCCACCCTAATGAATGAAAATTGAAAAACTATATATAGATTTTACACCTTAACAGCGTCACGTTATAGCTTGTGACGCCGTCAACTCGCCGCCATGATGAAATTCGTATTGCCTAGATCCACTTCTGACGCCGTCATGTAGAAAATCACTCTGGGCCGTCACTAGTATTTGGACCCTGATGGCCTTGGTGACGCCGTCAGGCCAATATGCTTGAAAACTCTCTGGGCCGTCACGTTATAAACTCCATATCCACCTCTTTTGTAACTCTTGACGCCGTCACATGTAAAAGCTTGACGTCATCAGGTACTGTTCCAGCAAGGAAATTTGAGACTTTGCCGTTTTCTTCACTTTTATGCTCCAAAAACGTCCAAAATGCTTCCTTTTCCAGATTTCTCTCCAAAAGTACCTAAAATGACAAAAGGAACGATTTAGGGCAATATTTGATCAAATAATCTCGAATTCGGGCTTAAATGACCATTTAAAAGCGGTACACTTTTCACCTCATCATCATCTATGACCACTAATAGAATAATTATATTTAAGGACTAATAACCAATCTAGCAGCAATAATAGATATGTTATACTATAACCTAGGATTAAGATAAGTTATTATAGAATACAGTGACAAGATAAGTAAATACGTGCTAATTTTGCAACCATAGATCATAGGTTATATCCCTCTCAATTATATTGCATTAAGCCTATATGATTATGTCATCACTCACTGATGCTTATAGCTTACATACAAAGAGGTTATATGTGACAATAGGCTTAACCGACTCTCTTGAACATGTGATCTTCTACAAACACACTTTTTAAATCCATGATTAATAACGCTATAATTATACATATTTCTTGAGCATTATTCTATATGTTTTATGATCATTTTACGTGAACTTTTGGTACTTAATAGCATAAAATGAATGCAGGTTCACTCTTGGATGGTCTGAGCATGAAACACCTAAAAACCTACTAGTTCACCACTTGAAGTGAATAAATAATGAAATCTTCCATGATTAGCTTTTCATGTAAGCCAAGTGCGCAGGTTTTACAAGAAAGTGCGCCGCACTTACCTCTCGGTCAAAAGAAGTCAAATATATAATATTAAATAAAAGTGTGCCGGTCTTGCAAACTAAGTGCGCCGTACTTCCCCTGCATTTATAAAGCTTTGGCGCCAAGAAAATAAGAAAGTGCGCCGCACTCAGAAAGCAAGCACGCCGTACTTCACATATTAGATTTCCTATAAATAGAGATCATTTGCAAGAATTTGAACTCTCCACTCTATAATCAATTTCCACAAAGCTAAGTCCGAAGTAACACGTGATCCAGAGCCAAGTTGCAGGGGTGAACGAATCAAAATAAGGGGTGTTAAATACTTTTTGGTGTCGAATTCTTGGTTACTTGTGACACTTGTGTAATAATTTGATCAATCCAATCTGTATGTCTCTTGTTTATCATTTACGCACTTCTGTTATTATGAACTCATTAGCCATGAGAGGCTAAACCTCTTGTGATTGCTTGGATATGTGAATATAATAAAGCGACTTATGATTATGTTTTGATCTCTTCCAATTTCAAGTTTATATTGCGAACTATTTCATTTCTAGTCTTATCACGTTTATTTATTGAAACTGGTTGAATATAATATGTTGGGATAGGTCGAAAGAACCAACGTGTTAAACGCAATTCTAGGAACTTCTCTACGTTACTAGTCTTTGAAAGGAGAAATCCACTTAGAAGAATCAGTAATAATCTAGACTTGATATGAAATACTATTTCGAGAGAAATCACTTAATGGGTAGATATGAATCTTGAATTGAACCTACGAGTTATGAAATTGCTCTTTTGACGAAAATAGCTCTCTTATAAGTTGTGCTCCTTTATCAAACTGAGATCAAACATAAACATTGTCACTAGATTATCTAAGCTATCCAAGCAATCATTTGTCTTAATATTTGAATTCCTTTTATTCCTATAATCGTTACTTGTCTTATTTTACTAATTGTTATACTTAAACTGAACAAACTAAGTCCCTGTGGATACGACCTGGTCATACCTTAATCTAATACTACCAACGGGGGTTATACTTTACCCGTGTGTTTGGTTTATTAAAATCGGTGAAACTAGTATTATAAATTTAAAGCTTTCCTTACACAACAATGATTAATGATTCTTGTTGTCAAAAATCCAATATCATGCATAAAACTCACACTTTGAATAATAATCTTTCAAATAACTATCACATTTTTCAACAACATATTTTGGAATATGAATAAACACAACTTTATCCTAATAAAAAATCAAAGATTGGAAAAATTTCTTTTTCTCTTTTATTGACACATGTTGAAGCAAAATCCAATCTATCTTACTCGAATATACACATGAATCTACTTCAAAGCATTGTTGAATAATGCTAAAAACATTTTCTTAAGCCATCTATGATAATCTCACATTTGTCATATACTTTTATGAACATGACATTTGTTAATACAAATATCGCCTAAAAACGTTATTTATATTTTACGATCTTTGCTAAGTTTTGTTAATGACAAAGTATGAAGTTTACCTATAAGTAAATCATCACTTTTAGTGTTTAAGTCTTGTTTAACTAAGGTTAACATTTCCTTTTAAACAAAACATTGTTTTTATTTCTTAAACTAAAATGAGTCTTGTCACATCATATTTATTTCTTAATATAGTAAGGTCACATCACATTTAGGGCAAGCTTTGTCATTATACATTTATGGTAAGAAGTGTGTTTGACTTACTAAGTGGTAGCTTGCAAGTTTAGTGTTTGATTTGATATTATGAGATATGACATTGTTTGGTTTGCAAGAGTAATGAGATGTGACTTTGTTTGGTTTGCAAGATTTATTGCAAAAACCAACTGCAGTCCTGGCGGTACCCTGGGGGTACACGGGCGGAACCCTTTTGAGGGGTCCGCCTGATCCGCCAGACCTGCAGAGTTGTTTGCTATAAATACCAAACCATTTGTTAGTTTTTGGTAACCCTTTTAGGACATATATTCACATACTCTCTCAACTAACCCAGTAACCTTTTGATTTGTGATTCTCTTATGTAGCAAGGGACTTCACAAGATCATTCAAGAAGTTACAAGCTTCAACTCTAAAGTTGCAAGTCTTGGTAGCTTGGTCATGTATAAGCTTTGGTAGTTTATACTTCATGTGTGTCATGTATATAGAAGTAAGTGGTTAGTATTTTAGGCCTCAAAATACGTAGTGTGTCGGGAGTTGTTGTACCCTTGTAAAAGAACTAACGGGAGTGGTTGTACCCTTGGTAAAGAACTCGACATCTAGCTTAGTGTCGGTAAAAGTGTAAGCGACGAACGGGAGTGGTTGTACCTTTGTAAAAGAACTCGACATCTAGCTTAGTGTCGGTAAAAGTGTAAGCGACATTGTAAAGGTTATTCTCCGCCGGTGAAAGGAGCTTGTTGATTAGTGTTTATAACTCTCGAGTTGGAAACTCGGGGCGTGGATGTAGGGCAAGGAAAAAGAGTCCTTGTAGCCGAACCACGATAAACAATCGTGTTGTGGTTTGATCGTTTCTTTCTTTATCTTTGCTTATTACATGTTGTTCTTTAGTTATAATTGCTAGTTACATATAAAGCTTTTCAAAGAACTAAACAAGTAAAGATGTGTTTGTATCTTCAAACAAAAGTAAAGCTTTCCAAATAACTAAACAAGCAAAGTAAAGATTATCACAAGTAAAGCTTTTCAATGTATGAAACTAGTAAAGTTAGAATTGATATTCACATAAAAATCTTTTCAAAGAATCAAACATATAACTTTGTGTTTATATCTTTAAGCAAACGTAAAAGATATTCAAGTTAAAAAGAATCCAAAAAGCGGTAAACTATTCATCCCCCCTTCTAGTTTTCCACAATTGGCATCAGGAACTACGTTACTCAAGATCTTTAAAATAGAATGTATTTTAAAACTTGGATCGATCCATGGATTTTGAAAATCTCAAAGAAGGGCAACCTATTCAAAACCAACCGCTATTTGAAAAAGAAAACTTAGTTGAATGGAAAAGTAATTTTGAAAACTATGTGAAATCAATTGATCAAGATCTTTGGCATATTATTTCTTTTGGTAATTTCAAACCAAAGAAAACAAGTTTTTGAAAACCAAGATAACTATCTTAAACTTGATAAAAATACTAAAGCTAAAACAATGCTTTACAAAGCTTTAGTACAAAATATGAAAGAATGTATTTTTGTCAAAAGGCTAATGATGTTTTGAAAAATATGGTAAACTTTCATCAAGGAATATGTCAAGTCAAAGATGATCAATTTGATCTTACATATAAATTAGAAGTTTTAGAAAAACTAATTGATAAACACTTAGTAGAAGTTAATACATGTGCTACTAGTTTAAATGTTTTAAATGAAGGTACAAGTGAAGATGAGTACGTGTGTTTTGATGAACCTACTTGCGTATCTTGGAATGTAATGGATGTTGACGAAGACAATGATCCGGTAGTTTATTGTCAATTTATTGTAACAACAAGCAAGGTGTTAGTTAAGGTGATTACTCGGGTCAAGCTCGTTGTTGTCTTGCTTGCGATTCATGGAATTACTCGGATGAAGATGAAGTCAATCATCCGGTTTGTGATTCTAAACTAGATAAAACATCAAGCAAGGTACACTTTGAAACCAAACTCTTTTGCTTTGATTAATTTATCCTAGAGTTTTTTAAACTAGAAAATGAGTCTAAACATTTGTGCAACATGGACCTAAAAACTAACTTCAAGAATGAGTCTTCAAAATCTCTTAAGAATATCTTTGAAAAGGAAATCTTATTTGAAGATAAAATTTCTAGAATTGAGAGTAATATTGAAATTAATCTAGAATGTAAATTATGTCTAGATTACAAACATGAGATTAAAATGCAAAATGAGAAAGGAAAAATTTTTAGTTAAATTTGATGAAAGCTCAAAATCTTTTGAAAAATTGTTGAGGAGTCAAAGGTGTTTAAAGATAAAACCGGATTAGAATTTAACCCATAAGCATCATCAACTAATAAAACATAGCATGTAAAATTTGTCAAACCTAGAAGAGAAATTTAGAGATAATTCAATCTCTAATAGAAACTCATGATAAAAGGATTAAGACTATGATTCTCTATGCCTTTATATGACTATCTAACCTTCTTGGATACATGAGTTATTGAGTTTCAAAGCATGTCGTCAAACCAAGTTTTTACACATAATGCTTATCCGCTTGATAGCATCTCTATGCAATTTAAAAGGTACGCATTACTTCAACTTGACTTTGATTGTATCTTGTTTCTAGCATTATGTGTTCAAATATGTGTTATTTCTAATACTCTAGAGTGTCTACCTGCTATTTGTAAATAACTAAGATTAGATTCTATGCAACAAGGAATTTAGTCTTTAGTACTAGTAGGAGATATAAGGTGTTTTGGTTCCTTAACCATCAAGAGATAAACACGAAAAACTCTTGAGTATGTCTCACTCAACTCTTGCTTACAAATGAGCTAACTAAGAATTTCCTAATTGTTAAAATGTCTAACACTTTTGTGATGCTTGAAAAACAAACCTTTGTTAAACAATTTTCTCAAACACCATACTTTGAGTCTTTAATTGTGTTTTTTTTTTCAATCACTCCTTTATGATAATCTCACATAAAACACACAAGGTGAAATAAATTATAAATCACATTAGCATATATTAGGATGTGTGAAAGAAAATGAGTTTTCAACATCTAGGATTTACACATCAAATGTGACACATAGTCTCATGATGTTGTACCTCTTGGACTTTTTAAAAATAAATAGAGTTCATAGTGTCTCAAGTAAGAAAACCCAAAGAGTCGAGGAGACGTTGAATATGACATTTAACGAGTGATCTCCTCCTTCTATGATATCATCTTTGGTAGATGATAACTTAGTCGAAAGTCCAATGATGGCAAGACAAGTATGTTGTGTAAAACATTAAGAATAAAAGTATAAAATAACATCTCCTCACCATGAGACAAACATTGAATCAAGCAAAATTGACATTAGTTATAAAACTTGATTTAGAGGTCATAGTTGTGTCTAAACAAATTCGACAAAAACAATTTTTTTTTTGAATTTAGAATAAAACAACTAATGAAACGAAATTGATATTTCAAAGTAATCAAGTGAGTATAGTGTCAATTTTTGAAAGACCTTTTGATAATAAAAGCAAGCCACAAAAGCTAGGGATTTTAACTTAAAGACATTCCTAGTTGCTCTCTTGTTCTCAATGGTTAAGTTATCGATGACTTATCAAGAATGAGATTAGTAAATCCGTAGGTAAAACTAAACGTAGAGAAATGTTTGGAAGACTACTTGTTCTCATAACAATTAGATTCAACATTATGTTTAGCTTTTGTCTATGTGCTCGTGTTAAAGAAGATCCTAAAACAACTCTTTAGTTGAGCCTATTTGGATACATCATAAGGTACTACACAACTAGGATTATGGTCTCCCAAAAGAACGGGAATAGAAACCATAATGTATGCCACATGGAATTATGTCGGTAATAAGTTGATAAGAAAAGCACAAGTGGTACTTGCACTTTTATACTTACTTACCCAATGATTCTCCAAAACGTGTAAGATTCTCAAATTAGTATCGGATGGAGAAGCACATCAACAAGCTCCGCTTGAATAAGTAATTTTGTGTCAACAACGGAATTCATCTCATCAACATTGTTATCTCTTCAACAAATGAAGCATCGACTTCAGCGACAATTCAATCCATTATGTTCTTAATAGACATATTGTGATCCATCATCATCGCCTTGGTAAGATTGTTCATTGAGGAACGTCTTATCTAAGAAAGTCTTCTACGTTAACTATTTCATCAACGCGTTAACAAAATCTCTTGAAAGTGAAGCATTCATAATTCCTAGGCTTAGTCAAAGACTCATAAGACCTAAAACCTTAAGGTTTGAACGTTAGGATAAAACCATAAAAATCAAGACAAATTATTTTTTAAGTTTCTCCCTGCAGAACCCACGGCACCTTCAGACCATACGGGCGGAACCCATTTTTTGGTTCCGCCTGGTCCGCCAAAACCTAAGATTGTTTAATTTTTAACTTCAAAGCCAAACATCCTCTTAACTTAATCATCCACTTTCAAACAGCCATCACCCTCTCAAAAACACATATCCTCACGAATTTTAGGGCTTCTAATCCAATCTCTTCCAATCCAACAAACTTTGTAAGTATTCTAATCACAATTGCATTTTTAATTTAATTATAACATTCTTGCTTACAATCATTAACTAGAATCTTAGGGCTTTTGCATAAAACTTCATGATTCATGAAAAACTTGGTGGCTAGTCAATTATGTATTTCATTAGTTAAGAAATGTATCTTTTCATTGTTACTTTGATTTACCAAACACACCAAGTGCATTATTTTTCAAATTGCAACATGATTCATCACCACAATGTTAAAACAAATGAAAAACATCATTTAAACATCACTTGCATACTATCTCTTGAATGCTAAAGGGGATACATAACTAATATGTATTTTCGGGTACATTCAATCGAAGACACATTCAATTAGGAGAGTTTTGGTTATCTTTTGTTTTTACAACAAAATTTGCATAACAAAACGATTTAGGAATCAAAATGAGTCAAGATAACCATGTCTTCACATTGTTTTGCATATAGGAATATATTAGAACATCCTCGTTGTTAAAAGTCATTAACATACAATTTTATGTTTTCTAGGAATCAACATGCCTCCCGCAAACAAATCCGATCACAAAGAAACCCTTAAATACATGCCCAAACACCATATGACCAAAGGTCTCAACTCGGTTCAAGTAGAAACCTTTAAGGCATTAGAAAAACGTTATGTTCACGAAGGTAGGACCATTGATCCATCCTTTCTAGAAGGAACATCTATTCGCCAAAACTTTGCCGCAATCAACTTTGATTGTCTCCTTGATATAGATAAGCCAATTTGTCCTAGGTTCATCTTAGAATTCTATGTGACCGTAAACCTCTCCACATGTGCTGGTGGTAGGATATCATTAAACCTCACAACCAATCAAATACCGCATGACATTGATTTGAAAGACTTAGCTATAATTCTTGGTGTACCAAATGAGGGAACTTGCCTCTACACGGATAAGTGGCCCATTTCAACTCTTGATTCTATTGATCGTTTTTATCCATACGATACACCTCTTGCTAGTAAGGAAACTATTAAGGAACACCTCTTTGTTAGAACCTCTACCACTAGGGTGAATCGTTCAAGGAACATTGTAGATAAGGATCCTTTTGGTATGGAGCTCAATGAGCTTAAACCACAATTTAAGAAGTGGGAAGAAATTCTTAGGGATAACGTCATAAGTACCATAGGAAATAGAGATCACATCAACACATGCCTATGCTACATGCTATATAGCATTTCCACCGGTCAACCCTTCAACTTAGCCTACTACCTAGCCAAAAGAATGGCCGACATATCCTTAGTTGGAACAACCGCTCTTCCCTATGGCATGTTTCTTACCCGCCTCTTTAGAGCAATCTCACCCATTTCTCCTAACGAAAATGGAATACGCCTTGACTATTTTCTCGTTCCTCACACCTTCATTCCTTTAAGTGATAAACGAGTTTTCAAAAATAAGGGCAAACGTACTCGATCACCTACACCATCATCATCATCATCCGGAATGAGCGAGGATGATAAACTTCCCAACTCTAAGTTACCCCCTTTAGAATACCTTCAAGCTCTGCCCATCATTGACAATGCTTCCGAAGAATTCAAGCAAACCAAAGGAATGTTCAAGTGTTTTGGAAGGTACCTAAACAAGCTCAAAAAGAAGATAGACCGGTTGTGAGAAGATTAAGGAGTGTTTGGCTTAAGAATGCTTTAGAATTGTCTTTGTGTTAAAACTACGTGAATTATGTGTTTTTCACTTTCATGGTTTATTATGTTTGTTGGATTATGTTTGTATGAACTTTTATACATAATGACAATGTTTAAGGTGTTTGTCATTTTTTCTATGCTTATGACAATTCTTACTAAGTATAGTAAAATCCTCGACCTCAAGGTCAATGTCCCATAATATATATATTTACGTGTCTAATTTTTGCATTGCCTAACCAGAATTACCTTATCTTTTTGATTTTAGGAGTTTTCAAAAATTTTGAAAATCGTCTCACGGGTCAAAAACACGGACTGCCTAATTTTTTACCTCTAGCGGATCTGGCGGTACCCAAAATTGGGGTCCGCCAGTGTATTTTCTGGGAATTCCAGAAATGGCCCAACGGACCAGGCGGTACCCTCAAATGGGTTCCGCCAGTATCTTCTGAGGGTTCCGCCAGACACCTGCAGAAAATTTTTCCATTTTTCTTAAGTCCAAAACTTGTAATGTGTCAAAACCATTATCCTAAGTGAGAAACATCTTCCATTAACTTCAATAACCATATTAGAACAACTCTCACTCACTAAGGAAATTAGGAAGCCACTTCCCTCCAAAAATTCAAATTCAAACATAACCAACCCAAGGAACCCTTTTTAAGGATCCTTCAAAACCATTGAAACATTTTTACCCAAATCACATCCCATGATCACAAAGCATTGAGTGCTTTTGCTGGTCTTTCACTCCACCCTATTCTATTGGAATGACATGCATTGATTTGACATATTCATGAAAATTTTGTAAATCATTTGAAACCTCAATCCTTGAATGGTAGAACATTAAATCCAAACACCTTATTCAACATCTTCTTCATCCTATAAATTTGAAAGTTGGCAACAATTCAAATCACACCATCACCATCAAAACTTCTTCCCTCAAAACATCAAAACCACACCTTTGAAAATGACCTAATCCAACACATCATCCGAGTCATCAAAATCCCTTTCAAGAATCACTAGGATTAGTGTTAAACCTTGTTGTTTTAACAAAACTGTCAAGTCAAGCTCATCTTCTTCAAGTAATGCATCACTTAACATTTCTTCACCTATCCAAGATTTCCTTAATCTCACTACCTCAACTCAATCCCCAACACATTGTGATACCAATGTCATGACCTTTCAAGAATTGCTTAATCTTGATACTCCAACACCCTCTCCAACACATTGCTACACAAACATGGCCACCATTCCTCCAACAACTAGACCTTCAAGTGATTCATCATCACCTTCTCAACAAGCTCAACTATCAAAAACCTCATCACCAACAATTTCACCAATGGAACTTTTCCATACACCACCAACATCACCACTTCCTTATTTGGAAACTTTAGAAGACCTATCACCCAAATCATCAAATCCACCATCCTTGTCACTTTTTGATACCATTGCTCAAATGGAAACCCAACAACAACCTAGTTAGCAACTAGATGATGAACCCCATCAACCATCATTAGTAGAACGGTTAGCTTACAGTCATGCTAGACCATCCATTTTTCCAAATGATCAAGGTTATACCCACTCACAATCATTTGTGTTTCACCCAATTTACAAAGACCTTCATGAAAATCCTATCGGGGAACCAAGTTTCTGCCATTTTTTTCAAAACCAACAACCACTACAACAACAACAACCATCACCATAAGAACCTTCCCAACATCTTGAGTCTCTACTTTCTTCTTATAAGAAAATAGAAGCATCCATGTGGGAAAAACCTCCAAACTTTCATAATGAGATTGACACTCATTTAAACCACCTTTATGCCTTCAAACGTATGGTTGACTCTCAAATCAACCATATCATGGTTTTACAAACAACACTTCAATCAACAAGTGAAGGAAGCAAAAACACCACTCAACCTACCTTTGCTCCTTCAAGTTCAAACCATCCACCACCAACATATCAAACCACCCTTCCACCAAACTTTCCCCGCCATGATTGCAATCATTGAGAAAGAACCGCTCACATTAGTGAAGGGTGTCGAAGGGAAATTCGTGAGCTATCCGAAGAAATGAGGTTTATACTAAACCACATTTTGGATCTTCTACAATCCTCGTCTCACACACCTCAACCCTAGAGTCTCCAAAATGAAACAAAACGGTTTCTTTTGGAAAATGTTTCCCATCTAAACCAACAAACCAAAACCATGTCATCCTTTCAACCTTCAAAAAAAATCCCGCTACAACCACAACCCACATTTTCATCCTTAAACAACCTTAGCCTTGTTTTTGGAAAATGTTTCTCACAAAGGAAAATGATGATTTCCTTGTAGCTTTTTATGGTCGTAGCTTATTTGTAGTTTTTTCTTTATTTCTAGAGGTAGGATAGTGTAATCAAAATTTCTTGTCTTTGACTTTTTAAGAGTCTAAATTTTACATGAAATGAATTTCATTACACTACAAGGTTTTCATTGTTTGTTGACCATTTAGGTATAATAAGTGAAATATACCTTGCTATGGTACCAAACATATATCTTGTGTTGTTTAAACTAACCTTTCTTTTGTAGGACCATTTTCCATGCTTTCCTTCCTTGATACTCCATTTAGGGGAGTAATATTCAAGGGGGAGCATGAGTGTTGTACTATTTCACTACACAATTCTTAGTTGTGTTTTAAACATGAAATGCTTTCATAACTTGTCTTGTACAACAACTAACCTTTTCTTGTAGGTTCAAAATCCATGTCTCCTCTCTTGGCACTCCATTTAGGGGGAGTATCGTCTAAGGGGGAGGAAGTGGTTACTTCCGCTTCGCTACTCTTCTTTTTGTTTCGACAAAAAGGGGGAGAATTTAGATATAAACTTGTTTCAAAATTTTTTTTTGTATATCACATCATCTTAGCAAAAACAAGTTTTTATACCTTACTTTATAAGACTTAATACAAAAACTAGTGACTTACTTATAAATAAAGTTTATGTTTTGTCATCAACAAAAAGGGGGAGATTGTTAATACAAATATCGCCTAAAAACGTTATTTATATTTTACGATCTTTGCTAAGTTTTGTTAATGACAAAGTTTGAAGTTTAGCTATAAGTAAATCATCACTTTTAGTGTTTAAGTCTTGTTTAACTAAGGTTAACATTTCCTTTTAAACAAAACATTGTTTTTATTTCTTAAACTAAAATGAGTCTTGTCACATCATATTTATTTCTTAATATAGTAAGGTCACATCACATTTAGGGCAAGCTTTGTCATTATACATTTATGGTAAGAAGTGTGTTTGACTTACTAAGTGGTAGCTTGCAAGTTTAGTGTTTGACTTGATATTATGAGATGTGACATTGTTTGGTTTGCAAGAGTAATGAGATGTGACTTTGTTTGGTTTGCAAGATTTATTGCAAAAACCAACTGCAGCCCTGGCGGTACCCTGGGGGTACACGGGCGGAACCCTTTTGAGGGGTCCGCTTGATCCGCCAGACCTGCAGAGTTGTTTGCTATAAATACCAAACCATTTGTTAGTTTTTGGTAACCCTTTTAGGACATATATTCACATACTCTCTCAACTAACTGAGTAACCTTTTGATTTGTGATTCTCTTATGTAGCAAGGGACTTCACAAGATCATTCAAGAAGTTACAAGCTTCAACTCTAAAGTTGCAAGTCTTGGTAGCTTGGTCATGTATAAGCTTTGGTAGTTTATACTTCATGTGTGTCATGTATATAGAAGTAAGTGGTTAGTATTTTAGGCCTCAAAAGACGTAGTGTGTCGGGAGTTGTTGTACCCTTGTAAAAGAACTAACGGGAGTGGTTGTACCCTTGGTAACGAACTCGACATCTAGCTTAGAGTCGGTAAAAGTGTAAGCGACGAACGGGAGTGGTTGTACCCTTGTAAAAGAACTCAAAATCTAGCTTAGTGTCGGTAAAAGTGTAAGCGACGTTGTAAAGGTTTTCTCCGCCGGTGAAAGGAGCTTGTTGATTAGTGCTTATAACTGCCGAGTTGGAAACTCGGGGCGTGGATGTAGGGCAAGGAAAAAAAGTCCTTGTAGCCGAACCACGATAAACAATCGTGTTGTAGTTTGATCGTTTCTTTCTTTATCTTTGCTTATTACATGTTGTTCTTTAGTTATAATTGGTAGTTACATATAAAGCTTTTCAAAGAACTAAACAAGTAAAGATGTGTTTGTATCTTCAAACAAAAGTAAAGCTTCCCAAATAACTAAACAAGCAAAGTTAAGATTATCACAAGCAAAGCTTTTCATTGTATGAAACTAGTAAAGTTAGAATTGATATTCACATAAAAAGCTTTTCAAAGAATCAAACATATAACTTTGTGTTTATATCTTTAAGCAAACGTAAAAGATATTCAAGTTAAAAAGAATCTAAAAAGCGGTAAATTATACAACCCCCTTCTAGTTTTCCATAACATTCATAATAAAACCAAATCATCTCAAGAGAATCATGGTTTGCCTACTTG
Source organism: Artemisia argyi (assembly GCA_030686995.1). Taxonomy (NCBI): domain Eukaryota; kingdom Viridiplantae; phylum Streptophyta; class Magnoliopsida; order Asterales; family Asteraceae; genus Artemisia; species Artemisia argyi. Next base: position 820,495 of record JARVZY010010978.1, on the reverse strand, counting down.
AATCTTGTTTGCAACAAGTCTTGATGTCCTTACAATCATATCTCTCCTTTTGTTGCACATAGGCACCACTTAGAATCACTGAACTAGTTCATTAATCTTATTAGTTAATCATTAGCTTAACATGATTTGTTGTCTCTTAACTTATAAAATTTGCTTGCTTGATGAGTAGGTTGAATGCTTATTAAAGATTGCTTGTTTTCTTAATATTTGTAGATAATTTGTTTTATATACATGACTAGCATATCCTATATTGCCTCAATGAGTGAACTTGCTTAAAACCAAACCCAAACACATAACCTTCTCTAAAAATTTCTGCCAAAAACCCATTTTTGGTAAACTGGAAAACACCAGATGGGCGGCCCCCTTAAATTACAAGGTGGCCCCCTTAATTATTAAGGGGATTGGCCCCTATTTAAGGGGACCGACTATCTGATGGTCGGGGTTACTGTTTTCTTTTTCAATTTTTGACCCATTCTCACCCTATACTTCCCAAAATTCACAAACACATTTTGTCCTAAACTACCCCTCAAAATTTACCTTCCTAAACCACACTTTTCTTACACTATAAATACATCTCCTTCATCATTAATGATCATCCAACCAAATGTGTCATCTCCCAACAACCCAAGATCTAAACTCTCAAGAGTTGCTAAGATCTCCGTAAAACCCGTTTGGAGGAGAAAGATTGACTCTTGTCAAAATTCAAGTGATGTTGTTCCAAATCAACCAATACCTAAACCTTAACTCATACAAATGACCCATCTCACAAACAAAGCCAAACACCTATACTTGATTCCACCAATACTCCTTCTCATGATGAGCATGCATAATCTCAAAACAACAATCCTAACCTCATTGCCAATACTTCACATGTTGCTCATTAAACAAAAACACCACCCACTCATGAAGCATCTCTTCCATCCATATCATGCTTTCATTATTACCCAAGCTCAAACATGTCTCCACCACCAAGAGTGCCACCACCACATCCTACAACTTCACTTGCCATTCCGATGTTGCATGTTCAAACCTTCACCCAAGACAACAACCATACTCCACCACCATCACCTTCCTCCGAACACTTGAAGTTTGTTGAGGAGCTGAAAGAAGAACATGAGCTTAGTGCTCTTCTAGCCTTACATCTTGCTCAACACAATTTGGATCCACCTCCATCTAGCTCACCTTCATCATCACATAACCCAAATCAAATTAAGAAGCATGTCAACAATTACCCTTGTTGCATTTTTCTCCAACAACAAACCATTGCATTGAATGGGCACTTTACTTGGATCGAGTATCTTCTTACTAGATCTCAACCAACACCATCCCTTGAACAACATCCAAACCCTCAATCAACGAACTCCATTCCAAACTCACCACCTCTAAGTTCTCCACCACCAAACCCTCAAACATCAATGCAACCTAAGATATACCTCCATTGAGCCAACAACATGACCATCACTCAAACAAACTCACCTAAGCTTACTATATGCTTATGTGTTTCATCTTTCAAATAAAATACCTCAAGCTTTTGGGATACAAGCAAGGTCTATGACACTCTCTTGGCAAGTTAGGATGTACTACTTGGTTAAGAAATTATGTGTTATGAATGTTGTATCAATGATTATGTGTGTGGCATAATCATTCTATATTAATGGATGCTTTAATATGTGTTCTTTATATTCCTTTATCATGCTTCTTGCTATCTTATATATATATATATATATATATATATATATATATATATATATATATATATATATATATATATATATATATATATATATATATATATATATATATATATGCTTGTGCTTCTAATATTTTCCTTGCAAGACTTCCATAGCTCAAACCCTTGATGCCCTCAAACGAGGGGAGCACACATCAAGGGGAGCTTTCAATTCCGTCATCATTCATGCATGAAACTTGTTGGCTTAAACCTTTTTGATTCTACAAAAAGGGGGAGAAGTGAATATAAACTCACTAAATACTTGTCTAAATATTAATCTTTGGATTTAATGAGTTTAGGTTTTGTAATCATCAAAAAGAGGGAGATTGTTGATATAAATAATGCCTAAAAACGTTATTCATATTTTTCGATATCTCTATGTTTTGATAATCACAAAATGTAAACTCATTAAACTAGAGATTATGACATAAACAAATATTTAGTCATAAATATTCATTTCAACAGTCTAATCACTTAAGGTATGAATAAACAAAGTGGCTAATGCATTATATGATCAAAGGAAAATCTTCTTAATCACTAGATTTTTTATAAAATGTCACAAACATTTTATATCTTTTAGAAAATCATTTTTGGTACTAAATTAAAATTTTTAATTAACAATAAATATATAAATTCAAATTTTCAACAAAAAATGGTCCAGAAAAACCTTCCCCACAAAAAGACAATTTTGGGAAACGTGGGCGGCCCCCTTAACTATACTAGGCGGCCCCCTTAATCATTAAGGGGACCGGCCACGCTCCAGAACAGTACTTTTCTGCCTATAAATACTGATTCATTCCCACAGATTTTCTTCTCCTTTTTGCACAAAAACTTTTTTTCCAAATCTCTATAAATTAATTCTTTGATCATATAATCATAAGCTTTTGTTTCCAAGTGATTCAAGCTTCAACACTGAAGTGCAAAGAGAAGAATACTTCTATTAATCAAGATTAGAAGTATTACAACTTAGTATCATCTTGCTATCTAAGTTGTTAGTTCATTTCAACTTGTAAATTCTTCATTGATTGGTGTATAAGGTGTGTATATTGGTAAGCTCGATTTAGACATAGGAACTAGATTAGTTGAAAGTGTGAAATTGTACTAGAAGCAAAGAAGTTGAAGTGTATAGAAGTAGTAATTGGTAGTGAAGACATAGAAGCCTTGAAGTAGTGAAGACTTAGAAACCTTGAAGTGGTGAAGACATAGAAGCCTTGAAGTAGTGAAGACATAAAAGCATTGAAGTAGTGATAAGATAGAAGTTGTGAAGTAGTAAAAAGATAGAAGACATCAAGTAGTGAAGAAGCAAGAGTTGTGAAGAAGAGAAGAAGGTGTGAAGAAGTTGTGGTATGATTGAAGTTTTGAGATTGGTTCTAGCTGTGATTAGTAATCGACATTTAGCTTTGTGTCGTTAATTTGGTGAAAGCTAAGGTGTGTTAGGTTTTCTCCACCATAAGGGAGCTCGTTGACTTAGTGAAGAAAACTCTCGAGTTTGGTGCTCGGGGAGTGGAGTAGGGCAAGGAAGGTGTCCTTGTAGCCGAACCACTATAAATCTTTTATCCCTCGGTTTGATCTTTCCATCTCTTACTTTTTGCTTGCTTACTTATTTACGTTTTTTATATAGTTATAATAGCTTGTGTTGTGCATACTTTGATTTCACATAAAGATCAAACTAAGTTCCATTCATAAGACAAATTTCCTAATAACCATTCTATAAGAACATAGGAGTAATAAATAATATTGGTGTTTTCATACTAAATAATCAAAGGTTTTTCAAACATTCAAATTGAATAAACTTGAATCTAGTATTTTAAAAACAAAGATTTTATAAATTGAAAAAGAGGAAAAACTATTCAACCCCCCTTCTAGTTTTCCACAAATACCAAAAAAAAATGCGTGGAATTAGCTTAGGATCTCGACGGATCCGTGTCCCATTGAGTTTTTCCCGTGGCACCTTCTATTGATGAGCTTTCTCAGCCGTGTTCGGCAGCAACTGGTGATCATGCTGTAGGGGAGTTACATTGGGTGCGAGCCAACTTTGATCCTTCAGTGTTTTACCCTTCCCTATCGTATTCCACACGGCGGATGTGGCGTGAAAGTAGTGTTACCGAATTGATTGCTCATGGCGAGTATTTTGAGAACGCAGTTGTGTACTGGTCCCACGGATGGCGCAAACTTGTTAGTGCAAAAAGTGTGGCTAGGTTAAGACGGGCTTAGTCCATGCTGGGCCGATCTTTATGGATCGTCCGTTGTATAGCTTATGCACTAATCCAAGTAGAGGAATGAGTTCCTGCACAAATAAAAGCATACCGTTAGCCTTATCGTGGGTACGGACCCCACGATTAAGCTCCCGTGTGAGAATAAGTACTCATGTTGTGAGAGAAATATTCGTATGATGGGATGAGTGAGGAAGTCATATCTCGAAAGTGTGAGGCGAGATTTCCTTTTATAGGCAGTGGAAATATTAGGGTTTTCTAATATTTTGCATATTGCTGTAGTGGCCGAGGTGGGACCCTTATCGGGCAAGGGTCCGCAGCTTAATCGATCATGCGGACAGGAGTCATCTTCCGGACCGTAGGTAGGTCCGCAAGCTTACTTCGGAAGTGTTGCTTGGATGACATGTATGGTTTCGAGATGCGTCTTGCCAGCGGACTGCGCTTTAGCGTGGTCCGGTGTTTCCAGTTCGTTGGGCCGGAGCCCGGTTGTGTGTAGTACGTCCTAGGTCAGGTGGGCCATTATCCATATTGTTTACTACCTGTGGGGGTGTTGGGCCAGGGCCCATTCGTATAATATAGTCTAGGCCCATTAAGGACGTTGTCCGTACTATACGTCATTAGAAGCCTTTTTCATGATCATTCGAAGTAGCGATACTGATAAGGCAAAAATTGTACCGCTTTTAAGGGGTCATTTAAGCCCGAATTCTTGATTATTTGATCAATTACTGCCCTAAATCGGTCCTTTTGTCATTTTAGGTACTTTTGAGAAGAAATCTGGAAAAGGAAACATTTTGGACGTTTTTAGAGCATAAAAGTGAAGAAAACGGCAAAGTCTCAAAATCCTTGCTGGGAACAGTACCTGACGACGTCAAGACTTCACACATGACGGTGTCAAGCTTGGCAAAAGAGGTGGAAGTGGAAAATACACATGACGGCCCAGAACATTTTTAGTGCAATTGACCTGACGGCGTCACCAAGGCCGTCAGGGTCAAAATGTATGTGACGGCCCAGAGCATAATTCCTTCTTGACGGCGTCCAGATTAGATCTAGGCAATACGATCCTTAATTTGGTGGCGAGTTGACGGCGTCAGGAGCTATAACGTGACGCCATCAGGATGTTTTATCTATATATATTTTTCCAATTTTTCATTGTAAAAGGGTGGAACACTAGGAGAACTTTGGAGGGCTTAAACCCTAGACGAATTTTATGTAAAAATATGGGTTTCAACCCTTGTTCCATCGATGCTTAATTGAAGATAAGTTTTCCAATAATCATACGATATGTCTATGTGTTGTGTGATTCTATCTTATGCTTGTCTTCTTTTAACATGCTAGGCTAGGTTTTTATTGTGTTTGCTTAGATGTAGTGAAACCTAGATGTTGATTATTGGTTGATGGTTTGTTTATAATTGTTGTGGATGATTGTATTCGATGTTAGGCTTAAGAAAACTGGCAGACTTCTATTGGTAACTTGCTTGAACGTCTTAAGAAACATGATCGGAGGTGTACTACGATTTTTGGTTGTATTTAATGCATAAGCGAATTCTAGTGATCCCATGTTAGGAGCTTTTAGTCGGCTCGACATACGAGTGAAGTAGGAGCTTATAGAGTTAGGAAATATTGTACACGGCCCTACGACTAGTATTAAGGAATATAACCCGTCATCCATGCAATTGTAACAAGCTACTCAACTGGTAAAAGATATCTAGGGAGTAATGAAATCTAAGTAAACACATCTTTTCGCATTATTGTTTCCACTACATTATTACATTAGTTTATTTTCATTTATTTTTATTTTATTTTGATTGCATCTTTAGTTATTTGGGTTAGTTGACTAGCAACTAATTCTGCCCACTCCTTCAAAACCAGAGATTTTACTTTCTTTCATAAAATATCAAAAATACAAAAAGAATCATCCCTCACCTCTAGACCTAGTTTAGTAGGCTTTCTAATCCTAGCGAACACTATTCCTAAGTTGAACGATCAATCCCCCGGTACTTGTCACTATACTATACTACAATGATCAGGTAAACTGCCTGGCAGGGATTGCAAGCTTCTCAAGATCCCTTGAGAGATAAAACCTGTTGCGAGGGCGCAATCCCGCGTATCAAGTTTTTGGCGCCACAGCCCGGGGGATAGTTATTGTCTAGGTTAGAATTTCTTTTTATTAGGTCTACTTGCTAGATTCCTTTTGATTGGTTTTGAACGGTCAACAAAGTTCACCAGGTGATGGTCAACCAAGTCAAACTTCAAAAACCAACTAACCAAGGAGTTTAGGGAATCCCCGGGTCGTTATGTCCCGACGAGGCGTGCAATTGTATTTGTGAACGTTTTAAAGGATCGGGTGATTAATCAGAAAGGTCAGGAATTTGATTATTATGGTTACACTACGAGATAATGATGGAAAATGACTTATAAACACTTAATTAACAATTACTGATGATCAGATGACTTAAAAATGCAATTTAACCTAAAAACGCGCGTTTCAGTTTAAAATAAACGCGAACGCGCAAATTAAAAAGTGAAACGGGAGTAAACAAAGTCCTACGAACGTGAAATTTATATTTTTACAATCCTAATGACTTAAGAAAATTTTTAGAAAAAGAAAAATAATTTTTACACTATTTAATTAATTACTATTAATTAATTGCTAATTATTAATTACTTTTTAATTAACTAAAATATCCTAAATTATAAATAATTATGAAAAATAACTAGAAAAATGAAAATTAAATTTAGAAAAATCTAAAATAATATAAAACTAATTTTTAAACAGAAAAACTATTTTTCCTAACTTTAAATTAATTATTACTAATTAAAAACTATTTAATTAATTAATTTAGATTAAACTAAATTATAAAAAATACTAAATGATTACAGAAAATTCTGAAAAAAATCCTAAAAATCTATTTTGATACCAGAAGCCTAAGAAAAAATTTACAAATAGCTTTTGCTTATAAATAAGCAGAAAATAAGCCAAAGTGGCTTAAATAGAAGCTATGACTTTTTTATTTTTGATTTTTCTTTGATTTTCTTTTACAACTTTTCTTTACTACTGAAATAAGGAACTTTTTATGAAGGCACTTTTTATTAAACTCAAAAATAAGCCTTGTGCAACTAAATAAGCTCAATAGTTAAGCTTTAAGCTTGATTATGAGGTTTTAAGCTTCAATAAGCTTGAGACCAGTCACACAGTGAATACAGGGGGTAGATTAAGCTACAAGCAAGTGATTTGTACTAGGAAAAAGCTGGAACAACTAAGAGGGAACACTGAATAGGCTATACAGATGTAATAAGCAAACCCAAATCCCACAAATCCAAACAGGCCTTAAAGGCACACTTGCAGCCCCCTGTGGGGTCCACTAGGGGGTCAGGGGGGTCAAAATCAAACTTGAACCTGAAAGATGGGGTGAGGAACTCTTAAATGAACCAGGGTTCAATGAATGGGTCCCACAGACAAGCTCTTGAAAGGCTTGTCAAAATGTACTTATGAGACACTAAAGAGAGAGTCACACAGTGTAAACTTATGGATTTAAAAACTCACAAGGACTGTAATAAGCTTACTTTCCAATGTTTAAGTTACAATAAACTTACATACCAGTGAGTTAAGCTTAAATGACAAAACTTATGAGCTTATACAAGCTTATAACCTCAACAGTGGTAAAATGTACAAAATAGATGAAATAAGCAGTTTACCAAGTAAGCTGAAAACACAAATCACAACCAAACACAAGCAGAAGTCTAATGATGCAAGGCTAAGTACTTGAAAACAATCACAAGTCAAGTTTAATCACAAAGGAGCAAAAATTTACCCTTACTCAGTTGAAAGCTGATACATCAGCTAAAATAAGCATACGCAAGGTACTTTGGCATGCAAGATTAAGCTAGCAAATAGGATCCTGAGTGCAAATCAAACTTCAAACATCCAAGACACCCTAACATGTTACCTTAATCACCCAAAATCAGTAAAGTTTGCTAAATCATGAACATGTGAGAGTCAATTGAAAAATGGGTCACTGGTTGCTCAGGGGAGATCCATGCCCTGCAGCTCCAATCACAAGCTTGCACAAGCTTCTAAAAAATGTAACTATTACAGGTCTCAGTAGACTAAGTGGTAGGGTTTAAGCTCAACAATTTTCAAAACTTGAAAACACCCACAAAAATCAGAACAATTCTCCAAACTTTTGGAAAAAACTGAGCAACAAGGAACTTTTGACTTTCTGAGTTGTAACAACAGTTGACTAAAATGAACTTTTACAAGGATTTTCTTGCTGAAACTGATTAACTAACTTATATGGGAACCAAAGTCACCTAAATTATCATAATCTCAGCTTGAAATGCTGATGTGACAAGCAAAATCCTAAACAGTCTATCAGTTAAGTATCAATGAATGGATTTTTGACTTTTTCCAAGTAAATGACCAAATCAAAGGTTCAATTAAGATGATTAGATCCTAGGTGTTATGTCTAAACCACTTTCAAGCTTAAATCTCATCCACAATCCTGAGTAAACAGCTATGCCAAACACCTCTTTCAAATCTGAGTTTGGAGTTTTAATGAAGCAAGTTAATTAATCCAGCTATGAAACTATTAGACTAGCTTAGACTACCATGAGTTTAACCTAAAGGAACACAAATAAATAACATTTTACAACTACCAAAGGCAATAACTGATTATGCTAAAAAAAAAGAAAGTATGTCAAAGGGCTTACAAGTTGGATTTCAAGATGAGACTATGAACCAAGGACTAGACACTCAGCCTACTGTTCCCATGAACACTACCCCAATCCAACATTCATGCTATCTTCTTCACCATATCAGCAATCCATCTCCTTCATTTTCTCTTTTGTTTTCTCTTTTTTTTTTTATTTAACCTCTCTCTCTTTTTTTTTTTTTTTTTTTTTTTTTTTTTGTGCTTTCTTTTTTAACTACTGATAACAGATATGAGTAAGATACTTCAAAACAACAATACTAACTTCAAATAAAATTTAGAACATTATTAAACTGAAAGTAATTTTTTACTTGAAACTTAAAAGAAACTAAATTTCCATTGATACTGAAAAAGGGTTCACAAATTTCTGAATTGCAAGATACATAAAAGAAAACTACTAATACTACTTTTCTACTTTTCTAACTGCCCAAAGGCTTACAATTTTTCTACTTATAAATACCAAACAATAATACAAAAAGTTGAACCAGGTTCTCCCTTTTCTTCTTTTTCACTTTTGTGCTTATTGTCCTCTGCTTTTGGTGTGTTCCCTGCTTGTCTGTGTACCATTGGAAACATCCATAGCCCTTGATTTGACCTTGCTTCTTCACCTCAGCTAACCTAGGGTTTGCTGTTGGGATTATAGGGGATAGGGGGGTAATTATGGTGTTGAGGGTTGACTTTGGGAGGTGAGTGGGCTGTAGGTTGGCTAGGTAGGAGAAGATGGGGGGGGGGGGACAAGATTGTTGGAGTAGCAGTGGTGGTGGTGTCAGGTTAATGGCTGGCAAAAAAGGGTGAGGGTGGAGTTGTTAAACGGTTTGTTTTATTATCAGTATGGTGGGTGGGCTGGGGTATAAATGGGCCAAGGGAGTGGGGTAAAAGGGTTTTGGGTTTATTTGTTTTGGATTGGGTATTAAGGGTTGGGTTAAATTAGTGGTAGGTTTAATAGCTTATGCCATTTGGTATTAAGTAGTAAAAACTACAAGGACCATATTGTAATAAGCTGAAAATTGAGGGGGTGAAAATGCCAACCATTCCAAAGTATTCCAAGGGACCATAATTGTAACATTCCAATAACATAAGGATCACAAAAGATATTTTCCATTTAAAAAGTGCCCAGGGACTGATTTCGTCAAATTCCAAACTGCAGGGTCCAAAAGTGTAAATTTTCCAAAGTTTTTACCTAAGGATAAATTTTGATAATATTTGACTTATAAATGCCTTAGGTTGACTTTTCTTTCAAAACAAATGCGTAGGGACTAGTTTTGTAACTTTTTGAAAGTCGGGGGACTAAAACTGCCAATTGTGTAAACTTTACTCGTTTTTCATTGTTTTTGCTCATTTTGCATTAGAAACGTCTAAAATACAATCCCTGGGATATTTTAAGTATTTTGATGCATTTCTGAGCGTTTTCGGATGTTTTGGCAGTTTAAATACGACAAAAATGATGAGTGTTTGAGCACTCATCAATCCCCCACACTAAACTATTGCTAGTCCCTAGCAATATTTTTGGAAAACTTGATGGATTTTAAACTCTTTACCAAAAGCCATCACTTCTGGAGTAGCCAGGTGTAAGAACTGTGGCACACCTGATAACCGTGTGATTTTGAGCAAACCACCAACTGTCAACGGATTTGGTTTGTCTTTACCAGGAGCCGTTTGCTCCTGGACTAGCCAGCTCTTGATGGAATAGTTAACATCTTGGTGAGCTGATTACCAATTATGGTTTTTCCACAGCCTTTATCACAAGCCATAATCTTGCGGGCTAGCCAACTCATTTGTTTTCGGGGAGTTGAGGAACCATACAATTTTGGGCAAATTGCAAGCCGTCAACGGATTTGAGATGTCTTTACTAAGAGCCGTTTGCTCCTGGACTAGCCAATCCCTTTTGTCGTTTAGACACGGCGGACTGATTACCACAAAAATTTTGAAATAAAGTGAAAAATTTTTGAAAATTTTGGGCCAAAATGGGGGGTACTTGAAAGAATTTTGCGATAAAATTCGCTAGGATTTCCCCCCCACACTTAGAAATGAATATTGTCCTCAATATTCAAAGTCCCGGCTATTATGCCGAACCTAAGAACGTAAAAAGATAATATTCAAAGCTAACTGTGGAAATATTGTTTTGTATTTTTCACTTTATTTATCTGTACATACAATCACATTTTTTTTTTGAACTTATATACATATATACATTTTCAAATTAGCGGGGGGTTGGCCATTCCCCCACACTAGGGTGGTAGAAAGTAGAAAGAAGTCAGAAATACGGGTGAAAACCCATATATGTTGCTAATTTTTGTTCACCGAGTTGCTAGCTTGACTCGATCCCCGAATTTAATTGTCCTTGGGGAAAGTTTGGAGATCCGGGACAACCATGGATGGTATGTCCTCTCCAAAGTTGTGTTTCAACCGATGTCCATTCACTTTGAAATTAGGACCGTCATTTTGAGCTTTTGTGATAGTGAATGGACCAGTCCATCGGGTTTTGAGCTTTCCCGAGAAGATCTTGAGTTTAGAGTTGAAAAGAAGGACTCGATCACCAACGTTGAAAACGCGGTTCTTGATTTTTGAGTCATGAATCTTCTTTGTCTTTTCCTTATAGATCAAAGAGTTCTCGTAAGCTTGATTACGAAGTTCATTTAATTCATTCAGTTGAACTTTCCTGTGATCACCCGCCGTTTTTAGGTCAAAATTGGCATGCTTGAGGGCCCAATAGGCTTTATGCTCAAGCTCGATCGTGATGGCACGCTTTCCCGTACACAAGCTTGTATGGCGTGCACCCAATGGGTGTTTTATACGCCGTACGGAAAGCCCAAAGTGCATCATCTAACTTATCCGACCACGATGCACGATTCTCACCTACAGTTCTTTCCAATATTCTCTTAATGCCCCGATTGGAAACTTCTACTTGTCCACTTGTTTGAGGGTGGTACGCAGTAGAAAGACGGTGAGTTACACCATACTTTTGCATGACTTTGTCGAATTTGTCATTGCAAAAATGTGTACCACGATCGCTAATTATAGCACGTGGAGTTCCAAATCGAGCAAAAAGAGCTTTCAAAAATTTCACGACTACTCGGGCATCATTAGTGGGTAAAGCTTTGGCTTCAACCCATTTTGACAAATAGTCAACAGCCACGAGTATGTACTTATTTCCATGAGATGATGGAAATGGCCCCATAAAGTCGATGCCCCATACGTCAAATATTTCACAAACTTGGATTGCATTTTGTGGCGTTTCATTCTTTTGTGAAATATTCTCGTGACGTTGACACGCGTCACAGGATTTGACTAATTCTTGGGCATCCTTGTAAATCGAGGGCCAAAAGAAACCGGAATCAAACACCTTTTTGGCGGTGTAATTTGGATTGTGGTGGCCCCTCGTGGGACCAGCATGGCAAGCCTTAAGAATTTCAGTGGCTTCTTGACCATATACACACCGCCTGACGACTTGATCCGCACAGATTTTGAAAAGGTAGGGGTCGTCCCAGAAATAATGTTTCACATCCTTAAAGAATTTATTTTTCTGTTGGGACGACATCCCTTTCACAATAAAGTTACCCGCAAGGTAGTTTGCAAAATCGGCAAACCATGGGGTAACAGAATCTCCACGAAAGGCAACCGCATTGAGTGTCTCGAGAGGGAAGGTTTCATTAATTTCCTTCTTTTTGGAGACATCTTGATGGGGGTTTTCCAATCGGGAGAGATGATCAGCAGCCAGGTTCTCAGCTCCTTTTTTATCACGAATAATGATATCAAATTCCTGTAGGAGGAGAACCCAACGAAGTAGTCTCGGCTTTGCATCTTGTTTTGCAAAAAGGTACTTCAAAGCCGAGTGATCCGTATACACTATGCTTTTGGTCAAGATCAAATATGACCGGAATTTTTCAAAGGCATACACCACAGCTAATAATTCTTTTTCAGTGGTGGTGTAATGACTTTGAGCCTCAGTCATTGTTTTGCTTGCATAGTGTATAGGCTGAAAGTGTTTAGACTTGCGTTGCCCCAAGACTGCCCCTATAGCATAATCGCTAGCATCACACATAAGTTCAAAGGGCAAGTCCCAATCGGGGGCAACAAGAATAGGTGCCTCAGTAAGCTTTTTCTTAAGAGTTTCAAAAGCTTCTACGCACTCAGGTGAGAAGATAAAAGGAGCATCCTTTTCGAGGAGATGGGTCATAGGCTGGGCGATTTTAGAAAAATCTTGAATAAACCTACGGTAAAAACCGGCATGACCCAAAAAGCTCCTAATACCTTTGACGGTAGTGGGATGAGGTAATTTTTCAATGACATCAATTTTGGCTTTGTCGACCTCAATCCCACTCTTTGAAATTTTATGGCCGAGGACAATGCCCTCTTTGACCATAAAGTGACTTTTCTCCCAATTTAGACATAACCTTGTGTCTTCACAACGTTTAAGCATGTTGTCTAAATGGGAGAGACATGTTTGAAACGAATCCCCAATGACCGAAAAATCGTCCATGAAGACCTCCATAGTTTTCCTGATCATGTCGGAAAATATGGCCATCATGCATCGTTGAAACGTGCCCGGAGCATTACATAAGCCAAATGGCATACGTTTATACGCAAAAGTTCCATAGGGGCACGTGAACGTGGTCTTTTCTTGATCTTGCAGATCAATGGGAATCTGAAAGTAACCCGAGAAACCATCGAGGAAGCAATAGTACTCATTCCCCGCTAATCTCTCGAGCATCTAATCCATAAAGGGCAGAGGAAAATGATCCTTACGGGTGGCGTCATTTAACTTGTGATAATCAATACAGACACGCCACCCCGTAACCAAACGAGTTGGAATCAACTCATTTTCCTCATTTGTGACAACAGTAATGCCACCCTTTTTGGAACGCAGTGAATTGGGCTCACCCAAGGACTGTCCGAGATAGGGTAAATCAATCCGGCATCAAGGAGTTTTAAAACTTCTTGTTTGATCACCTCATGAATTTTTGGATTCACCCTTCTTTGTTGTTGGACTGCCGGTTTGAAGTCGTCCTCCATTAAAATCTTATGTGTACAAAATTCAGGGTCAATGCCCTTTATGTCGGAGAGACGCCAAGCAATTGCTTGTTTATGTGACTTCAAAACCTTTATTAGAGCAGCCTTTTCCTCATCACTTAAATCCTTAGCAATTATGACGGGCAATTTATCATCACCCTCAAGAAATGCGTATTCAAGATGAGGCGGCAAGTCCTTAAGCTCGACCTCAGGAAAATCATCAGTTTCCTCAACATATTTGATTTCCTGATTATGAAGTTGTTGTGGTAGAACGGGAAGAGGAGAGGGATCCTCATTTAACAATTTCTCAAGGAGAAGAATATCCCTCTCTGGGTCAATCTCTTGGTTATCGATTCCATCGGGAATCGAATCACTTTTAAGAAAGGACTCAATCTCTTCTAAGATGAAGTCACTTCCCTCAAATGGAGTGAGGGAAGGAGCAGAATTAGCAATGATGGGATAAGAAGACGGAGTGAAATTTTCACTCGTAGAATCATCAACAAAACCTAAAACCTCTTGAGCGTACTCCTCAGCCGCAACATCGATGACATCTATTCGGTTTACCGATTCAGAGTCATAATTGGAGGAGTACCTTGATGTTTGATCAAGGTTAAAGGTGATTGCTTCAGTTCCAACACGCAATGTGATCTCTTGCTCAAATACATCGATAAGAGCACGCCCAGTTCTAAGGAATCCCCTTCCCAGAATGAGAGGGACCCTTGAATCGGCATCAAAGTCAACAATCACAAAATCTGCTGGAAAATGGAACTTTCCCACTCTAACAAATACGTCCTCGGCTATGCCAAGAGGACGAGAAATCGATCGATCAGCAAGCTCTAATGTCATGCACGTGGGAGTAAGTTCGGGAAGAGATAATTTCTTCCACACAGAATATGGCATCAGGTTAATGCTAGCACCAAGATCGGCCAAGGCGAAGCATTCAACCATACCCGGAAAAATACAAGGAATGAGAAACTTTCCAGGGTCTCCAAGCTTTTCGGGAAGCTTTTTCAAGAGCACTGCTGAGCAGTGCTCATTCAATGGAGTTCTTGCCATCTCAAAGAGTTTTTCCTTATTACTTAACAGATTTTTGATTGTTGATGCAAACTTGGGCATCAAGAGAATAGCATCCGCGAAGCTAATGTCAAAATGCAAATCTTGAAAGATTTGGAAAAATTTATCCATTTGGTGACTAGCTTTTTCGCGGAGCTTCTGTTCATTGAGACGTGATGGGTAAGGGATAGAAGTTTTGGATTTAGGGTTGTCCACTGGAGTTTCAGGTGGTTCAAAGACAACTCCAGGCTTGCATCTGGTTTCTGTAATAACCTGAGGTTGGACGTGTGCGGTACTTCGTGAGCTTGGAGTTTGCACCTTGTCCGTGGTCACCTCAGGTTCACGATTCACTACCTTCGGAGGAGAGGAAGAAGAGGTAGTAGGAATCGCGGGTTCATCATCAGAAGCACCACTTCTAGTTGTGATCGCCTTAGCATCGCCCCTCGGGTTAGCGATCGTATTGCTCGGAAGTGTTCCTGAGCCCGAGGGTCGTTCATTTAAAGACTTCTTAATTTCAGAAATCTGGCTGACCAACAACTTGTTCATTTCTTCTTGGGACTTCATGAATTGTTTTAACAACTCGTCGGATGAAGGCCCAGTAGGAACAATAGCTTGATTTTGGTTGTTAAAATTTTGAGCACGATTGTTCTGATTGGGGCCTTGATTTTGAAAATTACCCTGATTAGGGTTGTTGTTTCCATGAAAATACCCGGGATTGAAATTACCCTGACCTTGGTTTCTATTAAAGTTTCCTTGATTTGGTTGTTGGAAACCTTGATTTTGGAAACCTTGGTTTCCTCTGTTTTGATTCTGGCCACGGTTTTGGACATTTTGGTTTTGATGAAAACCAGGAGGTCCAGGATAATGATTAGGATGGTAGTTCGGGTCCATAGGAGGGCGGTATTGATTGCCTCCTTGATTAGATGACCCGACTACATCATGAGCTTCAAACGGAGAACCATCAGTAGCTGTGCAATTGTAGTAGGCATGCGGCCCACCACAAGTTACACAGACTTCCACTTTCTTAACCTCAGCAGGTGGAGGATGTTGTGGAAATGAAACTTTCTTAGTCTGGGCGAGAACCAAAGCTTGAATAGCCTCAGTAAGCTTGTCAATCTTAGCATCGGTGCTAGACTGACTCGAAGGAGATGAAGTGGAAGGACCCGCACTAATTTGTGAAACAACCGGCTTGCTTCGTGTAGAGCGGACCTTAGACTTGTTCTCAATGATTGCTAAGGCTTCTTTGGTGGTTCTACTCAAAAAGTTACCTCCCGCGGAGGCATTGAGAGAATCCTGATCAACTTGGCTTACGCCATTGTAGAAAGTATCGAGTTGCATCAACTCGGAGAAACCATTATGTGGACACTTGCGAAGTAATTCTTTAAAACGGTCCCACGCTTCACCAAATGATTCATCATACTTCTGAGTGAACTTGGTGATCTCGTTTTTAAGACTCGTGGTCTTAGAAGGTGGGAAGAATTCATTCACAAACTTTTTTACCAGATCCTCCCATGTCTCAATAGATCGAGGGGGTTGTTTCTCAAGCCAAATCCAGGCTTGACCCTCGAGGGAGAATGGGAAGAGAAGAAGCTTAATTGCTTCACACGGGACATTTTTGTACTTGATGGTCGATGTGATTTTATTGAACCATCGAATATGAGCATGAGGATCGTCCCTCTCAAAACCGTAAAACTGACTTGAGGTTACAAGATTAAGTAACCCAGTTTTGAGCTCAAAACTATCAGCCACGAAGGCTGGGACAACAATAGCGTCTCCGTAACCCTCGATGGGTGCTTGGAGAAGCTCACACATAGGGCGGTCTTCCGCCATGGTGACAGCTGGAGTGGAAACAGTACGGATCTCAGATCCGACTGTTGGTGCGGAACGTCTGCGAGGTCTTCTAGGTTTTCGTACAAGCTCACGTAATGGGCGAGTAGACCTAGAAGAGCGTGTGCGCATGCACTAGTAACCAAAAATCAATCAAAACAAAGTCGAGGCAAAACCACAGTGAACTTAAACCAATAATCGCAAGTAAGTGGCTTCTTTAAGAAAGGTACACCACCTACATGGATACAAAGGCAAGTTTTAATCTTTCGTTTGGGAACTTATTATGTTCACACCCCCAGTTAGTAGGTGTTCTGTCTTGGTTTGCGACGGTTTATTTTTATGTAGAATTATTCACAATAAAAGACGAATGTTTTTGGGTTTTTGTGAATGGGTGAAAAAAACTTCTGGACAATATTTTTGGTATCGTTTCGTTTACCAAAATCGTATTTCTTTAAGAATAACCTTAAAAGAAACCCGATATAGAAAACGCAACGATCTGTTTTGTTTGTTTTTTTATTTTTTTGGTGTTGTTAACACTTTAGGAAAAGTGTTAATGACGTTTTTGTTTTATGATTGAGATTTACAAAAAGTGGGTGAGTTTATACAGTGATGTGTGAAAAACCACTAATCTTAAAAGAACGTGTGCAGATACGCAGCAGCCTCCCCGGCAGCGGCGCCAAATTTTGATTGGTTCTGAACGGTCAACTAAGTTCACCAGGTGATGGTCAACCAAGTTAAACTTCAAAAACCAACTAACCAAGGAGTTTAGGGAATCCCCGGGTCGTTATGTCCCGACGAGGCGTGCAATTGTATTTGTGAACGTTTTAAAGGATCGGGTGATTAATCAGAAAGGTCAGGAATTTGATTATTATGGTTAAACTACGAGATAATGATGGAAAATGACTTATAAACACTTAATTAACAATTACTGATGATCAGATGATGTAAAAATGCAATTTAACCTAAAAACGTGCGTTTCAGTTTAAAATAAACGCGAACGCGCAAATTAAAAAGTGAAACGGGAGTAACCAAAGTCCTACGAACGTGAAATTTATATTTTTACAATCCTAATGACTTAAGAAAATTTTTAGAAAAAGAAAAATAATTTTTACACTATTTAATTAATTACTATTAATTAATTGCTAATTATTAATTACTTTTTAATTAACTAAAATATCCTAAATTATAAATAATTATGAAAAATAACTAGAAAAATGAAAATTAAATTTAGAAAAATCTAAAATAATATAAAACTAATTTTTAAACAGAAAAACTATTTTTCCTAACTTTAAATTAATTATTACTAATTAAAAACTATTTAATTAATTAATTTAGATTAAACTAAATTATAAAAAATACTAAATGATTACAGAAAATTCTGAAAAAATTCCTAAATATCTATTTTGATACCAGAAGCCTAAGAAAAAATTTACAAATAGCTTTTGCTTATAAATAAGCAGAAAATAAGCCAAAGTGGCTTAAATAGAAGCTATCACTTTTTTATTTTTGATTTTTCTTTGATTTTCTTTTACAACTTTTCTTTACTACTGAAATGAGGAACTTTTTATGAAGGCACTTTTTATTAAACTCAAAAATAAGCCTTGTGCAACTAAATAAGCTCAACAGTTAAGCTTTAAGCTTGATTATGAGGTTTTAAGCTTCAATAAGCTTGAGACCAGTCACACAGTGAATACAGGGGGTAGATTAAGCTACAAGCAAGTGATTTGTACTAGGAAAAAGCTGGAACAACTAAGAGGGAACACTGAATAGGCTATACAGATGTAATAAGCAAACCCAAATCCCACAAATCCAAACAGGCCTTAAAGGCAAACTTGCAGCCCCCTGTGGGGTCCACTAGGGGGTCAGGGGGTCAAAATCAAACTTGAACCTGAAAGATGGGGTGAGGAACTCTTAAATGAACCAGGGTTCAATGAATGGGTCCCACAGACAAGCTCTTGAAAGGCTTGTCAAAATGTACTTATGAGACACTAAAGAGAGAGTCACACAGTGTAAACTTATGGATTTAAAAACTCACAAGGACTGTAATAAGCTTACTTTCCAATGTTTAAGTTACAATAAACTTACATACCAGTGAGTTAAGCTTAAATGACAAAACTTATGAGCTTATACAAGCTTATAACCTCAACAGTGGTAAAATGTACAAAATAGATGAAATAAGCAGTTTACCAAGTAAGCTGAAAACACAAATCACAACCAAACACAAGCAGAAGTCTAATGATGCAAGGCTAAGTACTTGAAAACAATCACAAGTCAAGTTTAATCACAAAGGAGCAAAAATTTACCCTTACTCAGTTGAAAGCTGATACATCAGCTAAAATAAGCATACGCAAGGTACTTTGGCATGCAAGATTAAGCTAGCAAATAGGATCCTGAGTGCAAATCAAACTTCAAACATCCAAGACACCCTAACATGTTACCTTAATCACCCAAAATCAGTAAAGTTTGCTAAATCATGAACATGTGAGAGTCAATTGAAAAATGGGTCACTGGTTGCTCAGGGGAGATCCATGCCCTGCAGCTCCAATCACAAGCTTGCACAAGCTTCAAAAAAATTCTAAAAAATGTAACTATTACAGGTCTCAGTAGACTAAGTGGTAGGGTTTAAGCTCAACAATTTTCAAAACTTGAAAACACCCACAAAAATCAGAACAATTCTCCAAACTTTTGGAAAAAACTGAGCAACAAGGAACTTTTGACTTTCTGAGTTGTAACAACAGTTGACTAAAATGAACTTTTACAAGGATTTTCTTGCTGAAACTGATTAACTAACTTATATGGGAACCAAAGTCACCTAAATTATCATAATCTCAGCTTGAAATGCTGATGTGACAAGCAAAATCCTAAACAATCTATCAGTTAAGTATCAATGAATGGATTTTTGACTTTTTCCAAGTAAATGACCAAATCAAAGGTTCAATTAAGATGATTAGATCCTAGGTGTTATGTCTAAACCACTTTCAAGCTTAAATCTCATCCACAATCCTGAGTAAACAGCTATGCCAAACACCTCTTTCAAATCTGAGTTTGGAGTTTTAATGAAGCAAGTTAATTAATCCAGCTATGAAACTATTAGACTAGCTTAGACTACCATGAGTTTAACCTAAAGGAACACAAATAAATAACATTTTACAACTACCAAAGGCAATAACTGATTATGCTAAAAAAAAAGAAAGTATGTCAAAGGGCTTACAAGTTGGATTTCAAGATGAGACTATGAACCAAGGACTAGACACTCAGCCTACTGTTCCCATGAACACTACCCCAATCCAACATTCATGCTATCTTCTTCACCATATCAGCAATCCATCTCCTTCATTTTCTCTTTTGTTTTCTCTTTTGTTTTTTTATTTAACCTCTCTCTTTTCTTTTCTTTTTTTTTTTTTTTTTTTTTTTTTTTTTTTTTTTTTTGTGCTTTCTTTTTAACTACTGATAACAGATATGAGTAAGATACTTCAAAACAACAATACTAACTTCAAATAAAATTTAGAACATTATTAAACTGAAAGTAATTTTTTACTTGAAACTTAAAAGAAACTAAATTTCCATTGATACTGAAAAAGGGTTCACAAATTTCCGAATTGCAAGATACATAAAAGAAAACTACTAATACTACTTTTCTACTTTTCTAACTGCCCAAAGGCTTACAATTTTTCTACTTATAAATACCAAACAATAATATAAAAAGTTGAACCAGGTTCTCCCTTTTCTTCTTTTTCACTTTTGTGCTTATTGTCCTCTGCTTTTGGTGTGTTCCCTGCTTGTCTGTGTACCATTGGAAACATCCATAGCCCTTGATTTGACCTTGCTTCTTCACCTCAGCTGACCTAGGGTTTGCTGTTGGGATTATAGGGGATGGGGGTAATTATGGTATTGAGGGTTGACTTTGGGAGGTGAGTGGGCTGTAGGTTGGCTGGGTAGGAGAAGAGGGGGGGACAAGATTGTTGGAGTAGCAGTGGTGGTGGTGTCAGGTTAATGGCGGGCAAAAAAGGGTGAGGGTGGAGTTGTTAAACGGTTTGTTTTATTATCAGTATGGTGGGTGGGCTGGGGTATAAATGGGCCAAGGGAGTGGGGTAAAAGGGTTTTAGGTTTATTTGTTTTGGATTGGGTATTAAGGGTTGGGTTAAATTAGTGGTAGGTTTAATAGCTTATGTCCATTTGGTATTAAGTAGTAAAAACTACAAGGACCATATTGTAATAAGCTGAAAATTGAGGGGGTGAAACTGCCAACCATTCCAAAGAATTCCAAGGGACCATAATTGTAACATTCCAATAACATAAGGATCACAAAAGATATTTTCCATTTAAAAAGTGCCCAGGGACTGATTTCATCAAATTCCAAACTGCAGGGACCAAAAGTGTAAATTTTCCAAAGTTTTTACCTAAGGATAAATTTTGATAATATTTGACTTATAAATGCCTTAGGTTGACTTTTCTTTCAAAACAAATGCGTAGGGACTAGTTTTGTAACTTTTTGAAAGTCGGGGGACTAAAACTGCCAATTGTGTAAACTTTACTCGTTTTTCATTGTTTTTGCTCATTTTGCATTAGAAATGTCTAAAATACAATCCCTGGGATATTTTAAGTATTTTGATGCATTTCTGAGCGTTTTCGGATGTTTTGGCAGTTTAAATACGACAAAAATGATGAGTGTTTGAGCACTCATCACCTTTCTAGTAAGATTTTTATTTTTATTTTTTGCTTTTCTTTATTCTATCTCATTTCTTTGTTCCTTTGTTCGTAAACTATCTCGATGGATAACAATAGCATTGATCGTTTGATTCCTGTTGTTTATGTTTTTCGTCGTAGGATTTTCCAACTACCCGCCCCAATCCCTTTAGTGGAAAATGAGAACCCACCTAACCTCTCGCATGACCATCACTTTGACCATAATTCTGAGATGGAGGAGTCTGACCATGATAATGACCATAGGGCTAGTCCTTTTTTACTATTCAGACACCGATGAGGACCTAGATGATGGTGATGTAATTAATGAGGATAGGATGGAAGATGAGATGAACCCTCTTAGGTATGTCGACCCTAGAACAAGGATTGAGAATGACAACTCATTTAATATGCAGTTTCCTTGTAAGATCGGATTTAGGAGCTTTGATGCCTATCTTAACTCATCTCTACCAATGAACATAATCTCGCGTAGTGAATACAATAAAATTATGGTAGATGAGTTAGAATACAAATGAGATAATATTGTTGCTAGGGCAATGACATTGCGTGTGTTTGTAGGAAGCTTTGTTTATCTAGTTGAGTTTATGGTTATGGAGAATCTAGGAGAATTTATCGATAGTAACTTAACCCAAGTTGTGTTTGGAAACCCCTTCAAAAGGTTAACCAACCTAGATGAAAAACTTATGGAAGGGTTAATTACATTCTCGGATGGGGATGAAGATTTTGCTTACCAAATGCCCCGTGCACATCCTAGGTTCAAGGATTTTCTATTGAAAAATGTAATAGGTATCCACCCCTTGATATGCTAAGTGAGAATGATAAATGGAAATGGCTTAAATATCCTCATGAAAAGAATAAAAGGTATTATCGCGGATGTTTAGAGCGAAGTGATAACTATAAGAAAGATGAGGCAACTATTAGATGGCTCACACTTGGATATGTGAGCATAAACGACACACGGTAGCCCATGACCTTGAGTCTAGCTACAAGACTCATAAATAAAGAAAAGCGCTTCTTGGGAGGCAACCCATGTTTTGTGTGTTTTTATTTGTTTGATTTTAATTGTTTCCGTATGCGTGTTTTATTTTTATTGTTGGTAAATCATGTTTCAGAGTAAATTGTGAAAATGCTTTATTTTGTTTTTAACTTCGTCTTAATTACATATAAAGGTATTCCGCAAAAGCTAAGTGTAAGGGAAATTCAAATTTGTTTATAAGAACGAAAATGAGCATGATCCACTACAATATTAAATGAGCATGTATATTAGTATTTGTTAAAGTCAAATGCTTGTATCGAGTCATAATGATGTTTTGCAGGATTTTCCAGGTAATAAGGCATAAGTTTTTCCAGAAATTTTCCAGAAACTTAACATAAGATTTTTCCAGGAACATTCTGACGGCGTCAGGAACTAAAATTCTGAAAAATTTTGCGAGTTTTGTTTAAACCGGAGTCTTAAAGTTTTTGTTGATCCTTTAGTTTTATAAACTCCAGGAAATCTGCAAACATTCATTCCACAAGCATTATATCTTAATTTGTTTTCTAGGATTTTATTTTATTTTTTAGTATATATAGATTGCCACCGATTTTACGCGAGGTTTGCCTTGATTGTTTTCTCAGGTTTAACAGGTTATATATGACAAGAAGATGATTTATATTTCTGGAGGGAAGCTTTCAAAGTTCATTTTCTTGGAGGAAGATCTAACCTTGTTAACACACTATCCACACCGAACGAATCAGGGGAGTATTTGTTTTCTTTCTTTAACCTGCTTTACTTTTATATCCTTTAATTGAACATTGGGGACTATGTTCATCCTAAGTGTAAGGGGAGGATAAATGATGATACCTTATAGGATACAATTACACTTGAGTTTGTTTGTTTGATAGTAGGTGTGTAATAAAACTAGAGAAATACTTGCAAGGGCAATTTTAGCGCCAAGTTTAAATTTTTTTACAACATTTAGGAGTGAAACTTTAGCCTTAACAAGCGTCTCATGGATAGGAGTTGTATGACTAGTACAAAACCGTACCACTTAAAAAAAAATTTCACCCAAATATGTGAGGTTCGCCTTTAGATTTGATAGGAAAAGCATTCATTATTAGTACTTATGAGTGTACCGGTAGTATTTAGATTCTAGAACTTGCGTTAGTGATGCATCCCGAGACTGCTAGTGAGACTACATTCGTGTAGTAGGATTTACTACATGATAAGAGGCATTAGGATCACCCTTGTGTTTAAACCCGTATCATAATTACTTGACCATTTAAGTCATATTACTTGACTAGCGAACTCAATTAATTTCCCCACACCTTTGCGTTGTACTCATTTTTAGTACACGAAACACCTAGTACACCCCTCCGAGCCTACCTTTTCGTTTATAACTTTAAGCATCTTACTTAAAGGAATAATTTGTTTACAATCCGCCCAAATGTGCAACCAAATCGCCTTAGCCTTCCATGTATGCACTCATCTTTAGTGCATTATTGTTACATTTTAAAACCCTTAGTTAATTATCTAATTGGTTACATGGTTGCTAAGTCGAGTCATATCTTGTACATATTGTTTTGGGACGATTGGGACTCATGGGTAAAGTACTAGTAATATGGAGTAATGGGGAAGACATCAATATATTACCCCCATATGTGCGTTAACATTTAAAAAGTACTCCAAGTGTTTTGATTATCTTGATTCGAGTCATTATAGTAGTTTATTGTAAAGTATGTAAAAATTCAAGTGTAAGGGGAACGCAAATTCCCTATGATGTATTATTTTGGACGGTAGGGTAAGAGTGTATGCAAAAAAAAAAATAATAATAAATAAATAAATAAAGAGAAAAACATACGGACTACTATCCCGTTTTATTCTATGTTTGTTTTATGTTTTTGTTATTTTTGATTTAATAGCTTAAGTCGAGTCGATTCTTGGCTTAACAACGCCATATTGTACATGTAATTAACCAAGATGATTAACTCGCCACCAGTAAATATTGCCTTTATCCAACAAAACCGTGTTTACAATATCCCTACACCTAACGTTATAACCCTTTAAAAGACCTCTTTGATAGTTTATCCTAGGTGCTTACGCCAAGTGGTGGATGTTTGATCATTTCCCAAGACTATGGTAATCTATTTGCTATGACAGGTAGTGAGAGATGTTTTCCATTTCCATATTTTGATATATACTTTATTACACCCGAGAGATGTGAGTATCTAAACACTATTTGTGAGGTGCTAGTGTATGACTTCCGTGCTTGTTTTGGTGTTTAGTGGAACGATTATTTGTTGTAATTACTTTTATATTAGTGTTAAATGACCCCTAACTTGTATTTTGATTAGAATAAAAGCGCATTTGCTTGAGGACAAGCAAATCTCAAGTGTAAGGGTATTTGATAAGGCGAAAAGTGTACCGCTTTTAAGGGGTCATTTAAGCCCGAATTCGTGATTATTTGATCAATTACTGCCCTAAATCGTTCCTTTTGTCATTTTAGGTACTTTTGAGAAGAAATCTGGAAAAGGAAGCATTTTGGACGTTTTTGGAGCATAAAAGTGAAGAAAACGGCAAAGTTTCAAAATCCTTGCTTGGAACAGTACCTGACGACGTTACGACTTCACACATGACGGCGTCAAGCTTGGCAAAATAGGTGGAAGTGGAAAATACACATGACGGCCCAGAACATTTTTAGTGCAATTGACCTGACGGCATCACCAAGGCCGTCAGGGTCAAAATGTATGTGATGGCCCAGAGCATAATTCCTTCTTGACGGCGTCAAGATTAGATCTAGGCAATACGATCCTTAATTTGGCGGCGAGTTGATGGCGTCAGGAGCTACAACGTGACGCCGTCAGGATGTTTTAAGTATATATATTTTTCCAATTTTTCATTGTAAAAGGGTGGAACATTAGGAGAACTTTGGAGAGCTTAAACCCTAGACGAATTTTATGTAAAAATAAGGGTTTCAACCCTTGTTCCATCCATAATTAATTGAAGATAAGTTTTCCAATAATCATACGATATGTCTATGTGTTGTGTGATTCTATCTTATGCTTGTCTTTCTTTAAACATTCTAGGCTAGGTTTTTATTGTGTTTGCTTAGATGTAGTGAAACCTAGATGTTGATTATTGGTTGATGGTTTATTTATAATTGTTGTGGATGATTGTATTCGATGTTAGGCTTAATAAAACTAGCAGACTTCCATTGGTAACTTGCTTGCACATCTTAAGAAACATGATCGGAGGTGTACTACGATTTTTGGTTGTATTTAATGCATAAGCGAATTCTAGTGATCCCATGTTAGGAGATTTTAGTCGTCTCGACATAGGAGTGAAGTAGGAGCTTATAGAGTTAGGAATATTGTACACGACCCTACGACTAGTATTAAGGAAAATAACCCGTCATCCGTGCAATTGTAATAAGCTAATCAACCGGTAAAAGATATCTAGGGAGTAATGAAATCTAAGTAAACACATCTTTTCTCATTATTGTTTCCACTACATTATTACATTAGTTTATTTTCATTTCTTTTTATTTTATTTTGATTGCATCTATAGTTATTTGGGTTAGTTGACTAGCAACTAATTCCGCCCACTCCTTCAAAACCCGAGATTTTACTTGCTTTCATAAAATATCAAAAATACAAAAAGAATCATCCCTCACCTCTAGACCTAGTTTAGTAGGCTTTCTAATCCTAGCGAACACTATTCCTATGTTGAACGATCAATCCCCCGGTACTTGTCACTATACTATACTACAACGATCAGGTACACTGCCTGGCGGGGATTGCAAGCTTCTCAAGATCCCTTGAGAGGTAAAACCTATTGCGAGGGCGCAATCCCACGTATCAGATACCATCTTCAATTCTTTTTTCAACACATTCAATTTCCATTTTTATTTCTTGTTTTCGAGTGTGATTATAATTATTAACATTGACATACCATTGTTTGATATAGGCTTTGAGAGAATGTAACTTAACATGAGACCTGATCATTCCATCATTGTTTTTCCCTAAAGAAGACCAAGCCAATTTGACAACATCATCAAAACCCATCACGAGAAAGCCATGATTTATAAAGCTCGAAAGGAGGAGGGCATATATCAACTTTCAAAACATTGAAAAGGATAGGAGTATGATCCGACCACAAGTGATCAAGGGCTGTGATACGACTATCAGGAAAAGCCTCCAATACATCTTCACCAGTAAGAAACCTATTGTTAGGATCAAAGTTTATAATCCTAACACGTAAATGGAACGCCATTTACGGGATTACATTAGCTATCTTGAAAGGCACAAACACATGGACTAGAAGCGTCATTATTGTAAAGTTGTGTGTTTGTTGACCTATAAATACCCCTCCATACTTCCATGGAGGGGTGAGACTTAGTGTAACTCTTTCATTTTCATTATTAATAAAACACTTAGTTTTCCCTTTACTCTTTATTCTCTCTATCTAACCATGGAGTTCTTATTCTTTCATCATACACGACCTCCCGAATCACAATATTCATCCAAAACACGATCCTACAAGTGGCATCAGAGCCATGGTTTTTAGTTATTGGTTGATTTTGTTGTGTTTATCTTGTCAAAATCGTCACTTTGAATATGTTATACCAAAGTTCTAACTGTTTTTTTTTTTTTTTTTTTTGGGTATAACAGTATTTACATCTAATATGGTCAAAAGTATCATACTTTCTTCGTTCACAATTTTATACAATGGATTTTATGTGGTCTCTTTGTACCGTATAACAGTTCTAGTGCATCTTTTGATAACTTTTGTACCATCCTGAGAAGTATTTGTGGTCAAATGAAGGCAAAAAGGTCATCAAGAGGTCTGAAATAATTGGTCAAAACTTGGTCTGTAAAAGTAGCCGGAATAAAATGGTCGGAATCTAGTCGGAAAAGGACACCGGAACATGGTCAACGGGTCAAAACCCTCTTCCTACGCGAAATCTTTGATTTTCTACGCATAACTTGGACAAGTTATGCGTAAGGTTCATGTTTGGCTAAAAACCCTTGTCTTACGCGTAAGACTTACGCAAAAGACACGGGTTACGCAAAAGATCTCGTTTATGAGTAAAGCCTATCTTACGCAAAAGTCATATATCAAGGTCTACGCGTAAGGTTATGCGTAAAGTGTACAAAATGAAAAGCAGAAGAGATGAAGATAGATGTTGACCAAGACCACTAACCAATTACCAACTTGACCTCAGTAGACATCATCAGTCAATGACATAAATTCAAGTACCAAAAAGAAAAATACAACGAGGGTTCAAGACCATCACAGGCTCGACCATATATCAAAATCAAAACTAACATCATCAAAACCTACAACTAAACCTCGCCATCACTCCCCAACTCTCAAGATTTCAAGACACAAACGAAATGAATTAATTTCATGATCTCAGATTGCTCAACTTTGCATTTAATCTTTCAAAGATTTTTTAGTTGAACATTATCATCACAGATTCTTAAGAAGGCAAGCCTCTTTCTCAATATCCGAAGTTAAAATAACAAATGATAACAAATGTGTTATATTCGTTACTTTCAGTCAGCTCATAAACACAATCACAACAAGGACCTTACCCGAGACCTTCAGAGATCTTGAAGACGTCTTGTTTGAAGTCGAGTCATGTAAGAATTGGGCAAGATTGATACAGGTTGTGATTATCATTCGTATATGATGAGGTTTGCGTTTTGTTGTAAAGAGAAAGGATGAAGAGGTGCCTTCGATTTGATTGTTGTGATGGATCTGAGATTAGTTTGATGATGGTGAGATGAAGTCTGAGATGATGATGAGAGAGGTTTGGGAGAGAAATCGTTAGGATGGGGGCGGAGATAATAAGATGTGTGATTTAGGGCTGGTGTTTTATTGCAATGTCTTAATACCGGGTATAATGTGCTGTAGATCGGGTTGTATATCTATTGGACTAGGTATCAACTCAAAAAAAAAAAAAAAAAAAAAAAAAAAAAAAAAAAAAGGCCGAATATTATGAAATTTCTGTGTTGATTATTTGAGTTGGAATGGGCGGCAACGCACCTAATTGGACTAAATGTTTAAAACATGAAGTGGACTGTAACTTTGGATGGGCTGAAATGTTATTACAACATATTGGACAAGGCTTATCATTATTATGATCCAAAATAGATAACACATGGGGCTGAATTTTAAGTATTCATATGTATTTTTAAATACAAAGTGTTATTGTTTTGGTATAATTGTTGACAAGATAAGTGGTATTCTGGTCGTTACAAATTTTCACGGGGATACATTTTTGACAAGATCGGGACCATTATCAAATTCATTAAACTGTCAAAAAGGCTAAAATTGGGCATTTAACCGCAAGACGTGACTGCGGCGTTAATTCATTATTATTTATTTGAGGTTGAAGTAGAATTTCACGGGTGCGTGTACTTAGTATCTGAAGATATCGGGGTTGGTTGGATGCATGATTCTTCGAGATCCTTGTTCGAGCTTTTATCCGTACAAATGACCAAGACTTGAGTTGTCTAGTTATACCTGATGTAAGGAGTTACGTTGTTGTGCTCACAGTGTATAGCTATCACTTTAAAGGAGTTACGTTGTAGTGCTCAAGTGTCACCAAATGATGTGGATGACTCAAGAGACGTTCATATACATTTAAGGAAGGTTGGATGGGTATATGATTTCCTACTATTATTGAAATTCTCAATATTGGTTCTTAGTCAGACAATAGTGCAAGTTTAAGTCACAAGTTCTGGTTATTTACTTCAGTCTCATGTTCATCATATTGAGTTTTCTCCATCAGTGGTCACTACAAAGAGCCGACAGAATGATAATGGGGTTGGTAAAGAGTTAGTTGAGAGGAGTATAAAAGAGTAGAGATGTTTATCAGCAGTTGATTCTCAGAGGCTATTTATGATACTTCACACATAATTGGTTGATTGGACATATGGGGTTATGCTACCTCCGTTTCCATCGTAAACATAGTGTGTATGCTTCCGATTCCGCGAAGACATCGTGGGGGAAGAGAGAGTGGGTGTTGTTTTGCTTCTTTGACTTTTCTTGACTTCTTTGCGAAAACACTCATTTTCCACGAGGATCTGCAATTAGGGGGAAGAAATGTGCACATAAGGGACGCATAATAGACTCACGTGATCGAGCTTACAATTTTATTACTACCGGAGAGACGACCTCAGAGATGATCAGTGGTTAAGTTTTGTGATTTTGGTGTAATCGTTTCAACTCTCGCGGGTTGTGAAATGCGAAGTAGCCTGAATATGTGAGAAGATCTTGCTGATTTCTTACATGTTACCCCCGAACGGAGCTTTCGCGTAGAGCATAAATGTGATTAAGTGACTAGTCAGATTTGCTTAGTGTGGTTTACGGTGTCATCTACAAATTCCGTTGCGTACTTAAAACTTCAATAGTTAGAAGACATGTGGACTACATCAAAGTTTCGAATCTGCTGAAGACGGTTGTCAGTTTGGGGGGAAGCTGATTCAGAAACTTAGCCAAAAAGAAGTGTACGAAGAAGTCGCTAAAGACATGCAGCATGAATTGGGGGGAAGTTAATCCATTTCATGCATATTACATCATTTGCCTACAAGTGAAGATAAAGTTTTTCAAGCCGAGGTACAAGATGAAGACAAAGAGCGTCAACTGTAGTCATCCTCAGCATTTGAAGAGCTTATGAAGACCTTTCTTTCTTCTTATTTGTACTTGTAGGAAATGTTGTAAGCAATCCCTTATGTCGCCCCATTGGGGGGAAGATTGTTAGGATCAAAGTTTATAATCCTAACACGTAAATGGAACGACATTTACGGGATTACATTAGCTATCTTGAAATGCACAAACACATGGACTAGAAGCATCATTATTGTAAAGTTGTGTGTTTGTTGACCTATAAATACCCCTCCATACTTCCATGGAGGGGTGAGACTTAGTGTAACTCTTTCATTTTCATTATTAATAAAACACTTAGTTTTCCCTTTACTCTTTATTCTCTCTATCTAACCATGGAGTTCTTATTCTTTCATCATACACGACCTCCCGAATCACAATATTCATCCAAAACACGATCCTACACCTTTCAAGTTTACTTAATTTGGTACCACACTTATTCATCCAAGTGAAAGACGACCTCCAGTGAGAAGATCAATTGAACATGAATTATCAATAAAATAATTAAAAAGATTAGCGTCAAGATTTGAAAACATGGAACCGGACCTTACATTTTATTCACGAACAACATTCATATCGCCAAAGAGAATGAATTTTCCATTATGATGATGCATTAACTCCGCAAGTTTGTTCTAGAGATTAGTCTTTGCTAGATAATTTTGTGGCTCGTATAAGTTTATCATAAAGCAATCACCCGTCAAAATTTTCCATTTCCCTTTAATAATGATAAAAGAATCGTCACACCATATATCTGCTTTTACAAAACTAGTAGGATCCCATATAGGATTTAGACAACCTGATCTACCGCAAGCCATACTACACGCGTAATCAAAATTGAAATTACCACACATGGATTTAAGACGAAATAATTCGAGACGTGTTATTTTAGATTCTTGAATACAAAGGAAATGAACTTTGTGTTTGACACACATATCTTTGATCCAAACTCGTTTACACCTTTTCTTTGTGCCAAAGCTATTTATAGAAAGTATATTCATTAATCTACAACGTGTACGCGAATTCCATTGATCATTTTGTTGAGGGATTTCCTACATCCTATAACGTCGAAACCTAGAGTGTTCCCCACTTCAATGATTCTATTTAGTTCATGAATAAGTGATACTCCTTTTATGTCTTTCTTATGACATCTAGCGAAGGAGGTGGAACACTTACTAGTATCGGAAGAACTTCTATTCATATGCTTGAAACTAGGAGAATAAGTTGGGTCAGATGATTCTTAAACCTTAGAAGAATTAGGTACATTGTTTACTATATCTTCCATACCCGCTTGTTTCTTCTCCATGTAAGTATTATCCATATGAACCACATCTTTATTGATTTGTGATTGTTTTAGATCCTAGAAAGTATTATCCATATGAATCGCACCTTTATTTATATCGTGTGCTAGATCATTAATATTGTCATTTAAATCGTTCAAGTCATCATCTAAATTTTCGTTGACAAAATCAACAACCTTTTCTATATCATTTAGATCAATGCGAGTGAAGTATCAAACCAGTCATATATGATGCTCCAATTACCAAGTTCATGCACATGAGCTTCAAAAGACCCCCCCCCCCCCATTAACTTCAGCATGCACTTTTTCAGACACGAAATTATGAGATCTAGTAGAGATGCAAACTCTACCTGAACTCATTGCAGTGGACTCTTTGGATTCAAAAAACATAAATTTGCCAAACACACCTGCAACTTTCTTAAAAGCATTTGAACCCCAAGCACACAGAGGTAAGGTACAGATTTCAATCCAAATCAATCGTTCATCCACCATAAAAGAGGTTGAGGCCGATTTAATATTAGTATAAATGTTTTTCATGGTAACATTTTCCTGAAATTTAACACACGGTGATGGTGAAGAAAATTGTATCCAAATCCAAAAGCCTCCAACGTGATGTATTTTCAGGTCCAAGAAGCCCTCATTGTTGCAAATCGTGTACATATTACTCATAGAGTCCAAGTCCTTCAGTTTCAATAGTATAACTGACGATGAATCTTCAACACGAATTAGGTCTTGTTCAATGAGAGAAACTGAGCGGATGTTTGATTGTGGAGGTGTGTTATGAACTGAGTTAGGTTTGTTGTATAGGACTGAAGCAAAAGATGGTTTAACATGGTGAGGATCGGAGTTGTGTGAAGATGACAGTTTAGGGTTTATATGTGGTTTTGGGTTTTGATCAGTGTTTTGTCTTGCATTAGAATCATTCATCATAGTCTTATTATTATTTGTTGAATTTCTTGATTGAGCTGCTCTTTGGAAATGAGCCAACGAGACATAAAGATGAAAACTGCCTATCCATATGTTTGAAAGTGATCTAACAAACTCAAATTCATCCTTAACACCAAAGAATCGAATAAAGCCGAATCTCTTACCTCCTTTAGAGAGTTTGCTCGCGATGACTGTGTCCACTAGGCGGCCATACGAAACACATGCTTTCCACAATCCTTTTGAATCTAGTGATTTAGGAATGTTAGAGACGAAGAACGATGTAGCAACTCTATCCAAATCTTTGTATGGATTTTCAATAGGTTTTGAATTTGGAATTTTGTTGTTACGAAAGGTCCATGTCCATCCATTATTAACCGCAATGTTTGAAATCCTTCCCATGGTTGAGAATCCCCCCTCCGACCCTCCCACCCCACAGAATACCGGTGAAAATCGATCAAGGCTGATGAAGGAGAAGGGCGGCATCTAGGGTTAGATAGGTGTTTTTCTCAATTTTTTGTCTTATATGTTATCTTTACTAAAATAAGCTACTTTTAGGGAGTTGAAAGTTGTAGTTTTTTTTATAAGTTGAGTTGCTAATTTGTGTCACACCCCCAAAATCGGGTCCAGCGGAAGTATACGTGTAGCTGGGGTGTAACTCAATTGGTATTACAACACGAGTTCAAAAATGGTTTTCACTTCAATCATTTAGAATAAAATAGTTAAATCAAAAATGTTAAATTTACATCGTTAAAAGTAGTGCGGAAGTAGGCCCTTAAAATAGTTTAAAATGGTCCCCATATAAATAATCAGAGTCTTCTATGACCATGCCATGCCCTGCCAAAACCTCCTGTAGCGTGCCATTGCTTAATACCTGAAAATACATGCTAAAATGTCAACACGAGGTTGGTGAGTTCATAGAGTTTGTTTAACAAATAAAGTTTATAGAAAAATGGTCACACGGCAAAGGCATCATAAATCCACTCAGTTACAAGTCCCGCCATAAGAGACTTGTAACCTGTGTGTTCACAACCCACTGCTAACATATATAGTAAGATTAAACATGTATAAGTTCATCACAACAGTTAAGCAATTAGTCGTGAGTCTACACTTCATCTCCGAAGACCTCACGTTTGTATGTATGTCTCAATGGTTGTGTCCAGCAACTTAATCTGGGGCCATTGGAAGTATGT
Source organism: Artemisia argyi (assembly GCA_030686995.1). NCBI lineage: Eukaryota > Viridiplantae > Streptophyta > Magnoliopsida > Asterales > Asteraceae > Artemisia > Artemisia argyi. The sequence goes on along the minus strand of JARVZY010010978.1, from coordinate 787,183 downwards.
ATGTATGTATGATTACTGGGTGCCATTTCCCAAAGTATCAGTTGCTCAAGAATACACAATCACAGTTTAGTATAACACAGTTAAGTATAGCACAATCACGTATGTATGAAATTAAGTATAAAACAATCAAGTATAAAACAATCAAGTATAAATGTTTTGAGTATCAAGAAAGTATGTTTTGAGTATTTATACTAGTAAGCAAGTAGTTGAGCATGTATCTCCCCCCAAAGAGTTTAAACGAGTATAAAAAGAGTAAAAGCGGGGCTATGACTCACCTGGTGCGAATAGCTACGATGACAAAAGTGGATACACAGAAATGAGGTTTGATCTCTAACAGCAACCTAATATGAATGATAGTGATCTACTTAGATCATGAAGTGATGAAGAGAATGCACATGCACATGATACCTATACCACTCGTAACTTGAAAATACTTGTTATTGTCAAAGTAAAGTATTTTTCATACTTAAGAAAAATAAGTCCAACTAGAATAATAAAAACTTGTCGTAATATATCGTATATAAAAACGTTAGTGTTATATTCCTCGTTTTGAAAACCTTAAGATATCGTCTAGTAGTCGCATAAATAAACCTTGGGTCGTACGTATTTCGTTAGTTAAAAATAAACTCCTTGAATAAGAAATCTAGAAAAATAGCATTTAGTACGTAGTTATATTATTTCTAGTAGTGACTAAATATATATATAGTTTTGACGATTTTAAAACATGTATAACTTGGTCGTTTTAAGCTCATTTTACTCGTTCTTTATATCCACGGATTCGTTTTAGTATATACTAATATATTTTCGATAGCTCGGCTCCTCTAGGTTACGTTTAACACCTCTATTTGCCCATCGAAAACTGTCAAACAGCATGCAGTTTTTCAGAAAATAGTTTTCGTCGTTAAATTCGGAAAATCATATCTCCTTCGTTATTAACTCGTTTTAATCCGTTCTTTCGCCCACGGCTTCGTTTTTGAAAGTATTTTCTAAATCTTTGTTCAAAAATATCCCCTGAGTTACTGAGTTTCCCACGTTTTCAAAATAAGGACAGTAGGTATTTATATAGTTTCAAAAATCATTTTTCTAGTTTCAAACTTGTTTCAACTTCAACCAAACCACTTTCAATCACCACAAATCTAGTCTAATCTTACCATACACCTTCTTAGGGTGTCATGGGTTCCTAAACATCATAAACCAAGTGGATCTAAAAAGGATCTAACTATAATCCATTTCTAGGGATCAAAAGTTATATATATATAAATGAGTGGTATAACTAACATATGCATGTTGATCTTGAATGGAAATCATATGATGATAAAAATAACATGAAGAAATTATGGAAAAGAGTTTGACAACTTACTTAGAAAGATAATAGAGCTTGGATGAGTAAAACCTAAGAAACCTTGAGTTTTTATCACAAAACCCAAACAAGGACAACTAAAGGAACTAGATTAGAGCTTGATCTTGGAAAAATGATGGATCCTTGATGTTCTTCTCTTCTTGGCCGAGCACCACCCCAAAGGAAAAAAGAGAGAAAGTTGCTAGTTGTTTGAAAATGGTTAAGTGTGAAATGAGATGAAAATGGGATGATATGTGTGTATTAGACAATAGTTAGGTGAGCATTTATGTTTATTGGTGAAGTTAACACATGAGAAGGCTAGGAGGGGGGGGGGGGCCGGTTTTACAAGGAGGAAAAAGGGGAAGGTGTTGGGTAATAATTTAGAGAGTTAGTGGTAGTATAGTGTAGATATTTATGTATTAGGTGTTACCGAGTACCGAGTTAACTAAAAATAAATTGTAACGAGATAAAATAAAATATAATGAAGTTGTAAAAATTGTAAAATAATATTCCTGATGAGAATCGGAAGTTAAAATAATGATCGGGTTGAAATATCGCAAACCGACGGAGTTATAAGCTTTGACCGGAAAACGTAACAGTTGATTTGAAAACACCGGGTAAATTAATAATATAATTTTTATATTATTATTATGAGTATAAAAATGTGTTAGGGCCATAGTTGGGATTGTCGGATCAATTATTCAAAATAATAGCTCATAAGATAACGTTTATTAGGTAGATAATCATACGTATACAGAAATGACGCAACTCACGCATAAATGACAAATTTTCTCCGGAGGTGAATAGTGTTTTATGAATAGTAAAATTTTAAAACGCTTCTCAGAATATCAAACTGACCTCAAAAATGATGAATAGTAAAATGATGAATAGTGATCGATGAATAGTAACCGATAAATAGTAAATGTGAAAGTTCGGGAAAAGACCAGAATTTACGAGTTGTGACAATTTGAAACTTTTGTTAGAGCTTACTTTTCATATAGTCTTTAAGTTTAAAATATTATTATTGATCTAGATGATAGCTGTTTATAATTTGAAATCATGACACTTACATTAAGTCATTAACAATTATCAAACACACAAATACATAGACTTTGTAACGATCAATTTGTTACAAAGTAAGTCCTACCATATACCCAACTTGATAAGCTTATAAACATTTGAAGTTTTCTTTCGTTATGTATTTTATATGGTTTGACTGAACATGCTATACAAGTTTAAAAGTGGGATTCCATTGTACACTTTTTAATGTTTATGCTACGCATCCAAATTAATTGAGATATAGGTACATACAAGTAACCATTTTGGGTTAATTGCATGTATATATTTTTTCAAAAACTTATAATTGCATGCATATATATATATATATATATATATATATATATATATATATATATATATATATATATATATATATATATATATATATATATATATATATATATATCCAACCCAAACTTATACTTATAATTGTTTATATATCCTTCATAAGACTTAAATATGCCATATAGATATATCCACATTATTGTTTTATACATATTATGAACCTTAAAATACATGGTAATTATATTTTAGATGTAAACTACCTAGTACCTACTATACCTTTGTTCTTATCATTTCTCATAGCTGTTACATATATCCTCTTTAGCATCTAGTAAAAACAATAGTAACTGGTACCAGCATACAAAACATAACCTAGGTTTTGTGTTTCTTCTTTTCTGATACAAGGATTTTAATTTAATCCACAAATCAAAGACGTTGGTAGAAAATTCATTCCAAGTAGTTTCAACTTGCGTAAGATTTGGGTTATTAACAATTAAAATCAGTTAATGGCAATCAATCGATCACATAAAAGCAAGAATATACCAGGGAAATTAATGCACCCAACTATCAATGAATTTACAACGAGTGGGTGAGCCTGTGCATTACTGTGGGAATGTCGTGTACATAAATTAATTTCCTAATTTCTCAATTACAATCGGCATGAACACCTTCCAACTTGTCGACAATCATATAAAATCCCTGAGCTAGAGAAGAATTTTATGCATGCTTTTGGTACGGCATCTAAACCCAAACTTTTTGTATTATTCCTTGAAAAAGTCTTACAACATATGGTGATAGAAAAGTGCAGAAGTAATCATTTGCTCTTAAAACTCATTGCTTCATCCAAAGACTTAAAACCATGACTAAAAAAGACAATTACATTACAGGTCGTCTTGTTCTCTCGCGTAACAGATTTGCCACAACTCTACATCCAGTCTTTAAATGCATTCATTTGCATACTGAGGGATCTTTGAAAGATCGATCCCTGTACCGATAAAAGCGCATGAAGATCCATTTGTAATCTTGTCATGTTCTGCATCATTTATTGTTTCCTGTTAATCATACTTAAATCTTAAAAAAATGAACATAAAATGTTACGGGTTGGCCAAACACATTTTGACCCAAACCTATTTAACCATTAGCCAGCCCGTCTAACTTGGCCAATATGTAAATCACTTATAGGAGAAAAGGATCTTACCGCTTTAATCCTTCACATAACCTCGAAAACATGTTTTTGGCCTGCAATATGAACACATGAACAGTTGTTGTAAAGAAAGAAATGGTGAGAATATAAACCCGTTCTCATGCAAGCATAACCTAAATCATCCTGCAAAATAACAGGAAACATTACATGATATCATGAATTCCTATGAGTCAAAATTGAATATGATTTTGTGACCGAAAATAAGGTTTTTTCTTCTGCTATAAAACTTCAGACAGTCAAACACATTCAATAAAATAGGCCAAGGTTACCTAAATTCTGGAGAAGTGTCTATCGACAAAGTAGTTTATCCTCCATAAGAAATAACCTGATAATACATTGATCATGGCTTAAAATCTGTCCCACCCCATCTCGCACTTAAAACTCCACTGACTATCTCCTACTTCAATGGCACAGTGCACGACATGTTCTGCAGCATCATGAAGGGTTAATAGACAAAAAAGTAACTATATTTTACAAAAAAGTTCGCCTAACTTACTCAACTTTCAAATTGTTCATCTAAGTTACTAATGTTTGCGTATTTATTCAGTAGGACACTCATTTTTAAAAAAAGTGTTATTCGGGTCACACCATGGAAGGGTTACCTACTAAATGGGTTTAATAAATGGACGAATTACATGAATGGTTCCTGGATTGACAAATATTGCATCAACCGTCCCAAAAAACGTTTTTGGCCTTTTTTCTTACGTTTTCGTCCGTTTTTATATGTTTTCATCCGTTTTTTAACGTTTTCGTCCGTTTGTATACGTTTTAACCCGTTTTTATACATTTTCATCCGTTTTTCTTATGTTTTCATACGTTTTTATCCACTTTTGACCGTTTCTATACATTTTCATCAGTTTTTTACGTTTTTATCTCGTTTTTATCCGTTTCCGTCCGCTTTTATACATTTTCGTTCGTTTTACTTACGTTTTCTCACCTTGCCACATCACCTCAAAAATTCGAGAAAGAAAAATCAAAAAAAAAATTTGGAGAAAATAAAATTGAAATTTTTTTCGAAAAATAAATTAGAATTTTTTTCGAGCAAAAAAAATTTGAAATTTTAAAAGAAAATTCAAAAATTATATTGTTGAACAAAAATCAAGCAAAAAAATTCAATTTTTTTTTAAAAAAAATAAAATCAAAAACTTTTTTTTGAAAAAAAAAATCGAGAAAAAAAAATCAAATTAAAAAAAATAAAATGGATTTTTTTCCGAAAAAAATAGCAAAAAACGGACTAAAACGTAAGAAAAACGGACAAAAACGTATAAAAATGGATTAAACATATTGAAAGGGATAAAAACGTATGAAAACGTAAGAAAAACGGACAAAAATGTTAAAAACGTATTAAAACGGACAAAAACGTAAGGAAAACATATAGAAATGTATAAAAACGGACAAAAACATATGAAAATGGATGAAAACGACTAAAAACTGACAAAACCGTATGAAAACGTAAGAAAAACGGACAAAAATGTATAAAGGACTAACGTTGCAAATAATCGTTGGCTAAATGGACTAACGTTGCCACATGATAACTAACAGAAGTGGCGGCCGTTAGATCAGGGACGAATGGTGCAAATTCTGTGTGTAAATTCTAGGGTATTTTAGTCATATCACGTTTTTTGACCGGTTAGCATTAGTTAATATAAGCTCAGTAACGTACATAACTGGTTAGTCAAACATTAGTAACTTAGATGAACAATTTGAAAGTTGAGTAACTTAGGCGAACTTTTTTGTAAAGTATAGTTACTTTTTTGTCTATTAACCCGCATCATGAAATACACAATTGGCTTTAGTCAGGAGTTGAGGAAAGTATAAATGATCTTAGTGGACCCATAAGCAAGATTCATTTATTGCAACATACAGATAGTTGTAAGTAACTGTAAAGGTCATGTAACGGGTGAAAAAGAACACTTTTTTTTAACAGGGAATCAAATGGATCGCTTTGACTCTTAACACTTATTATTCGGTTGTTTTAAATTGCACAGGTATATGATGTATCCCATATTTTGATACCAGCTGAAAAAGGCTTGATTTTGTACCTGGATGATTTCCTTGCTATTGATGTTGTCACCCATATGAAGGATCAGTTGTCCCTTGGTGATCCTTTAACCATAACATACATCACGTCCACTAAAAAATGTGTCATACATGTCTGCAAGCACCGGGACCGCAAGCTTCTCTCACTCGGCGGTCAGTAAATTGGTGATGAATATCCTATCTGATGTGCAGTGCAAAAACTCATAAAGGTCATAAAGCTGACCATCTTATATGATTCAGGTCCACAAATCCATGATTCACTAGCGCCAACCATGTCTGAAATGCCCAAAAAAGTTCAAAATCAGAACGACAATTGGGTACAACAAAAACACAAAATTTCAAGCATAAAATTAAACACCAATTCAATATAACCCAAATTTAAGAAACAAAGCAAAACAGAAAAAAATAAAAAATAAAAGCACACGTTGTTGAAGCTTGTTTGTCTGGATGGTACGTGTGTATAAGAAATAAGAATAGTCTATTTTTTCGATGGAAAACATTCGATTGCAGAAATGTGTAAAAAAACCAAAAATAGTTAGAAACCATGTTGGTCGCAAAGGATTTATATATTACACACTAAAGTCAATCGCGAAGAAAGTTAAATTAGAACATCCGTGTATAAAAGTATACATCTATTAGAGAGATTGATGTTCTCATCAATCAGACATATCAAATATAAAACATAAAGCATACTTAATCAAAACCAAAAAGGTTTGATATTTATAATAATAAAGAAAAAATTGAACCTTGCGATAAAGAGATAATCAACATGTCTCACCTAAGCGAGCTATTTCGGTAGTCAAATGCACCTACTTTGGTCCCCATTTCAGTAGCCAGATGCACCCATCTCATGGCCCATTTCATCCTCCAATCCAACACCAATTCCAGTCTTTAAATTGACCAATTTTAGCTCCCACTGCAGCCCCCAAACAAACCTATTTCCATCCCATTTCGTCAGCCAAATCAACCAATATCAGGCTCTAAACGCACCCATTTCAGTACCCAAATGCACCAGTTTTAGCTCCCATTTCACCAAATCCCACACCCATTTCAGCTTTTGAATTGAGGTATTTGAGCACCTCGAAGCCACCTATTTCTGCCCTTAGTTCATCCGTTCCTCCACTCAAAACATTCCTACAAAAACACATGATGTCAACAAACATCTGGGCCATATTCTTGAGGTTAAATATATTTAAGATCAACACATTTGTTAGAAATAGGAAGGTGCTTACCAAAATTAACCGTCCATTTCCGAAGACCGTCATCAGGCCATCTTGAATCCAAGTCATTTGCACGGAACGATAGCACAGACCCTTAGGCGCAATTCGACAAACTAAACAAAAAATAATCGACACACTTTACAAACGTATCTTAATACATTTGGACACGTTACCTTGCAAATTAACAATAATCACCTTTTTCTAAAGGAATCTAAACCCCAACGTGCCAATCTATGGCAATTCCTTTTCTGTACAACGATGAAATAATTGAATATTAATCAGTACATAATGAAGCCAAAATCTGAAGTCACTAAACCCAAATTCCATATACAAAACTCACACCTCAATGGAATTCAATGTCGTCTCAAAATCAATAACATAAGCATCCTACTTTCTTCCATGTTACTTACCTTAATAGGCCTGTGTCTAAATCAATTAACGACAAACTACATTTAATCTGTTTAACCTACTTAAATGGTCCCTTTATAAGCATACTTCTAAGTGTACAAAATCATAAACATTTATGAAAAATTGCATCTCGGATAAACTGATTAATAAGAAATCTATCATCAAAAATCAATTTAATTTTTTTCCTTTTTGCAAAGGAACATAAATGCTATACACTGGTACCTGAAAACAAAGTGTCATTTTCATCACTTTTAGTACTTCCTGAATGTCACCAACGTGACGCTGGTATGTAGCCATCCTTGCAGAGCGAGATTTAGTCGACCATTTCCATCCTGATCTGAATACAAAAACTGAAATAATGAAAAGCCTATTATTGAGCTTATTGATACTAATATAAATAGCAATAAGCATTAGTATTTAAAGTCAATATTGTCATTTACAAAATCTAACTGGAAAATTAGTTAGAATGTTGCATCTACTTTAAATTTTTTTTGATGTTCAAAGTGGATGTAATGACATGAGAGTTACGAACACACATACCCACATGACAAGATATAGTGTGTGTTGTTTAGCTTTAACTTGGTCAGATTATGAGGCTCCTTCGAGAACCTAACCTACAAATATTAACAAAAGAAAGTTTTAAACATATCATAATCCAAAATTAATGAAAACTCTTATAATCATACCATCTGGATCTTTCTGTCTTTTAATAAAATTTTCAGATTCACAAACAAAACCTCTTTAAGTAGAATCAATTGGATGCGATCGAAGATTTCCCTTTGCTTTGACCTTATTCTTCCCCACCTTCTTCCTCATCTTGTTGAGCTTTTCCATCTATAAAACTTCACACTTTTTATCCTCCAAAGTTGGTGGTGGGTTTCAAGGGTTTCTGTGGTGAAGAATTGTGTCAATTGTCTTAAGTGGTGTCATGAGAGATACAGTTCTTGTTTGGTGAGAATTTTCTGGTTTATGTGTGGGGAAGTTTTGAGAAAGATATGTGGGTGTAAGGGTTTTGTAGGAAAATGATAAGATGGAAGAGCTGCTGGAATTTTCTAGGAGCGTTAGGGGAAGTGCAGTAGGAAGTGGGTTAAAACAGGGTGCACTGTTACTAAGGGGCTGTAGCATGTGTATGAGATTACCAAATTGACAAATGATACAATGCCAGCGCAACTATTAAGCCTTATTTAAAGTTGACAGCCCCATAAGAAATAAGATTAAGGTACTAATCACCCCGTAACAAACTTGTCTTTCACCCGTTTCCAAATGACTTTTAGAATATATTATAGTTGAAAAAGATTATGATTTACCTCAATAATCAATGTGAGGTTTATTATAGAAGACAAAATGAATACTTAACAAGGTTAAAATTGATATTTCAAATTTAAACTATAATTTTATTTTAAAGTTTCAATATTAATTAAATAATAATTTGAATATATATGACATATTTAAATTTTAGAAAAAAAATATAATATGCAATTATGAGTTTTGGTTGTATATTTATGCAATTAAAAGTCTTTGAAATGATATACATGCAATTTCTCCTAATTATTTCAAATTAATGATAATCACAGGATATAAAGATGTATACATGAGATGGGTATAAGACACATAGTAAGTATCAAATAAAAAATAAAATTAAAATGAGAAGGGTGAAAAGAAATAACAGCCGCATATTTCAAATGTATTTACAAAAATAGATGTATCTCTTCTTAAATTTCTTTTCCTGATTTGAAATGTGTGGTTAAAATTTCTTCTCATTCTTCTTATTAAAATTTTCTTCCCACTAGATCTCTTCCCATAAGACACAAGTGTCATAGTCAAAATAACCAAAACATTTTTTATGATTACAGGGTTTATTGGAATACATTTTTTATGATTACTGTGTTTATTGGAATATGAAATCCAACCCTCGAAAGTGCCCAAAAATATCTTATTTTTGTGCACATGGTTCGGTGGTGAAAGAAAAGAACTTAAGGAAAGGGTTCTGAAACGTATTAATAAGCTATTTTTTATGTAATTGGTTCTTCCTTACCTCTAGACCAAATTGGTTATTGGGTAATACACACTTATTACAAACTACAAAGAGTGTATGTTATGCAATTTATTTCGTTATTGCCCTTAATAATAATAATTATTATTATTATTATTATTATTATTATTATTATTATTATTAATAATAATAATAATAATAATAATAATAATAATATTATTATTATTATTATTATTATTATTATTATATAGCTAAAGGAGTAGGAGCCCAGTTAGTATTTCGGCTTCCCATTAACTTATTATAAATCCTATGAATTTCTAATAAAATGATGTTATAACAATAATAATAATAATAATAATAATAATAATAAATTAAAAAAAATAAAAATAAATCAAAATCACATGATCTAGTTTATCCATCGGCAATATCATAAGTCATAACTGACAAAGACACAATTGAAAATGATTTGTAAGCCTAACTAATGGATCTAAAGATAAACCTACAAATTTGATTGTAGGAAATGAAAAATTGATTAATGCGTAATGATGAAAAAAATGTATAACATTTGTCAAAAAAACAAATCTATTAGGCCTATTTTTAAATCTATTTAGTAGGTATATTTATCACTACTCTAAACTTAAACATAAAACTCATGTAGAACTATCTTATAAAAATTTAGTTTCTATGAGTTACGAACATAAAACAGTTAATGGCACAAGATATAATTTTCGGTCACATGCGTTTATACAATTTTTTTAGGCAAATTGATTTAATAAATTCCATGAACATAATATAGAGTATGGTTTTTGTTATCAATAAATAAAAATACGGAGTACAGATATGCTATAAATAAATAAAAAATATATACGTTTGGTTTTTGTTATTACTACTATCAGATTTTTGTTGTTCTATTTTTGTTTGAAGACAAAGCTCCCTTGAAGGCGATTTTTTTTGATAATGTGGTGTCTAATTCATTTTGTTGGTGTAGGTATAGGTGTAAAACCTCATTTAGTCGGGACGAGCGGCTTAAAAACCCTTACCTTATTGTGATGTAAGTCTAGCTCCTTGCTAGTGTTTTATTTTTTAATATAATATCGCCATTAAAAAAAATGAACTCCTCTGCATTTTTCAATTATTATGGCATCAATAATGTATGTCGTTTGTGTTAGTCGTATGTATTAAATATTTGAGTCCATGTGATACTCGTATGGGCTCAAGCCCGAGGTCTAGAATATTCTTGTAAATGTATTTATATACCACGTTTATGATTAATGCAATACACGATTCATTCCATAAACTTACATGGTATCAGGCCATAATCGATCCCTAATCTAAAACCCTAAAACCAAAAACAGCCGCCTCCTTCTTCGGCCGTCGGCTTCGGCCGGCGGTCCGGAACAGCCAAGAACAACAACACAATCTGTCCTATTTCACATCCACTATTCTTACCCAACTCATCTCCAAATAAATAAATAAATAAATTCAGTTTTGGTTTTCAAAATAAACAAGATCTTAAAAGATCCAACACAAACCTGGTTCGAGACTATTAAGATCTTTAACCGAAACCATCACCTGGCTCGGTTCGAGTACACACTCACCTGGTTCATTATTTTCGTGGGTCAAGCGATAAAAAGGTTTGATTAATGAGTTTGTGTTTCGTTTTTATCATGATGGAATAAAAAAGAATGATGACAGATTTGATGGATGCATTTGTTTGTGTCATTCGGTCTGCAAGGAGGAGAAGTATGTTTGTGTGGTTTTGTTTTTATGTTGTTAAAAGGAGGAGATGGGTAGGGCCAATGAGATCTACGTAAAAAAAAAAAAAAAAAAAAAAAAAAAAAAAAAAAAAAAAAAAAGTGGATCTTTATGTTTTTCTATCAGAAAAACGCACCCCGTTTGTTCGAAAGGTTCTTTGGGGGTTGAAGTTTTAGAACCAACTTTCGTGTTTTTTTTTTTTTTTTTTTTTTTTTTTTTTTTTTTTTTTTTTTGATGTTAGTGCATGAGTCTTAGTTAGCATTTTATTTTGTTTTCGTTGTAGGGATACTTTGGTTTGTTTTCTTTTTTAAGTGGTTTGCCGTTGATTCTGTGATAACCAGTCACCACCTATTTTCGTTTAATGGTTGGCCGTTGGTTCTGTGATAACCAGTCACCACCTATTTTCGTTTAGTGGTTGGCCGTTGGTTCTGTGATAAATAGTCACCACTTGTTTAGTGGTTGGCCGTTGGTTCTGTGATAACCAGTCACCACATTTATATTTTCTTTTTCTTTTCCTTTTTAGTTTATTACTTCAGTTCGAGCTTTCGCGATTTCGCCGCTCGCTCGAACTGCGGGGAGTGTTAGTCGTATGTATTAAGTATTTGAGTCCATGTAATACTCGTATGGGCTCAAGCCCGAGGTCTAGAATATTTTTGTAAATGTATTTATATACCTTGTTTATGATTAATGCAATACACAATTCATTCCATAAACTTACAGTTTGTAATTATTTTTTGATAAAATAATTGCCATAAGTATGTCTTCTTTTGGATTTATTTTTGAAGCTTTTAATACTACGTAATGTAGTGCCAACATGAACTAACTAAAAAATATGTTTTAGCATTATATGTTATATAGAAATTTAAACTAACAAGATGCTATGATTACAACATATATACTTTCGAAAAAAATAATAATTAATAGAGTTAAAAATCTACTATACGCCATACGTTAAGTTATTGCTCTTTTAAATCTTGCTAGCCAAGTATTTGCTTAGTTAATGATTTGAACCAAATTAAGGCTATAGCCTTTACTAAAGTTTGATTCTTATGTAATATGTACGGGTTATAATACCCGCATACGTGCGGGTTTTTTTGAATTTTTTGAAATCATATATTTTTATTTAGTAAAAAACAAATAATTTAATCTTTGTTTTGTTTTGTTTTCATTTATGATGTTTAATTATAATTTTTTATTATTAAAGATAATTAAATTTTAATCCTATTATTAATTGCATCTTATCTATATTTTTTGTATTTATCTTCTACTTGTGTTAATTGTATCTTATCTATATTTTTTGTATTTATCTTTTACTTGTGTTATGGATAAATATAAAATGTTACCTAATAAGAAAATAATCTTTTTTTTAAATACAATTATTACTAAATAAGGTATGAATCCATTTTTTTGAAATGAAAAATTTCCAATAGGGTTTTGTTTTATTATATAAAAAATGTTTTGCATGAGTAGAAGCTCATCTATAACTTAACAAATTCTATACGAAATGAATATTTATGCTTTTACAAACTGCATTACCAATTTAAATTTTGAAACCAATATTTATAAAGGGGATATACTGGTATTATCTACAATTTATTGTAGCTAACTTCATACAATTTTGTGCTAAATTCTGTTAGTCCGTGAGTCTATTTGTGGGTCGTTGATTTATATTTATGTGTCTCTAAATCATTTTTTATGTAATTTTAATGAAAAATTGTAGTTAATTAACTACAATAATCGTAGCCTAAGATATATCTATTTATAAATGCAATTCTAGTAATGTGTATCAAAACATAAAAGGGCGTATATTAGAAATCCAAATTATCCAAAAGTAACGACGTGGGTACAAATATAAGCATGTGATTCGCTTTATGTAGTAAGACCATAATCATAAATGCTAGGAGTCGTACTCTCAAAATGGTCCTCACAAGTCGAAATCACAAACATCATGTTCCCTTTCTCGTTTTTTCCGAACCATCAATTATAAATATCTAAAATATTTTTAAAGAGCAAAGAATATATAGTTACGGGTTGGCAATTCGTGTCAGATTCATGGCGTAGGTTGGCGGGTTAGAAAATCTTAATATAGACACAACTTGTTTGAGTAATCGATGCGACTTATCAACTATAACCTATTTACATGTGACCTGAACACGACTCATCTAACCCGGTTATTTAAATAGATTGACAGGTTCAATGTGTTACACTAGTTAAACATAGGGCTGAGTATCAGTCTAAAAACGACCCGACCCGACCCGACCCTACCTGACAAAACCAAAAATCATGAAAAGCCGAAACTGAAACCGAACCGAAGATGGTCGGTTCGGTTCGGTTTTGTGTCGGGTCTGTCGGTTCGGTCTGGTTCATTTATGTTTGTGTGTGTTTTTGTCGGTTTTGGGCCGAATCGAACCGAACCGACCCGAACCGAAAATCATGAAAACCCAAAACCGAAACCGAACCGATGGGCTGTCGGGTCGGCTCGGTTTTTGTCGGTTCGGTCGGTTCTGTCGGTCCGGTTCGATTTTGAACCTTCGATGCTCAGCCCTAGTTAAACATGTTAAATGGGATGATATGTTGACCCGTTTTACCATGCAACGCGTATACATCATATGGTCAATTATAAATTTACGAGTTTGTTAGTGCAAATATTATGATATTTAAACTAAACGGTTTCTTCGGTTTTAATAATGACAAACATGTAACTTGTAATGCATAACGTAAAATACGCAAGTTACTTGTTTACACAAATCATCAATGCATAATTACATCAACATCTCTCGACGTCTCAAGCATGCTTCAACAAAGTCGTAGATTTCCATCCCGACGCAAATCACTCAAGATATGGACAAACAAATCTACTACTTGACAAATGATCAAAGGATTATATTTTTCTAAACTTCACATTCTAAATGTGACAAAACATTTTTTCAAAAATACATTTTACAAATTATTTTTGAATTTTAAAAGAAATGTTTTATTTGAGAAAATCATTTCAAAAATCCCAACTGCTATATTTTTACCTAAATCAGCTCCAAACTCCCCCAAATAAACTTTCATCACTAAAAACAAAATTTGGAGTGTCTCTGTCTGGGATAGTACCACTAAATTTAGTTGTACCATCGGGTATTTAGTGGTACCGTCCCCCTATAACGGTCATTTTTCTCTTTACCTATAAATAGTGGACAATTTTACACTTTCAAGCTGAACTTTCCAGTCATTATTCTCTGGTCTAACCCTTTCTTATTTAGATCATTTTCTTTGATCATTTATAGAGTTTTAGGATGTTATAGAGTGATCCAACCATCCATTTAATTGATCACCTTCATTCCTCTTCTAGTCCAAGAGAATAACACAAAGTATCAAGAAGATACAAAGTGTCAGAGTCATTGAGTAATGCACTTGCATTACTTGTTGTAAGCTTGTTGTATCTTGATATAAATCAAGTAGTCATTATCTTTGTTTAGTCTTGTGAGTGTGGATCATTGTGATCTTGTTGAGATCTTGGAGATCTCTTGTAGCTAGTGAGCTTGCGTGTTGATCAAGTGGATCAAGGGTAAATCAGGTAGATCGTGTACGGTGTGTTGATTGTGTGATTAGTAAGGATCGGGTACATCGTGAATAGATCGGGTAGATCGTTTGTAGATCATATGGATCTAGCTTGTGTGATTTGTGAGGATCGGGTAGATCGTGGTAGATTGGTACTAGCTAAGATTAGTACTCGACATTTAGCTTAGTGTCGGAAAATAATGTAAGCGACGTTGTATGGTTTTCTCCGCCGAGAATGGAGCTTGTTTATTAATGAAGTAACTCTCGAGTTGGGTACTCGGGGAGTGGAGTAGGGCGAAGAGGAGCTTCGTGACCGAACCACTATAAATCGCCGTGTCCGGGTTTGCGTTTTCTTTACTTATCTCTCTACGTTTACTTTGTCATTTATCGCTTTACATTTATATCTTGCGTTGCATTTAGTCTTAAGTAGTTTGTTGCTTATATTGTGTTAGTTATGTTTTGTGTTATGGCATGTTATTTATAATATGTCTAAGTTTGTGTTGTTGTGATATGCCTTACTTGATGCTTTATAGCATTACTAGTTCTTAAAAGACTTGTATTTACACATTTCATATTATATCAAACTTGATTGGTCATTTGATACAAAAGTTTTAAATGGAAACGTATTCACCCCCCCCCCCTCTACGGTTTCCGCAATTGGTACGAGAGCAACGTCGCTCAAATTTTTAAAACAAATGGTTTTCAAAAATCGAGTACAATTCATGTATCAAATTACCCATGAAGGGGGATATAATATGAAAGCATTTGCTTGCTTAATACTTACAAGTTTTGTTATTAACTATACTTTGTCATACTAGCCTGAAGGTTTTCTTGAACCGATATAAGAATAGAGTTTGTAAGTGTCCGATCATGCTTTTAGAATAAGTCGTAAAGTCATGCGGTTTTTAAATGAGCGTTTGGGACAACTCTTTGTTTTGTAGTAAAAGTATTGTCGTAAATGTTTTTTTAGTCCTAAACACGGAAATGATGCTTAACATACTCTACATGTTCGGTATCAAGTTTACTAAGCTTTATGTTTCTTTGTTACGCCAAAATAGAAAATTAAACTGAGGCAGAACTATAATAACAGTTGACGGCACCACTAAATAAGGGAAGGTACCATTATATTTAATGGTACCGTGGGGTATTTAATGGTGCCGTGTATCTGCTTGTCTGTTTCTCAGAACTGAGTCACTTTCAGAAATTCATTTTCAAATAAAATCAAGCTAAGTGTACATTGTTATACTTAATACACAAAATGACGATAAGTACTTTTGTGTGTTATGCTAAATAACTATTTGTTTTTCTTTGAGTTTTAGTATTGTTAGTTAATTTTACTTTATTTTATTTTTTTTTTTTTTTTATCTTTTGCTTATTGTTATCTTTAGTTGAGCTATTTTTATATACCAGCATAAGTGTTTTTCATGCCTTGTTGCTATGTGTCGGTGATTGGCTCAGAAGAGTCAACTTAAATTAACCAAGTATATGGTCAACAAAGTCAAACTACCTTAACCAATGCTTTCGGGTAATATAGAGTATCACCATGTCGTTATGTCCCGACGAGGTGTGGATTGTTCTTTAGCGTGCTTGTGATCGGGTGATTATTCACAGAAAAAGGGTTGTGATAACAATTATTTGAGAATTATGAAATGAAATAGCTTAGGAAAGCTATATGATTGATTACGGGAATTTAGATTAAGAAGAAACAAGCTAAAACCTAAAAACGTACATTTTAATTAAAAACGTACACTGACGTACGAGAAAGAAAGTACAACTGATGAACTGAAAAGGCTACGAGTGTGAAATTATTATTTTTACAATCCTAATAAATAAAGAAAATTTTTAGAAAAAGAAAAATTATTTTTACACTATTTAATTATTTATTATTAATTAATTACTAATTATTTATTTATTAACTAATTATATTGATTTAAATTACTAAAAATTACTAAAAAGACTTAGATAATTAAGAAGATTTTTATAAATCTAATTAACCATCACAGGAATCCTAAAAATTATAAAAAGTTGATTTTATGTATTTTTAAACTAATTTACTAATTATTATTCTAATTATTTATTAATTACCAATTAAACTAATTATGTTATAAAAAATAGAAAATGAACAGTAGAAATTCTAGAAAAATTTATAAAAATGTTTTAACTTATATAAAAGCTAGAAACATTATAAAAACTAGGTGTTACTTTATAAAATCTAATTATGCTATTTAATTATTAATTATCAATTAATAATTAATTAAACTAAAATTAATTCTAAAAACCACTAAATGACTAAAGAAAAATCTGGAAAATTTTCTAAAATTACTTTAATATAAAAGAGATTTAATAAAAATATAAAAATGCTAAAGTGCTTATAAATAAGCTAAAAAGAAAATTAAAAAAATAATTTCTATTAAATAAAAGCTATCACTAAAATTAAAATTGGTTTTTTGAATATTTTCTTTTTCCAAACTAATTTTACACTAAAAACTAACAACTTTTACAAAAACACTTTTTATGTAGCTCAGAAACTAAGCACTTTGAGTGCTTAATGGTTCAACAGTTGACTTTGTTTGACTGAGAAGGGAATTAAGCTCAAATGGGCTTATGTGGGGTCCACCATGGTTAATTCAGCTTCACTTAATTTATATGAACAAGTTTAGACTAGATTCACACAAATAAGCTATATAAATAAGCCACAAAGCCTGAATAAGCAATTGCTTATTTGGATTCTGAGACAGAAGTGGGACAGAGTTTGAGGGCAATTCTAAGTGGGGTCCACAAGGTCTGAGGTCAAATGGTTGGTCAACTCTTGAAGCTTGCCAGGAGGGGGGTTGGGAGAACCCAAACTTGGACTGTGGGACCCACTGGGGTGGCCACAATCAACCACCAAAGGTGGTGGTGTTGCTGAGGGTCTGCTGATGCAGGGCAGAGGGCTTGCCCTGCAGGTCAGTTTGAAGGGTAATTTGGTCCACAAAATAAATTCAAAAAAATATAACCAATATGGGAATCAATAGTTGAGCTGGTAAATTGTACACCCAAGAAGTTTCAAACCCTAAAACCAAACACAAAAATCAGAAAAATTCATGCCATTTTGGAGATTTCTACCCAATACACTTTTTGACTTTTTAAGAAAATGCTTATTGTTGACTATTATGAAATTTAATGCTTCCTAGCCTACTGAATTAGTTATATTATGCTAAAATGAAACTAAACTAGACAAGTTTAACAAATTTTCTACCTAATAATGTGATTTCTCACCCTAAATTCCTAACTGTTGGCAGATTAAAGGCCAATAACTAGGTTTTTGATTTTTTTCCTAAATGACTACTGTATTTATGCAAGTTTTAACGTAATAAAGACCTAAGTAACTGAAATGAACCAAAAATTACAACAAGTGACAACTTGAGCACAGGTAACAAGCTTAATCCAAACACACCTAATCTAACTGAATGTTGTGATTTTCAAGGCTTATGATTGTTTATGACCATAAAACTGAAACATTAACATACATTATGATGTATTAAACTAAAATGAGCATGAAATAACAAGCAAATATCACAGGAACAATATAAGGTGAAATATGGAAATTTCTTACAAAATGGCTTATGGTGGAAACTAGAACAAGGACCCAATGAACACCCCTATTGCTCTCCACAGAGCTCTATTACCAAATTCCACTCCAAGATCAACTCTGAACCATCTCTTCTTCCATTTCTTCCTTCTTTTTGATTTTTTCTTGATTTATTTTTATTTTTTTGTATTTTTTGCTTTATTTGAGATTTTGAATAAAACTTAAACTAAACTAAGGTTTAAGAGTTTCAGTGGATTAAATAAGCTTAATGAAACTGATTAGAACAATATTCAATAACTTTTAACAAGTTTACAATATAAATGAGAATTACATGAAAATCAAACATAAACTGAATTCATTGATAAGGTTCAAATTAAAACTTGAAAAAAGGTTTACAATACTCTGAGAATGCTTACTACAACAATTTTAATCTAAGAATTACACTTGGAAAAGGAAATTTAATTAAATCGGCAGTAATTTTATCTAATAATAATACACACTGCTTCACTCCATCTTTTTCTCTTTATAGTGAACCTCTAGGGTTTCTTTGACCTTCTGAGCATATACCCATTGAATTCCGAGCCATTGGATCTTTTAGTTTCATCTTGACCTTTGAATTGGATTTGGCGCCATTTTTGTCAAAGGAGCAGTTGGGGTAACTTGGAGAGGATATGAAGCAATTAAAACCTTTTGGATGTTTTTGGGAGTTGGGGAAGGCAGGGAATGGGATGCTGAGGTGGAGGAGGGGGGACGTTGTGTGTTGGTTTGGTTTTACAGGTCACGTGGGAGGGGAGGAAGAGAAGTTAAAGGTTTGACCCTGGGATAATTTTATTTGAAATGGGGGAGTATATTTTGGGTGAGGTGGGCTGAGAAGGGTGAATGGGCCAAGGAGTGAGGGTGTTTGGGCTTGGAGTAATAAGGGTGGGCTGTGGTTGTGTTTTGGATTTTGTTTGGTTGGGGTTTAAAGTAAAAAGGGTCCGGATGGTTAATAACAAGCAACAAAGACCAATTTTGTAAAATTCAGGAAATTGGGGGGCTGAAGTTGTAATTATTCCAAAGTATCACAAAGGACCAATATTGCCAAGTTTTCACATTCCAAGGACCAATTTTTTTTTTTTTTTTTTCAAAATTCCAGGGACCTTTTCTGTAAATTTTCAAACTCCAGGGACCAAACATGTAGATTTCCAAAACTTTTCACCCAAAGTCCATTTTTGATAACTTTTGATTTTTTGAAGGACTTGGGTTGACTTTTCTTAAAATAAATGCATAGGGACTATTTTTGACAAATTTTGAAACTTGGGGGACTTAAACTGCCAATATTGCAAACTTTGATCATTTTTCATTTGTTTTTGCTCATTTTGCATTTAAAACACATAAAACACAATCCCTGGGATAATTTCAGTATTTTGATGTCTTTTTTATTGTTTTTGTATGTTTTGGCAGTTTAAATACGACAAAAATGATGAGTGTTTAAGCACTCATCAATCCCCCACACTAAACTATTGCTAGTCCCTAGCAATCTTTTAAGAAAACTTGATGGATTTGAAAATTCTTTACCAAAAGCCATCACTTCTGGAGTAGCCAAATGTTTCGATTCAAATAAGAACTATGGTCTACTTGATAACCATGTGATTTTTAGCAAACCACAAGCTTTCAACGGTTTTGATTTGTCTTTACCAAGAGCCGTTTGCTCCTGGACTAGCCAACTCTTGATGGACCTAGTCAACATCTTGGTGAGCTGATTACCAATTATGGTTTTTCCACTGCCTTTACCACAAGCCATAATCTTGCGGGCTAGCCAACTCATTCACTTTTTTGGATATGGCGAGTTGATTTACCATACAATTTTGGGCAAATTGCAAGCCGTCAACGGATTTGAGTTATCTTTACCAAGAGCCGTTTGCTCCTGGATTAGCCAATCCTTTTGTCGTTTAGACATGGCGGACTGATAACCACAAAAATTTTGAAATAAAGTGAAAAAAAATTTTGAAAATTTTGGGCCAAAATGGGGGTACTTGAAAGTATTTTGTGATAAAATTCGCTAGAATTTCCCCCCCCCCCCCCACACACACACACTTAGAATTGAATATTGTCCTCAATATTCAAAGTCCCGGCTATTATGCCGAAACTATGAACGTAAAAAGATAATATTCTAAACTAACTGCGGAAATACTATTTTTCACTTTATTTATATTTACATACAAACACACATTTTTTTTTTTTTTTGGAACTTATATACATATATACATTTTCAAACAGCGGGGGGTTGGCCATTCCCCCACACTTTGATGGTAAAAAGTAGAAAGAAATCAGAGATACGGGTGAAAACCCGTATTGTGCTATTGTTTTTGTTCATCGAGTCGCTAGCTTGACTCGATCCCCGAATTCAATTGTCCTTGGGGAAAGTTAGGAGATCCGGGACAACCATGGATGGTATGTCCTCTCCAAAGTAATGTTTCAAACGATGTCCATTCACTTTGAAATTAGGACTGTCATTTTGAGATAATTCGACGGTGCCATAAGGATAAACCTTAGCGATAGTGAATGGGCCAGTCCATCGGGTTTTTAGCTTTCCCGAGAAGATCTTGAGTCTAGAGTTGAAAAGAAGGACTCGATCACTAACGTTAAAACACGGTTCTTAATTTTTGAGTCATGAATCTTCTTTGTCTTTTCTTTATAGATCAAAGAGTTCTCGTAAGCTTGATCACGAAGTTCGTTTAATTCATTTAGTTGAACTTTTCTATGATCACCCGCAGTTTTGAGGTCAAAATTGGCATGCTTGAGAGCCCAATAGGCTTTGTGCTCAAGCTCGATCGGAATATGGCACGCTTTCCTGTACACAAGTTTGTAAGGCGTACACCCGATAGGTGATTTGTAAGCCGTACGGAAAGCTCAAAGTGCATCATCTAATTTATCCGAACACGATGCACGATTTTCACCTACGGTTCTTTCAAAAATTCTTTTAGTGCCCCGATTGGAAACTTCTACTTGTCCACTTGTTTGAGGGTGGTACGCAGTAGAAAGACGGTGAGTTACACCGTACTTTTGCATGACTTTGTCGAATTTGTCATTACAGAAGTGCGTACCACGATCACTAATAATAGCACGTGGAGTTCCGAATCGGGCAAAAAGAGCTTTCAAAAATTTCACAACTACTCGGGCATCATTTGTGGTTAAAGCTTTCGCTTCAACTCATTTTGACAAGTAGTCAACAGCCACGAGTATGTATTTGTTGCCATGAGAAGACGGAAATGGCCCCATAAAATCGATGCCCCAAATGTCAAAGATTTCATAAACTTGAATTTCATTTTGAGGCATTTCATTCTTTTGTGAAATATTCCCGTGACGTTGACAAGTGTCACAGGATTTGACTAATTCCTGGGCATCCTTGTATATCGAGGGCCAAAAGAAACCGGAGTCAAACACCTTTTTGGCGGTGTAGTTTGGATTGTGGTGGCCCCCCGTGGGACCAGCATGGCAAGCCTTAAGAATTTCAGTGGCTTCTTGACCATATACACACCGCCGGATGACTTGATCCACACAGATTTTGAAAAGGTAGGGGTCGTCCCAGAAATAATGTTTGACATCCTTAAAGAACTTGTTCTTTTGTTGGGACGACATCCCTTTCGCAACAAAGTTACCCGCAAGGTAGTTTGCAAAATTGGCAAACCATGGGGTAACAGAATCTCCACGAAAGGCAACCGCATTGAGTGTCTCGAGAGGGAATGTTTCATTAATTTCTTTCCTCTCGTAGACATCTTGGTGGGGGTTTTCCAATCGGGAGAGATGATCAGCAGCTAGGTTCTCAGCTCCTTTTTTATCACGAATAATGATATCAAATTCCTGTAGGAGGAGAACCCAACGGAGAAGTCTCAGCTTTGCATCTTGTTTTGCAAAAAGGTACTTCAAAGCCGAGTGATCCGTATACACTATGCTCTTGGTCAGTATCAATATGGCCGGAATTTTTCAAAAGCATACACCACAACTAATAATTCTTTTTCGGTGGTGGTGTAATGAATTTGAGCCTCGGTCATAGTTTTACTGGCATAGTGTATAGGCTGAAAATGTTTTGTTTTTTGTTGCCCCAAGACTGCCCCTATCGCATAATCAATAGTATCACACATGAGCTCGAAGGGCAAGTCCCAATCGGGGGCAACAAGAATCAGTGCCTCAGTAAGCTTTTTCTTTAATGTTTCAAAAGCTTCGATGCACTCGGGGGAGAAGATAAATGGAGCATCCTTTTCGAGGAGATGGGTCATAGGCCGGGCGATTTTAGAAAAATCTTGAATAAACCTACGATAGAAACCGGCATGACCCAAAAAGCTCCTAACACCTTTTACGGTTGTGGGATGAGGTAATTTTGCAATGACATCCACTTTGGCTTTGTCAACCTCAATCCCGTTCTTTGAAATTTTATGGCCGAGGACAATGCCCTCTTTGACCATAAAGTGACTCTTCTCCCAATTTAGACATAACTTTGTGTCTTCACAACATTTTAGCATGCTGTCTAAATGGGAGAGACATGATTGAAATGAATCCCCACTGACCGAAAAATCGTCCATAAAGACCTCCATAGTTTTCCCGATCATGTTGGAAAATATGGCCATCATACATCTTTGAAACGTGCCCGGAGCATTACATAGGCCAAATGGCATACGTTTATACGCAAAAGTTCCATAGGGGCACGTGAAAGTGGTCTTTTCTTGATCTTGCGGATCAATGGGAATCTGAAAGTAACCCGAGAAACCATCGAGGAAGCAATAGTACTTATTCCCCACTAATCTCTCGAGCATTTGGTCCATAAAGGGCAGAGGAAAATGATCTTTACGGGTGGCGTCATTTAACTTGCGATAGTCAATTCAGACACGCCATCCCGTAACCAAACGAGTTGGAATCAACTAATTCTCCTCATTTGTGACAACAGTAATGCCACCCTTTTTTGGAACACAATGAATTGGGCTAACCCAAGGACTGTCCGAGATAGGGTAAATCAATCCGGCATCAATAAGTTTTAGGACTTCTTGTTTGATTACCTCATGAATTTTCGGATTCACCCTTCTTTGTTGTTGGACGGCAGGTTTGAAGTCGTCCTCCATTAAAATCTTGTGAGTACAAAATTCAGGGTCAATGCCCTTGATGTCGGAGAGTCGCCAAGCAATTGCTTGTTTATGGGACTTCAAAACCTTTATGAGAGCAGTCTTTTCCTCATCACTTAAATCTTTGGAAATTGTGACGGGCAATTTATCGTCACTCTCCAGAAATCCATATTCAAGATGAGGCGGCAAGTCCTTAAGTTCAACCTCAGGGAAGTCATCAGTTTTCTCAACATTTTTGACTTCCTTTTTATGAAGTGTTTATGGTAGAACAGGAAGAGGAGAGGGATCTTCGTTTAATAATTTCTCAAGTACGAGAATATCCCTCTCGGGGTCAATCTCTTGGTTATTGATTCCATCGGGAATCGAATCACTTTTGAGAAAGGCCTCAATTTCTTCTAAGATGAAGTCACTTCCCTCAAACGGAGTGAGGGAAGGAGAAGAATTGGCTATGATGGGATGAGAAGATTGAGTTAGATTTTCACTCAAAGAATCATCAATGAAACCTAAAATCTCTTGAGCATACTCCTCAGCAGCAACATCGATGACATCTATTTGATTCACCGATTCCGAGTCATAATTGGAGGAGTATCTCGAAGTTTTATTTAGGTTGAAGGTGATGGCTTCCGTTCCAACACACAGTGTGATCTCTTGCTCAAATACATCAATAAGAGCTCGCCCAGTACTAAGGAATCCCCTTCCAAGAATGAGAGGGACCCTTGAATCGGCATCAAAGTCAACAATCACAAAATCTGCCGAAAAATGGAACTTTCCCACTCTAACGAACACGTCCTCGGCAATGCCAAGTGGACGGGAAATTGAACGATCGACAAGCTCTAAAGTCATGCACGTGGGAGTAAGTTCGGGAAGAGAGAGTTTCTTCCACACAGAATATGGCATCAGGTTAATGCTAGCACCTAGATCGGCTAAGGCGAAGCATTCAACCATACCCGGGAAAGTACAAGGAATGAGAAATTTCCCGGGGTCTCCAAGCTTTTCAGGAAGCTTTTTCAAAAGAACTGCTGAGCAGTTCTCATTCAGAGGAGTTCTTGCCATCTCGAAGAGTTTTTCCTTATTACTTAACAGATTTTTGATTGTCGATGCAAACTTGGGCATCAAGAGAATAGCGCCCGCGAAACTGATATCAAAGTGCAAATCTTGGAAGATTTGGAAAAATTTATCCATTTGGTGATTAGCCTTTTCGCGGAGCTTTTGTTCACTGAGACGTGATGGATAAGGAATAGAAGTTTTGGATTTTGGGTTGTCCACTGGAGTTTCTGGTGGTTCAAAGACAACTCCAGGCTTACATCTGGTTTCAGGAATAACCTGAGGTTGGACGTGTGCTGTACTTCGTGGGCTAGGAGTTTGCAACTTGTCCTTTGTCACCTCAGGTTCACGTTCCACTACCTTTGGAGGAGAGGGAGAAGAGGTAGTAGGAATCGCGGGTTCATCATATGAAGCACCACTTCGTGTTGTGATCGCCTTAGCATCGCCCCTCGGGTTAGCCATCGTGTTGCTCGGTAAAGTAGTACCTGAGCTCGAGGGTCGATCATTTAAAGACTTCTTGATATCAGAAATCTGGCTGACCAGCAACTAGTTCAACTCTTCTTGGGACTTCATGAATTGTTTTAACAACTCGTCAGATGAAGGCCCGGTTGGAACAATGGCTTGATTCGGATTAGGAATATTTGGAGCTCGATTGTTCGGATTGGGACCTTGATTTTGAAAATTACCCTGATTAGGGTTGTTGTTTCCATGAAAATATCCCGGATTGAAATTACCCTGACCTTGGTTTTGATTAAAGTTTCCTTGATGTTGGAAACCTTGATTTTGGAAACCTTGGTTTTGATTGTGAAAACCATGACCCTGATTGAAGTTACCTTGGTTTTGAAAACCTTGGTTCGCTCTATTTTGATTTTGGTCATGGTTTTGGACATTTTGGTTTTGATTAAAACCGGGAGGTCCAGGATAATGATGATGAGGACGATAGGTAGGGTCCATAGGAGGGCGATATTGATTGCCTCCTTGATTTTGGGACCCGGCTACAGCATGAGCTTCATATGGAGTACCATCAGTAGCTGTGCAATTGTAGTAGGCATGCGGCCCGCCACAAGTTACACAGACTTCCACTTTTTTAACCTCAGCAGGTGGAGGATGTTGTGGAAATGAAACTTTTTTTGTTTGGGCGAGAACCAAAGCTTGAATAGCTTCAGTGAGCTTGTCAATCTTAGCATCCGTGCTAGATTGACTCACAGAAGATGAAGTGGAAGGACCCGCACTGATTTGAGAAACAATCGGTTTGCTTCGTGTAGAGCGGACCTTGGACTTTTTTTCTATGATCTGTAAAGCTTCTTTTGTGGTTCTACTCAAGAAATTATCTCCCGCGGAGGCATTGAGAGAATCCTGATCAGCTTGGCTCACGCCATTGTAAAAAGTATCGAGTTGCATCAACTCTGAGAAACCATGATGTGGACACTTGCGAAGTAATTATTTGAAACTATCCCACGCTTCACCAAAAGATTCATCATATTTGTGAGTGAACTTGGTGATTTCATTCTTAAGACTCGTGGTCTTGGAAGGTAGGAAGAATTCATTCACAATTTTTTTTACAAGATCCTCCCATGTCTCAATAGATTGAGGAGGTTGTTTTTCAAGCCAAATCCGGGCTTGTCCCTCCAGGGAGAATGGGAAGAGAAGAAGTTTGATTGCTTCACAAGGGACATTTTTATACTTGATGGTTGATGTGATTTTATTGAACCATCGAATGTGAGCATGAGGATCATCCCTCTCAAAACCGTAGAATTGACTTGAGGTTACAAGATTGAGTAACCCGGTTTTGAGCTCAAAATTATCAGCCACGATGGCTGGAACAACAATGGCATCTCCGTAACCCTCGATGGGTGCTTGGAGAAGCTCACACATGGGGCGGTCTTCCGCTATGGTGACAGTGGGTGTGGCAACAGTACGGATCTCAGATCCAACTGTTGGTGTTGAACGTCTACGAGGTCTTCGAGGTTTCCGAACAAGCTCACGTAATGGGCTCGTAGACCTTGAAGAACGAGTGCGCATGCACTAGAGATAAAAACCAATCAAAACAAAATCGAGGCAAATCCACAGTGAACTTAAACCAATAATCACAAGCAAGTGGCTTCTTTAAGAAAGGTACACCACTCACAGGGATACAAAGGCAAGTTTTATATCATTGGTTTGGGAACTTATTATGTCCACACCCCCAGTTGGTAGGTGTTCTGTCTTGGTTTGCGACGGTTGGTTTTTATGTATTTATTATTCACAAGAAAAGACGGATGTTTTTGTGTATGGGTGAAAAACTTTTGGACAATATTTTTGGTATCGTTTCATTTACCAAAATCGTATTTCTTTAAGAATCACCTTAAAAGAAACACAATATAGAAAACGTAAGGATCTGTTTTGTTGTTTTATATTTTTTTGGTGTTTTAACACTTTAGGAAAAGTGTTAATGACTTTTTTATGTTTTGATTTAAAATTTACAAAACTAATGGTTTTTGTACAGTGATTGTAGTGAAATAACACTAATCTCAAATGACGTTATAGAAACGCGCACACCTCCCCGGCAGCGGCGCCAAATTTTGATTGGCTCAGAACAGTCAACTTAAATTAACCAAGTATATGGTCAACAAAGTCAAACTACCTTGACCAATGCTTCCGGGTAATATAGAGTATCACCAGGTCGTTATGTCCCGACGAGGTGTGGATTGTTCTTTAGCGTGCTTGTGATCGCTAAAATTAAAACTAGGTGTTACTTTATAAAATCTAATTATGCTATTTAATTATTAATTATCAATTAATAATTAATTAAACTAAAATTAATTCTAAAAACCACTAAATGACAAAAGAAAAATCTGGAAAAATTTCCAAAATTACTTTATTATAAAAGAGATTTAATAAAAATATAAAAATGCTAAAGTGCTTATAAATAAGCTAAAAAGAAAATTAAAAAAATAATTTCTATTAAATAGAAGTTATCACTAAAATTAAAATTGGTTTTTTGAGTTTTTTCTTTTTCCAAACTAATTTTACACTAAAAGCTAACAACTTTTACAAAAACACTTTTTATGTAGCTCAGAAAATAAGCACTTTGAGTGCTTAATGGTTCAACAGTTGACTTTGTTTGACTGAGAAGGGAATTAAGCTCAAATGGGCTTATGTGGGGTCCACCATGGTTAATTCAGCTTCACTTAAGTTATATGAACAAGTTTAGACTAGATTCACACAAATAAGCTATATAAATAAGCCACAAAGCCTGAATAAGCAATTGCTTATTTGGATTCTGAGACAAAAGTGGGACAGAGTTTGAGGGCAATTCCAAGTGGGGTCCACAAGGTCTGAGGTCAAATGGTTGGTCAACTCTTGAAGCTTTCCAGGAGGGGGGTTGGGAGAACCCAAACTTGGACTATAGGACCCACTGGGGTGGCCACAATCAACCACCAAAGGTGGTGGTGATGCTGAGGGTCTGCTGATGCAGGGCAGAGGGCTTGCCCTGCAGGTCAGTTTGAAGGGTAATTTGGTCCACAAAATAAATTCACAAAAATATAACCAATATGGGAATCAATAGTTGAGCTGGTAAAATGTACACCCAAGAAGTTTCAAACCCTAAAACCAAACACAAAAATCAGGAAAATTCATGCCATTTTGGAGATTTCTACCCAATACACTTTTTGACTTTTTAAGAAAATGCTTATTGTTGACTATTATGAAATTTAATGCTTCCTAGCTTACTGAATTAGTTATATTATGCTAAAATGAAACTAAACTAGACTAATTTAACAAATTTTCTACCTAACAATGTGATTTCTCACCCTAAATTCCTAACTGTTGACAGATTAAAGGCCAATAACTAGGTTTTTGACTTTTTTTCCTAAATGACTACTGTATTTATGCAAGTTTTAACCTAATAAAGACCTAAGTAACTGAAATGAACCAAAAATTACAACAAGTGACAACTTGAGCACAGGTAACAAGCTTAATCCAAACACACCTAATCTAACTGAATGTTGTGATTTTCAAGGCTTATGATTGTTTATGACCATAAAACTGAAACATTAACATACATTATGATGTATTAAACTAAAATGAGCATGAAATAACAAGCAAATATCACAGGAACAATATAAGGTGAAATATGGAAATTTCTTACAAAATGACTTATGGTGGAAACTAGAACAAGGACCCAACAAACACCCTGATTCGCCTCAAACAGTCAGACGATTATTAGTCAATCACTTGTGAATGGTCAAGTATAATAGTCAAACAGCTGAGGCAAATGCTTCCGTGAAATACAGTGTTTTCCCGGGTCGTAATGTCCCAACGAGGTGTGCGATGTTTTATTATAAACGAATCTGTGATTGAGTGAATGTGAACAGGAAAGGTATAAAAGTGTGTGTGAGTGAGTAATCTAGGGTTTTATAATTTAAATAAACTATTAGAAATATTACGTAAAACCTAGATATCTAAAACGTTTAAACGTACACCAAATTAAAAATCAGACGCGACTGCGTACTCAGAAAAAGGTGAGTTTTAAGAAAAATAAACTACAGGGGTTAAAAATGAAAATTCTATAAACTTAAACTTAAAAGAAAATTAAATTAAAAAGAAAACTATTTTCTAGATTATTTTATTATTTATTATTAATTATTTAATTATTAACTATTTAACTTTTTAATTAAAACTAATTTAAATCAAACTAAAAATTATAAATACTACAAATTAAACTAAAAACTTATGAAAATAATTTCTAAACTTAAAAATGAACTTGAATAAAGTATAAAAAAATAAAAATAAATATTTTTGTCTTTTTATGTATTTTCTATTAATTAAAAACTATTTATATTAATTATACTAATTAAACTATTTTAAATTACAATTAATACTAAATTAACTTGGAAAATTATGAAAAAATTTATAAAACTATTTTATAACTTATAAAAGCTAGGAAAAATATAAAAACTAGGTGTTACCTTATAAAAATTAATTATGCTATTTATAACTTACTTATTAATTAATTATTAATAAAACTATTATTAATTCTAATAAATACTAAATTACAAAATTAAAATCTGAGAAAATTATTAAAAATACTTAAACCTAAGAGGAAATTAATAAAAATATAAAAACACAACTTTCTTAATTAAAATCTAAAAATGAAAATTAAAATTAAATTAAATTAAATAGAAACTATCACTTATTTTTATGTTTGTTTTTCTGGATTTTTCTTTTATAAAACTAAATTATACCTAAATATAACTAAATTTTGTAAAACAAATATTTTTATAACTTATTAATAAGCTAGATATAAGCTACTAACCTAGACAGTTGACCAAAGTTGACCAACTAAGCAAATAAGCTCTACTGAGCTTGTGTGGGACCCACTATGGTAAAACTTAGTTCCCCTGAGTTACATGAACTATATTGAGTAAGTTTCAACTGAATAAGCAGCCTGAATAAGCCACAAAACACAAATAAGCAGTTTGCTTATTGCATTTTGAGACAGATTTGGGGACAAAGTTCAAGGGCAAAACTAAGTGGGGTCCACTGGGTGCTAGGTCAAACTAGTGGTCAATGGTTGTTCCCTGGTAGGAGGGGGGTTGTGAGAACCTAAGTATGATAGGTGGGGCCCACTGAGGTGGTCACAAATCACCACCAAAGTGGTGGTGATGGACTGAGTAAGCTGGTGCAGGGGAGGCTTTCCTCCCTGCAGTTGTGTTTAGTCAGGTGTGGGACCCAGTACAAAATTCACAAAAATATAAGCTATGTGGGATTTCAAAGTTGAGGTGGTAGTCTATTACCACAACAATTTTTAGATTCTAAAACCTATTACACAAATCTACAAAAATCCCACAAGTTTTGTGAAAATATGAGAATGAAACTTTTGACGTTTTATGAAACTAACCTAGTTTGACTTTTATGAATTTCTAAAGCTTCTAATAAGCTGAAACTGTTATAATAAGCTAATGTAAGACTAGAATAATCTATATGAATCACTTATGAGCTATTGTGATTAATTTTAAGACCCAAATCCCTCACAGTTAACTGTGAGGGGAACTTTTCTATGATTTTGACTTTCTAGTGTTGAAATGACCAAACAAATGACTTAAATAACTAGACCTATACTAATGTAGTCTAAGTATGCTAAAAACACAGTACTAAATTACCTAGATAACAGAGTATTTAGCAATGCCAAACACGCCTTTAACTATATCAATTTATGATTTTCAAAGAGAAAGACTGAGATAGACCATGGGAATGATTCCAAATGATTTATACTGATGATATAAACTAATTTGAACTAAATTCCACAGGTTATTACAACTAAAACCTAGAAATCTCGAATCTATTAAAATTGACTGTGAAAATAAATTTTCAAGCAACTTCCTAATATCAAATAACAATATACTTATCTTATGCTATATTATGGCTAAGTACTACTGAATGAACACAAAAGAACAACAATTAGTAGCTAACAACAATAAAATAATGACATGCCAAAAATTGAGTAAAGGCTTACTAATTGATTATGCTGAGACACAATGAACCAAGGACTGTGAACCACCCTAACAACCTTCCACAAGGTTTCTAATACCCAATCAATCCAGAATGCACTTTGCTCAGCTCCTTTCTTCCTCAAACTCTAATTTTTTATTTATTTTTGATTTTCTTGATTATTTTTGGTATTTTTGCTTTTCCATTCTAAACAGCTAAGTAAGGTATTCTTAAGCTTATTTGAGCCTTGTCAGAGCTTATATCAGCTTATGAATTCAATTACAACAACTAACAATAACAAGTGAGCTTTTTGTGATTTTTTGTAATAAAGAAAAATTGCATAAACTAAGATACAAACTGAAACTTGAAATTGATGATTACCAAAGTTTAAGGATACACTAAAACAACTTAATTGATTGCTTAAAAGCTCAGAATTACATTGAAAGACTAAAATTACACTAGTCGACACTCAAACTAAACTAACTAATCTCATTCTCTTCACTTCTGTTTCCTTTTGCCTTTTGTAGAGACTTTCTGAGCTTGTGGGACCTACCTTGACATTTCCCACCATCTGTGAGCCGTTGATAAGGTTTGACTCATCTTGGCCGTTTAAATTATAACTTGGCGCCAAAGGGTTCTTTTGGTACTGTAGATAACATGGAGGAGTTATTCAAGGTTTTGGAGGGTTGTGTGAGGTGGAGGGGAGTTAGTAGATAGCTGGTGATGAGGTGGTGTCAAGTTGGGGGTGAAACCAGGTGAGGTGGAGGAGTGGTATGTGATACAGTGGTGGTGGTGGTATTTGGGAGGGAAAGGGTTGGCTGGGTGGTTTGGTCAAACGGGTTGACCCCGTATTATTTAAGTGCGGTTGGACTGGGCTGGGTGTTGGGCTGGCAAAGGGATAGTGGGTGGGCTGGATTTAAGTGTTGGGTTTTGATTTGGTTTATAATAAAAACAAAGGGTCCGGTTTGGTATTTAATCACACAAGGACCATTTTTGTAATTAGTGCAAAGTTAAGGGGCTGGTTTAGTAAGTTTACAAAAGTTCTCACAGGGACCAAACTTGACAAGGATGAATAGTATAAGGGTATTTTTGATGTTTTTCATTTTTTTAAATACCGGGGACTATTTTTGCCAAACTGTGAAACTTCAGGGACTATTTATGTAATTTCACAAATCTTATCACCCAAGGACCATTCCTGCAAAAGATTATTAGTATAAGGACCAAAATTGAATTTCTCAAAGTTTTTACATCCCAGGGACCATTTATGTCAATTTCCAAAGTTGAGGGACTAAACTTGTAATTTTATGAAACTTTGCACCAAAGGACTAAATATGTAACTTTGTGATTAAAAAGGACCTTTGGTGACTTTTTCAAGTTTTAGAATGACCAGGGACTAGTTTTGCCAATTTATGAAACTTGAGGGACTGAAACTGCCAATTATGCAAACTTTGTACGTTTTTCATCTGATTTTGCATATTTTGCATTTGAAACATATAAAACACACCTTAAAGATATTTTAAGTATTTTGATATATATTTGAGTGTTTTTGTATGTTTTGGCAGCTCAAATTGGTATAAAATGATGAGTATTTAGACACTCATCACACCCCTATTGCTCTCCACAGAGCTCTATTACCAAATTCCACTCCAAGATCAACTCTGAACCATCTCGTCTTCCATTTCTTCCTTCTTTTTGATTTTTTCTTGATTTATTTTTATTTTTTTGAATTTTTTGCTTTATTTTAGATTTTGTATAAAACTTAAACTAAACTAAGGTTTAAGAGTTTTAGTGGATTAAATAAGCTTAATGAAACTGATTAGAACAATATTCAATAACTTTTAACAAGTTTACAATATAAATGAGAATTACATGAAAATCAAACATAAACGGAATTCATTGATAAGGTTCAAATTAAAACTTGAAAAAGGTTTACAATACTCTGAGAATGCTTACTACAACAATTTTAATCTAAGAATTACACTTGGAAAAGGAAATTTAATTAAATCGACACTAATTTTATCTAATAATAATACACACTGCTTCACTCCATCTTTTTCTCTTTATAGTGAACCTCTAGGGTTTCTTTGACCTTCTGAGCATATCCCCATTGAATTCTGAGCCATTGGATCTTTTAGTTTCATCTTGACCTTTGAATTGGATTTGGCGCCATTTTTGTCAAAGGAGCAGTTGGGGTAACTTGGAGAGGATATGAAGCAATTAAAACCTTTTGGATGTTTTTGGGAGTTGGGGAAGGCAGGGAATGGGATGCTGAGGTGGAGGAGGGGGGAGGTTGTGTGTTGGTTTGGTTTTACAGGTCACGTGGGAGGGGAGGAAGAGAAGTCAAAGGTTTGACCCTGGGATAATTTTATTTGAAACGGGGGAGTATATTTTGGGTGAGGTGGGCTGAGAAGGGTGAATGGGCCAAGGAGTGAGGGTGTTTGGGCTTGGAGTAATAAGGGTGGGCTGTGGTTGTGTTTTGGGTTTGGTTTGGTTGGGGTTTAAAGTAAAAAGGGTCCGGATGGTTAATAACAAGCAACAAGGACCAATTTTGTAAAATTCAGGAAATTGGGGGGCTGAAGTTGTAATTATTCCAAAGTATCACAAAGGACCAATATTGCCAAGTTTTCACATTCCAAGGACCAAATTTTATTTTTATTTTATTTTTCAAAATTCCCATGGACCTTTTCTGTAAATTTTCAAACTCCAGGGACCAAACATGTAGATTTCCAAAACTTTTCACCCAAAGTCCATTTTTGATAACTTTTGATTTTTTGAAGGACTTGGGTTGACTTTTCTTAAAATAAATGCATAGGGACTATTTTTTTACAAATTTTGAAACTTGGGGGACTGAAACTGCCAATATTGCAAACTTTGATCATTTTTCATTTGTTTTTGCTCATTTTGCATTTAAAACACATAAAACACAATCCCTGGGATAATTTCAGTATTTTGATGACTTTTTGATTGTTTTTGTATGTTTTGGCAGTTTAAATACTACAAAAATGATGAGTGTTTAAGCACTCATCAGTCGGTTATTAGTTTTTCGACTTATGCGTCAATAGGACTTAGACTAGACTTCTTGCTCTAAGTTGTGTAATTGATTTTGCATTGCATATAGGTATAGATCACTTTTCTTGCATATGTGTTTTCGACGTCTTGCAAGTTTTAGTAACCTTGTTAGGAATGGAAACTAAGTTGGTCAATCATGTGCATCGAAAGATATTGTCTTACACAATTGTTTTTCCAAAAGTTTAAGTATAAAAAGTATATCACCTCATAATACTTAACACTTTCATCAAATCCATAACATGATCTCTAAAACATCACATCTTCGTGTCTTGCTTGACCATGAGTTGTCTAATCAAGATAAAAGATCATATAATACATTAGTATTTAAGTAAAAGAAAATGTATTAAACTTGCATTGATCTAACACACATACAAAATGTTTTAAACATTTAGTATTTTACGTATGTTGTATAAAAATAGTTAAGATAATTATTTTTATACTAATGAGGTGTTGAAAAACTTAGAATATTATTCTTAATAACATAAGTAATTTTTCGCAAATAAAAATAAATGACAATATCGAAGTAGTAACTTAATATGTCATTAACCTCACAAATACTACTAGTATTAGAATAGATGGAACACATTCCCTAAATTTTTAGTTTCTTTTTAAAAGGAGTGATCGTGAGGGTAAAGAAAGATTTCGAGTACATATTAATTCATTATTCAAATTATGATTGATATCATTATCGAATTTAATTGACAAGTTTTTAAGTATTGACATGAAATTGAAATCATTGTTTGTTTAGCTTAAAGATAACATCAAAATATGATGAAATATATTATCTGAAATATATTATCGAATCCAATGGTTGTATTCCAAACATTAAACTAATATGTTTAAAAGATGCATAAAATACACAACTAAGTAGGATTGACAACTTGGATGTTTCATCCGAAATATTCAAGTAATTTACTTTGCAATGCAATTAGTAAATGTGTCATTTCCGAAAAACCAAACACGAGCAAACAAACACCATATGTAAACTTTGCTCATTAATGACTCAACACTCAAAATCACATGTCTAGTAAAAGTGTCACACGTAATATGTTATTAAATATTATGTAAGTCATCAATCTTTGAGTATATCACATGTATTTTTCTTATCCAAAGATTGACAAAGAACAACTTATATCCTATGCATCTTATTTTTCTTTCACATGAATGGTTATGTTACAAGAGAATACATTGCATATTGTTAACAAATATAGGATATTAGAAGTTGAATAATAACCCAACACAACATGTGTCATTGCATAAACAAGTAAAATTGATCATACACTAAAATACTTGTTTTACTAAGCATTTATAAGAGTGATAAGTTTCCTCTTAGAAAAGCATATTTGTTGAAATATATAATATGTCTCATTTCAAATATGATACTCACAAGATCTATTGAGGTAAATAACCTTTACTAGATTCTTCACTCAAGATATGCTAAGGAGCATTCTTGAAACACTCTCGATGTAGTAAATTCTACATTATATTACATTAAAATATCTCTTGGATCTAAGAAAATCAAATCATGTTAAAGTAACATGTAACAACTCAACAAAAGAAGATTTCATCCAAGAGATCTTAAAATGCATCTGCGGAAAACTAGAAGGGGGGGCGGTTGAATAGTTTTACGTCTTTTTCGTTTTAATAAAAGTTTACTTTCAAATAATAAATGGTAGTTTGTAAAAACCTTTGAAGCTAAAGTATAGAAGCAAATTAATTCACATATGTCACATAAATACTTCTTATTTAAAGTGTTAAATAGAAATTATAATTTCATATATCTCACTTAAATATAAGTTTGTATTTATATGTGTATATGTGTTTTAATGATTGTATATACTTTAATTTGCTAATGTATAATTTATGTTTTGAATGGAACCTAGTTTGATCTTTATGTGAAATCAATATGTGCACAACACAAGCAATTGTAACTATGAATGATATGCAAGTAAGTAATTAAACCAAGAGTAAGAGATGGAAAGATCAAACCAAGAGACAAAGGATTTATAGTGGTTCGGCTACAAGGACACCTTCCTTGCCCTACTCCACTCCCCGAGTCACCTACTCGAGAGTTTTCTTCACTAGATCAAAAACCTCCTTTATGGCGGAGAAAACCCTACACACCAATTAGCACACCACACAACTTCACAACTTGATCACAACTTCTACACACCTTCTTCACACCAATAAACTACACACCAATCTTCTTCACAACTATCTTCTACACACCAATCTTCTACTTCACACCTATCTTCAACACTAACCTACTTTGCTCCTACCTTCTTCACAACTTAATGCTTCCTAACCCTTTTTCTTCACACCACTTGTTTCTTCACACCTTCACTACTAAATCCTATGCACTACTCCAAGATGTACACTACTTCACAACTACTAGGCTTCAAGGTCTTTTCAACTTCAAAGCTTCAACAACTTTGTCTTCACAACTATCTCCACTTCAATAAACTACCACACCTTATTTCTTCTATCACTAATCCTATCCACTTCTACCTCTTCACTACTAGTAAAACTTCACACCTTCAATAGATCTAGATCCTATATCTAAATCTATCTAACCAATGTATACACAATGTTCACAAGAAAGAAATTGATATACAAGATGAACTAAATAAACAACTTAGATAGCAAGATGATACTAAGTTGTAATACTCCTAATCTTGATGAGTAGGAGTATTCTTCTCTTTGCACTTGAAAGAATGAGGCTTTGGATCACTTGGAAACAAAGGCTTATGAATTGTATGATCAAATGATTTTTAGGATTGGAATGGAGATTTAAATCAGAAAGTTTATGTGCAAAAAGGTGAGGAAAAAATCCAGGTTTAAGGTGGTATTTATAGGCAACAGAATCTGACAGAGGAGCGTGGCCGGTCCCCTTAAATCATGGCCGGCCCCCTTAAAATTAAGGGGACCGCCCTTTATAATTAAGGGGCCGCCCAGCTGAAACGGCCAGATTCTTTGTCTTTTAGTGAGGAAAGTTTATTTGGTGAAAAACTAACTGATTTTGGTTAAAAATTTGAATTCATATATTTAGTATGAATAAAACATTTTTCTTTATTACCAAAAGTGTTTTTCAAAAATATATAATATGTTTATATAATTAAATAACCTTTGTATTAGTTAATTAAATACCCCTTTGATCATAAATTGCACTAAACACTTTGTTTATTCATACCTTAAGTGATTAGTTGGTGAAAGTGATTATTTACCGCTAAATACTTGTTTACGTCATAATATTTGGTTTGATGAGTTTAAGTTTTGTGATTATCAAAACATAGAGATATCGAAAGATATGAATAATGTTTTTAGTCAATTATTTATATCAACAATCTCCCCTTTTTTGATGATTACAAAACCTAAACTTATTAAATCCAAAAGTTAATTTTTAGACAAGTATTTAGTAAGTTTACATTCACTTCTCCCCCTTTTTGTAGAATCAAAAAGGTTTAAGCCAATAGGTAGAAAAACTCCCCCTTGATGTAAGCTCCCCCTCGTTTGAGGGCACCAAGGGTTCGAGAAATAGGATTCTTGCAAGAAAAATATTAGAAGCACAAGCATGGCACAAGCAAACACATCTATCATAACATCAACAACTAGTAAGCATGGCAAGGATAATTCAAAACATATATCAAATCATTCAATAATAGAAAATGATTATGTCAACCCATAATCATTGTTACAAAGCCATAAAAATAGAATTACAAACAACGTAGAATATCCTAATGTGCCAACAAGGAGTGTCACCAAACTTTCTTGAATCCCAAAATGGTTGAGGAGTTTTATTTGAAAATGAGAAACATAAGCATGTAAAATGCTTGGTGGTTTAGTGGAGGTAAACATTTGGTTGCATGGATGTTTTTTGGGTTTGGAGATGTGGAGCTTGTAGGTGGTGAACTTGAGGATGGGTTTGTTGATTGAGGGTTTTGGTGTTGTTCAAGTGATGGTGTTTGTTGAGATCTAGTAAGAAGATACTCAATCCAAGTAAAGTGCTCATTCAATGCAATGGTTTGTTGTTGAAGGAAGATGCAACAGGGGCAATTGTTGACATGCTTCTCAATTTGGTTTTTGTTATGTGGTGATGATGGTGAGCTTGATTGTGGTGGATCCAAATTGCGTTGAGCAAGATGTAATGCTAAAAGAGCACTAAGCTCATGTGCCTCTTTTAGCTCCTCAACGAACTTCAAGTGTTTGGAGGAAGGTGATGGTGGTGGAGTTTGATAGTTGTCTTGTGTGAAAGTTTGCACATGCAACATGGGAGTGGCATGTGAGGTTGTAGGATGTGGTGGTGGTACTCTTGGTGGTGGAGACATGATTGAGCTTGGGTAATCATGAAAGCATGATATGGGTGGAAGAGGTTCTTCATGAGATGATGATGTTTTTGTTGAATGAGCAACATGTGAGGTGTTGATTGAGAGGTTGGGATTGTTGTTTTGGGATTGAGCATGCTCATCATAAGAAGAAGCATGAATGAGGGAATGAGAGGATGATAGGTTGTGAGATGAATCAATGTTGTGGGTTTGAGGTTTAGTAGTTGGTTGACTTGGAACAACATCACTTGAGTTATGACAAGAATCAAGTTTCCTCCTCCAAACGGGTTTGACGGAGATCCTTGAGGTTCTTGAAATCTTAGGTTTTTGGTTGTTGGGAGATGACATGTTTGGGTGTGATGGCATTAATGATGGGAAGAGGGTATTTATAGTGTATGAGAAATGTGGTTTAGGAAGGTAAATTTTGAGGGATAACATGGGACAAAATGTGTTTGTGAATTTTGGGAAGTATAGGCTGAAGTGGGTCAAAAAGTGATAAAGAAAACAGTATCCCTGACCATCAGATGGCCGGTCCCCTTAATTAGGGGCTGGTCCCCTTAATTTTAAGGGGGCCGCCTTATATAATTAAGGGGGCCGCCCATCTGGTGATTCCCAGAATGCCAGAAATGGGTTTTTGGCAGAAAATCTTCAAAAAGGTTGTGTTTTTGGATTTGGATTCAAGTAAGTTCAACTCTTTGAGGAAATATAGGACATACTATTCATGAATGTAGAGAGTGATATAGAAATAATTGAAATAAGCAAGAAATTTCTAATAATCATGCTATCTATTTATTTATCAATTAAGATATGCAATTAAGAAGGCAATAAGGCAAATAAGCTAAATGTGCAACTATATATGAAAATAATAACATTTAGCCTAGAGCAAACATATTGATGGTTGTTAACAAGTAACAAATAGGTGGATATAATTATATGGACTTCAAGACTTGTTACAAACAAGATCCATATGGGCAAGTCATGATTCTCATGAAATAATTTGATTAAATTGTGAATGTCATTTCCAATAGAGGTGTATGACACATGTGAGAAAGTTAAATGTGTTTTAAGCAAAACGTTTTTAGTTTTATTCAACAATGTTTTGAAGTAAATTCAAGTGTGCATTACAATAACGTAGATTGAATTTTGTTTCATAATGTGAAGAAAAACAAGATAAAAAGAAAATTTCAATCTCGTTTTTGATTAAAGTAATGGTTATGAAAGAGGTTTTAGTTAAGAAAAATATTTCATTCAAAAGGAGAGAAGTTTTAAACATGATGTTTTGATCATAATAATCAAGAAGTTGCAAGTGAAAGATTTGAAATGGAAGCTTGTCAAGCTTCAAGAGAATCACTTAAGCCCATTGTCACACATAATCATCCTTAATGACACCTAAAGATATTAAAGTGAAATGATAGATACTTATGATCTAAATGCAATGGGATAGGAAGCAGCAAGGTAAATAGTTCATGGATACAAGATAAACATATGTATATATGTATACAATGAACATCATAATATCAAGTAGCAAACAAATATCAATTATAATGCATCTATTGAAGCAACTAGTAAGATCATATAGCTTAAGTGGAAGGGTTCTACAATAGATCATGGAAGATTTAATAAAAGTGATACTAGACTAAACAACAAGAAGATTAATAATGCTAATATCATGTATGCATATATTAGTGTTAATAATCTAAAAGCATGGCAACATATCAGTTAAGTTTTATTCACACACTAATTAAAATATTCTAAAATATAATATAACATTGACAAGTTTTAGAAAAGAAAAACTTATCTCAGGTCCAGCTTTTCAAAAAGGATGGGCATGATGGTGAAAGAAGAAATTTAGGAGGCTTCATCATGAAAAAGTACCCGATACACCATGATACCAATACTCCGAGAGTGAAGAACAAAATGCTGATACATGAATAAATCCGCAACAACGTCATAGGCGAAACATTTGTAGAAAGTGAAACAATATGATAGAGACCAATATCCGTCAAATGTAATAAAGCGAGATGAGTAGATCAACACGTAATAGGCTCTTCATTCATAAATTACCTAAACAAGATAAACAGCTTGGTACCCAGATTCTCATGGGTCTTAGTTGGTTAGATGACAACATCCATTGCATTTGATTGCACATGATGTGGATGTCGTCGATAA
Source organism: Artemisia argyi (assembly GCA_030686995.1). NCBI lineage: Eukaryota > Viridiplantae > Streptophyta > Magnoliopsida > Asterales > Asteraceae > Artemisia > Artemisia argyi. The sequence continues at coordinate 746,595 of JARVZY010010978.1, read as the reverse complement.
GTACAAGAATTCATCAATAGTTTGTTTTAATTAACAAACAATGACTTTCTTGACTAGAATAAAAAGTAATGAATATTAATAGTATTAGTCCTAAATTTACTCACTAGTTTTAACAAATTTTATTTGTTTTGATTCATTTGTTGAAGGATCATTTACGATAAATCCTAACCCGGTTTTATCATAAAATGGCTTTTGAATGTCGAGAAGATATTTTAAAGATTTAGAACTATTTTCGAATTTTGCCAATGTTTTTGCTTTTTCCTTTTCCATTTTAATTTCATGTTTGTAGTCTCGACATTTTTTACATTCAAGATCGATTTCAATATTACTTTCAAGTCTAGACATTTTATCTTCTAAAATGGTTTCTTTTTCAAAGTTGTTTTCAGCGGATGTTGAAAATTCGTTCTTAAAAATAATTTTTGAATCAATGTTGCAAAAATGTTTGAAGTTGTTTTCCAATTTTAAAAATTCTAATATAAATTGATCATAGCAAAAATGTTTAGTTTTGGATTATACCTTCTTTGTAGTTGTACATTCTTGACATGCTATACGGTGATCAATTCCATATTCCATGTCGCTCCATGTTTTGTTTGTGGTTCCACTTGAATCTAGAAACATGCAGTTCTTGCCGTCAATACTTGTGTTCTCATTTGTTTGAATATTCTCATGAGCCGTATTATCATTGTCTTCTTTGCACTTGTTGCACCATGATTTATTCACGCTCTTTCTTTGGATTTGACTCATGTATTCTTCGTTGTATATACCTTCAATGATCACATTTGAACTAGTAGTACATGTATTTACATCAACTAAATATTTATTTACTAAATTTTCTAGATTAACTATTTCTTGTGCAATATCAAGTTTATTATCTTTGGTTTTACATTTCTCTTGGGGAAACTTTAAAAGACATTTCCAAATATCATTTACCGTTTTACAATGAAATAATCTTTCATATTTAACTTTTGATAGAGTTTTGAGAATAAGTAATTTGGCTTTAGTGTTTTTATCAATATTAGTTTGAAGATTATTATATTGATTTTCAAAATCCATTTTGGTTGTTTTAAGATCAACAATTGAAATAATATGCCAAAGATCAAGATCTATTGATTTCACATAATTTTCAAATTTAGTCTTCCATTCAAGAAAATGTTCATTTTCAAATAATGGTGGTTTTTGCGTAAATTCCTCTTCTAGATATTTTTCAAATTCCATAGATCGTTACAAGTTTTAAAATACAATATATTTTAAAAATCTTGCTAGACGTGGCTCTGATACCAATTGTGGAAAACTAGAAGGGGGGGGGATTGAATAGTTTTACGTCTTTTTCGTTTTAATAAAAGTTTACTTTCAAATAATAAATGGTAGTTTGTAAAAACCTTTGAAGCTAAAGTATAGAAGCAAATTAATTCACATATGTCACATAAATACTTCTTATTTAAAGTGTTAAATAGAAATTATAATTTCATATATCTCACTTAAATATAAGTTTGTATTTATATGTGTATATGTGTTTTAATGATTGTATATACTTTAATTTGCTAATGTATAATTTATGTTTTGAATGGAACCTAGTTTGATCTTTATGTGAAATCAATATGTGCACAACACAAGCAATTGTAACTATGAATGATATGCAAGTAAGTAATTAAACAAAGAGTAAGAGATGGAAAGATCAAACCAAGAGACAAAGGATTTATAGTGGTTCGGCTACAAGGACACCTTCCTTGCCCTACTCCACTCACCGAGTCACCTACTCGAGAGTTTTCTTCACTAGATCAAAAACCTCCTTTATGGCGGAGAAAACCTTACACACCAATTAGCACACCACACAACTTCACAACTTGATCACAACTTCTACACACCTTCTTCACACCAATAAACTACACACCAATCTTCTTCACAACTATCTTCTATACACCAATCTTCTACTTCACACCTATCTTCAACACTAGCCTACTTTGCTCCTAGCTTCTTCACAACTTAATGCTTCCTAACCCTTTTTCTTCACACCACTTGTTTCTTCACACCTTCACTACTAAATCCTATGCACTATTCCAAGATGTACACTACTTCACAACTACTAGGCTTCAAGGTCTTTTCAACTTCAAAGCTTCAACAACTTTGTCTTCACAACTATCTCCACTTCAATAAACTACCACACCTTATTTCTTCTATCACTAATCCTATCCACTTCTACCTCTTCACTACTAGTACAACTTCACACCTTCAATAGATCTAGATCCTATATCTCTATCTAACCAATGTATATACAATGTTCACAAGAAAGAAATTGATATACAAGATGAACTAAATAAACAACTTAGATAGCAAGATGATACTAAGTTGTAATACTCCTAATCTTGATGAGTAGGAGTATTCTTCTCTTTGCACTTGAAAGAATGAGGCTTTGGATCACTTGGAAACAAAGGATTATGAATTGTATGATCAAAGGATTTTTAGGATTGGAATGGAGATTTAAATCAGAAAGTTTATGTGCAAAAAGGTGAGGAAAAAATCCAGGTTTAAGGTGGTATTTATAGGCAACAGAATCTGACAGAGGAGCGTGGCCGGTCCCCTTAAATCATGGCCGGCCCCCTTAAAATTAAAGGGACCGCCCTTTATAATTAAGGGGCCGCCCAGCTGAAACGGCCAGATTCTTTGTCTTTTGGTGGGGAAAGTTTATTTGGTGAAAAACTAACTGATTTTGGTTAAAAATTTGAATTCATATATTTAGTATGAATAAAACGTTTTTCTTTATTACCAAAAGTGTTTTTCAAAAATATATAATATGTTTATATAATTAAATAACCTTTGTATTAGTTACTTAAATACCCCTTTGATCATAAATTGCACTAAACACTTTGTTTATTCATACCTTAAGTGATTAGTTGGTGAAAGTGATTATTTACCGCTAAATACTTGTTGACGTCATAATATTTGGTTTGATGAGTTTAAGTTTTGTGATTATCAAAACATAGAGATATCGAAAGATATGAATAATGTTTTTAGTCAATTATTTATATCAACAGCATTATCTAAACCAAATAATCTCTAAATCTCAAACACGGAATTGAAACATTTTGCTTGCCTTTGTTAGGATATTGTGTAAGACGTGTCATCTTTATGCACATTTTTTTTGATAAATATGTCTAGTAGAGTCATTCTAGGCCATGTAGTAGCAAAATAATTTAATGTCATCTTTGCTACACTTCGATAGGCAAATATACGAATTTAACTTTTTCTAACATGAGAATGACTACTGAAGAACCTATTGCACTAGAAATTCAATTTGACCTAACAGTTGAATTGCTTCCAGGAGGGAAGTTGGGTTCGTGGTATAACCCGTAAAAATGGTCGTGTTTAGCCTGAATTGAGCACCACTAGTGATAGTCTCATACTCATTCTCCAACTTGAAAAAGTTTCATTCCTACATTTGATTAAAGAAAGTTTACATCAGTGAACTTTGTCTCCCATTAGGATTGCATTATAAACTAGTAGGATTTAGGACTCTCCTTAGCAAACCTAGATTACTTGCATCCCACATATGTGTTTCTAATTGATAACATTTTCTTGTGAGATATGATTAGATGCCTTCATGCTCTCTTAATGCTCAGTAATTAATTAATTGAATATTTATTAGTCATCTCTCCTCGACTAGTACTACCGTTCATCTCGTAAAAAGAATTTATTAGGTATAAATTCTCTCCTCGTGTCGAAAAGTCTCACTAATCTATCTTCTAATTCCTCAGCCTTTTCCCTTTCAATTCCGCATGGTACTAAACACATCATATGTTTGGTTACTTCCGTATCCATTATCTTCTCAACTTATCTATACTTTTCAACTTTTGCTCTACACTGCCAATGCTTCCACATCCCATTCATCTTCCTCACACCTCAAGCGACTAACCGCTAGGATAAGTTGAGATAACCCTTCTTCGTCGATAACCCCACTAGAACTTTATAACTAACCTCACAACCTTGAAGATTTTATCTTCTTAACCCTTAGGATATCTCCACGTAATCACATGCCTCATCATATGAATGTTCTTTGAATATTCACAATGATTGAGAAGAGCTACGTAACTTCAAAGGTGAAGTTTATTGTATGTTATCCACCACTTGTCATGACGTTACTAAGCTCATTGCTTCCGTCAACGTTTGTTTTCCTCTTTATTTTGTTTTCATACATCTTGTCCGGATGGTCATAGATTAAGGGGGAGTGAAAACATACTCATATAGTCTTCAATAAACACTCTTAAGAACACACTAATGTAGTTCTTATTCCCTAGAAAACTTCCCTTTAGCTATCCAGAACTAGGCTGCACAAGAAAATTCGTGACTTCCAAGTCATGACACCGTTAAATAGGCCATGGTTCCGTTAAATTTAATGGTATCGTGCGGCATTTAGTGGTACCGTGCCCCAGTTTGATGAATTTTCATTGTTTCCTTTAGATCCCTATATCCCTAACCTCAAACCTGCAAAAGTTTGCAAACTCACATACACCCTAAGATTCCCTCACTAAAACATAGGACACTACCACCAAATTTTATTCGAATCCCACAACTCTTACCTAATAAGGCCTCACCATTGCAAGCTTATCTTGCACCTCATCTTCAAACCTCACATTAACATCATCATACTCAACCCTTATAACTAAACTTCACTCTTGATAGTGATAGTTAGTCTAAAAACCTTCAACCCATCGATCATTACACTCAAACTTTAAAACTATTCCTCACTTTGGATAAGTGATTGTTAGTTCAAAATCCTTCAATCCTCATAATTACACGAAACCCTTCATGCACCAAATTATCTCTCACAACTAGGATCATCCAAACTAGTAATATAGAACTTCAATACCTCAACCCCGTTAGAGATCTCCACCAACAATCCTGTTAAGATCACATTTACATTTTCTTTTTCTCTTTTGAAATATATCATGCATCTCATTGTCAGTGCAAACGATATATTAATCTAAACCATCTTTCCCCACCTTTCTTTAAAGGTCAAAACCAACACTTTCCCATCTTATGGAATCATTTCCATTCGCATCTAGATGCATATCGTTCTCATTTTCATTTGGAAGTTGTGAAAGGTATTCAAGAGGTGGGAGCCTAGAGTTGGGTAACGTATCATCTTCACTCATTGAAGATGTCGATGAGGAAGTAGGAGGATGAGGGCGTTTCCCTTGGGTTTTGTAGACTCTTTGTTGGGATCAAAGTTTTACTATTTTATCAAGTCTCGGTCATTTGTAATAATAGGTTGCTTAAGTTATTATTTACTTTCATTAATGTTATGTTTACAAGTTTACTAGACTTAAGTTACATAGTCCATGGGCCTTAAGCCCATACGAATTGTAAGAAGGGAAGGAGTAGGAGTGTTGCCCTAGCTCCTTACCTATAAATACTAGTCTTAGGTATCTTGTAAACTTGGTTGTTTATTTGATATCTTAAGGAAACTCTTGCTCTCATTTTTCTCTTATTCAAATATTAACCCAAATCCTTATATCTATCTCATTCTTGTTTGTGTGAAATCAATATGGTGACCTAACAAGTGGTATCATTCGCCATATGAAGGTGTAGTTATTGTTTCTCTTTGAATTCGATCCTTAAACTCTTTTTAATTCGTTATTTTGTGACAAAAACTTGTACTTTCTTGTTTGTTTCTTTGTTTTTATCACATCTTTGCTTACAAACTTGTGCTACAAATCATATCAAACAAAAAAGTATCAATCTTTCTTTCAAAATTTATGATTTGGTTTTTTGTACTTTTTTTCGAAATTATTAAAATTTTTGAAAAAATTTGTCAAGTTTATAACTTTCTTCAAGATTTCATCATTTTACAACTTGAAGTACAAAAATCTTGGATTAAAAACTCGTTTTTGGATTGCTTTCCTTGAAAAACAAATTTCTGCCAAGTTTCGAAATCACAAGAAGGTGCTACTAATCAACTTACGAATTGTGGACTCAGTCTTTTCTCTCTTGTATAAGGAAGAAAAGTACTTCGACTTTTGGAAAACTTTTGAAATTGTATAATTTCGAAAAGTGTGTTGGTGATTTTTGTGTTTTCGAAAACTATTCATTTTTTCGAAATCACAAATTTTCGAAAACTCTCCATAGTTTCGAAAACCTAAGTTTTGAAAACTCTCTTTAAGTTTCGAAATCACACTAAGTTTCGCAAACCTTTGTTTCGAAATCCCAAAAGTTTCGCAATCACAAAGTTAAGTGCAAATTTTCGCAATCACTGCAAGTACTACGTTTCGCAATCACTCTTTTGTGTTAAGTTTTCGAAAATTTGGCTAAACCTATACCTTATACAAGATCCATCTTTTAACACAAGTGTTTCAATATGTCTCAACCACCGTACTACAACTTTAACCATCCTCAGCAACATCAGAATCAACAGTATCATCAGCAACAGCAACAGTATCAACAATCACCACAATATTATCAACAACCGGTTTACTCACAACAACATATTCTCATGCAACAACATCAGATGGTTCCAATGCAACAAACTTATCCCATGTCACCACAACAGAGCCAACTTCCACCAAAACCTACTCACTGGTTTAACAGGATGTGTGAAGTCATTTCAACTCAACAATCCAGACACGAAGCAGGATATATTGACACCCCACCAATGCTAACACCGGGAAATTATATTCAGTGGGCAAGTCGATTCTTAAGGTTTATTGAACTCAAGAAACCCAATGGTAAGTACATGAAACAAGTTATCCTTGAAGGACCGTTTCCTTGGCCTGTTAACTACGTTGGCAGTGATCCATCTGCTGATCCTCCAGTAGCTCCAACTGCTGTGCTTGTTCCTGAGTCTTCACTTACTGCTGAACAAAGCCACCATCGTGAAGCAGATGAGTATGCTATGTCTTACATACTTCAAGGGATACCAAACATCATATTCAGAAGTGTTGATGCTCAAACAACTGCAAAAGCTATGTGGGAACACGTCCATCTACTGATGCAAGGCACACAACTGAACAAGGAAGACATGGAATCTAAACTTTACTTGGAATACACTAATATCATGATCGAACCAGGGGAATCCCTTGAGTCTTACTTTCATCGTTTCACCAATGTCGTCAACGATTTAGAGAGACATGAAGTACCCCTTCCAAGAATCGCTGTCAATACAAAGTTTGTTAGTAGTCTGGGTCCTGAGTGGCAAAAGTATGTGACATTTGTGAGACAAGCTAAGAATCTTCATAGAGATCCATATGGTTTGTTGTACGACTATCTCAAGCACTATGAGTCTGAAGTTGAAAAAGATAAAGTCGCCCGAGGAGGATATACACCACCACCTACTTTTAATACCCTTCCACTCGTTGCTTAAACTCATGCTGCACATCCTCCGATGTCTAATCATGCTTATGATCAGGAACAGAATTATTTCAGTCACCAGCAACCTCCTACTTCTCAACACGCTTCTAGTCAACTTGCTACATATGACAACCATGATAGCATGTATTACTCTAATCAGATTGAAGATGATGATGATGACGTCAATACGTTGAATCAAGAACTTGCTCTTGTTGCTCGTGCTTTTAGCAAATTCTCTAACAAAACCAACAACCGTCTTCGTTCTTCATCAAATACAAGAAATCAAGTTGTCGTTCAAGATGGTCGAGTTGAGATTCAGAACCGTAATTCTGGACGTTCAGGTGGGTATACTGGAAATTCTGGGTATGGACAAAGAGTCAACAACAATGGGGGATTCAGAAACAATCCAGGTGCTCCTCAGCGAAGTAATGACAATGTTGCTAATAACAATACAGTATCTGGGAATGCGATATGGTGCTACAACTGCAACGAAAAAGGTCATATTGCAACAGCATGCCCTCAACCAAGAACCCGCGGCAGTCAGTTTCACAAGCAGGCATTACTTATGGCTCTCAAAGATGAAAAGGAAGGAACTTTCAATACTCATGAGAACAGTTTGTTTGCTAATGCTTACAATGATGATGATATGGAAGATCTTGAAGCCAATGCAGCAGTGATGCTTATGGCCAACATGCAGGAACATCAGTTGAATGATTCAGGCCCAATGTTCACCACTGATGGTTTGTCTCAGGTAAATGACCTAACCACATGCTCCATAGAATTTAATGCATCACCCTCTGTTTCTGAATCAGATCAGGCGTAAGTTGTTCCTTCTGAACCATTTTTATCTTCTCAAGAGGATGAACAATTAGACACAGTTGTTATATTTGATGATGACACTGTCGTCTCATTTGATGATCCTATTGAGCAAGACGAAAATGACTATATTGAACAACATGAACCTTCTTCTGATCCAGCTCCTGACTGTACAGTTATGGCCGAACAACTCAAAGAACAACTTCTTTCTAATCACATAATGGACGAGCAAACTAAAGTTTTGAAAGAAAATGCTGACTTGATAAAGGACATTGAATGTTATAAAATACAATTTTCAAACTTTCAAAATGCTGTTCATCGTGAAAAGTGCTTTGAAAAGTCATTTCAGGAATCATATGTCAAAGAACAAAATCTTCAAAAGCAAATATATGACATAATTGAGTCAAATGGTAAATTGGTTTCCAAACTGGAAAATGAAAAACATGATCTTCAAAAACAAGTTGTTCAACTCCAACAGGAACTTTCTAAATCACAAAGAGAGGTGACAACTTGCAAACAGGAATTTTATGAACATAAAGTGCAAAAACGAGAAAAAGAAAATACTTTAATTGAAGATAATCTCGTTCTCGAACTTCAAATTAAAGCTTTTCAAAATATCGTTTATAAACATGGGGAATCTGTAACGACAATTCAAAATTTTACTTTAAAAGAAAGACCAGATAAAGGTTTTGCCCTTGGCGATTACAGATCCTCTTTTCTTCGCACTGAATTCAAAACAATTCCTAAGCTGTACAATATGGACCAATTGATGGATAATAATGTTGTGCGTGTTATTGTACATAATACTGAGGAAGAATACGAACTAGAAGAAAAGAGTCGATCAAAAACGAGTCAAGTTGAATATTGCAAACCATATGATTACTCAAAAGCTCCTCACATTTCAAAATCTTTTGTTCCGTCAAGAGAAATACCTGAGAAATCATGGTATGTTACTGAGTCTTATGTTTCATCTTCCGATGGAGCTGCTGTCAAACCCGTGGCACAAGTAAATGGTCCATTACCATCTTCTGGTAATGTGACACCATTACCTACACGCTGTAAAGTTTTAGACTATTTTCAAACATTCATGAAAGGCATCGATAATTTGGAAAACGTCATTGAACATCATTCGTAAATTAAAATTGCTACTTTTCAATCAGCCTACGAGCGGGAAAAGCGAGACATTTTTCAAAAACAAATTCTGCCTTTACTTCAAAATTTGCGTTATTGTGCTACTCGTTGGGAACAAGAACTCCAAAAAGAAGTTAATGATATGAAAGATATTTTCGCTCTTAATGAAAATGCAATTTTGGTTCAACAACGCAAAAACCGATTTTTGAAAACAGATTCTGATCGACTCTTGGAACAACTTCTTCATGCTGATATTCATACTCTTCTCATGAATGATCTCTATTATTCCAGCAATGCTGCGATATTTGCAGATTACTGTGCTGATCTTGTTTTGTTGAAGTCACAAAATGAAACATTAAAACATAATTTTGAAACGTTGCGTCAAAACAGTGATGATGTGATAAACAAATTTTCAAACGAAATTTGTCAACTCAAACAAAAGCTTGATTGGTGTCAAGCTCAAAGTATTGAAACTGAATTGCAATTACGAAGTAAAAATGCTTTTCTCAAAGACAAACGTCGTCAATACGAAAATGAAATTAAGGAATTAAAAATTGTAAGCGCCGACTGGCAACAAAACCGCAATGACATTAGTTATTGCAATGGTTTACTTGAGTCTGAAATTCAGGACAAAAATCACATCATCATTGATTTGAAAGAGAAAATTAAGCTACTTCAAAAAGGAAAGTATATTGACACCACGGTAATTGCACCAGGAATGTTTCAAATAAACAGAACAGATAAGGGTAATCAAGCTAAGAGTTCTAATGTTAGTTCTTCCACTTCCACAGGACTAGTTTCCCCTAAGAGCGTTTGAGGAGTTTGTGAGACTCCATGGATCGTTTTGAGCACTAGGGTTAAACAATAATAATGATAATAAACATGATACGCAACGGAATAAACAAACATCATTATTATTAAACAAGGTTTCTTTGTCATCATCTCTACCAACTACTATTACAAACCCTAGGCATCCATTAGAGGACTTGATGCCTAGACACACACACCTTTAACTAGTCGACTACATCTTGTAGTTGTGCACACAAAACCGAATGACCCATGTCCTCTTTATATACTAGAGGATTAGGGTTTACAAAATACTATGAAGGACTAATAAATAAAAACTTCTTTGTAAAGCAAGTCTCTTGTATTTTGCATTGTCTTCATTCTTCACTTGTAGTTTTGTATTTATCAACTCAACTATAAAACCCAACAATCTTCCCCTAGTTGATAATTACAAAACCTTCGTCTTGATCTTCATGATTGAAACAATCTTCCCCTTAAGCTCACCTCGTGAACTTAAATAACATGTACCACCAAGGATCTTCAAGTTGCAAATCTTTAAGTAAACTCTTCTTCCCCTTTTTGTCATTATCCACTAGAAGAAACTAAGTAGAAGCAACTTTGATTTCGACCACCACAAACGAATATCACACTTCTAATCCAATATTCTAATGCCTCAAGATACTCCATGAATGTACCCCAAAAAAACTTACTAAAAATGAAATTAAGGCAATAGAAACTTAAACCATCAGTAGTAATACCAACTCACAATCGCAAAAATCTTCCCCTCGAATGATGCATGTCAATGATTAAACACTATAGAAAATGTTTCCCCTGAAATCCAAGTGTTAACCATCTTCGTGATTCTTAAAATCTGTAGGCTCTATGTAATGATCACATGTGAAGAAAACCAAATATGATGAACTTGATGAAGAAATAGAATAACCCAAACTTGTGTCTTATGTCTTGTACTATCCACGTGACTTTGAACTTATACCCAAAACCGAATATATAAGTAGACCGGAATCTCTTGACAAAATCCTCATCTTCAATGAGACACTGAGCTCAATAACGTAACTCCTTCAAGTGATAGTTAACTAGGTCTTCGTCCATCCTCCCCTTGACCTATGAAAACTAGATTTGACAAGTCTTCGTCACCACCGTATAAAACAAACAAGTTATCTTCAAAGTGTAACACCCACTTTGAGATATGATAAGAACACCAACCTGTGAAACTCAACTACAACATCAAATAAATGATAATTAATCTTCTTCGTAATCAATTAATCCAATAAGAACGAAATACCGAGCCTTTTTAAACCTTTAAGAATAAAAACCAAACCAATCTTCCTTGTGTGTGTGAACCAAAATCCCATGTGTGTGTAAACCATCTCCAAATCTACTACAATAAAATCCATGTACTTTGCCCAATATCGATTAGTACTAGCAGTAGAATATATCTTGAACATAGCTAGCAGTAGAATGAATTTTGTCGAGCAGCAGTTATATTTTCTACTAGCAGTAGAATCTAAATAATCTTTTAAGCATAGCAGTAGTATTAAATCAGATAGCAGTAGGATCCACGTCATAGCAATAGAAACTTGAAGCACAGATCAGTACACGATAATTGCAAACATCAATCCACAAAATAATCATTGAAAATCCAGCTATCACGTGTTAATAAATACACAGACCCAATTGATTCCACCAATACTTGTGTCGACAATCTGATATTGACCACATTAATTAACCAATTATTCCTTGATTGATGTACTGTCATCGTTTAATCTAATAAAATCGTATCTTGAATGAAGAAGTATATAGCACCTCAGTCCCATACACCGTCCCATGTTCTTTCTATATTCAATATTATGAGGAAAGGGATTTAACCAATCAGGTTGAATTAAATAAACATTATGCAATATGTGACAACCCTCAATCAATAACATCGAACCACTATCCTAATAATAGTACGACGTTTATTCTTGTTGATCGACCAATAAAAATTTCCTTTGTTTCATCAACAATAAAACTAATTATAGTATTTGGATATAACTGCAATTATCTAAACTGGGTGTAACTCTTTATGAATTGATGGTCAACTATAAAACCCAACAGCATTAGCAGCCCAAAGCCAAAAAGCGTTAAGAAGACTAAAAAGACTAGGCTCTCGCAACGTAGAAGAGGAACACTAGAAGTGCAAGAAGTAGAAGCTCACCTTAGGAACTCGAATAATACTCATGTTGCATCTGATTTAGATTCTAATCTGGCAAATTGTAATCCAAATCTTAATGTAACGAATGCTGAACCTTCTAATGTTTTGAATATTAATGCATCTTGTGTGTTTTGTTGTAAAAGTGTGTTATCTGGTGATCATACAAAATGTGTAGCTAATAATCTCTTGCATCGTAAAAAGAAACGTAGATCCGGCTTTCCTACTAGGTCCACTAATGCCTCTAAGTCTACCTTAGGAAAAATGCCTACTACTGTTTCAAATAATGTTGTAGTCAACCCAAGAGCTGCAATCAACAATTCTAGGAACACGCCAAAATCTAGTGCTTTCACTAAGAACAAAGCAAAAACTAGCTGGAACTGGCAACGTTGGTTACAATACAAACCAAATTTTAAATGGATTCCTAAATTGTTCAATATTTGTGTTTCTAACCAACAGGAACCCACAATTTCCTCGGGTTCCACCCTTACTTCTGTTCCATCTCTGTCGTCTTCTTTTGATGCAGGTGGTTCAGATCGTTCTCTGGATTGTTGATAGCGGTTGCATCCGACATATGGCAGGCAATCTCCAACTGTTAACTAACTTTGTTTCAAAGTTTATTGGAACTGTCAGATTTGGAGATTATGTGAATGGGAACATTGAAATTAGCAGAGTATATTATGTTGAAGGCTTGGGTCACAACCTATTTTCAGTCGGTCAATTTTGTGATGGAGATTTAGAAATAGCATTTCGAGAGAAAACCTGTTTTGTTCGTGATCTACAAGGCAATGACTTGATGTCAGGCAAACGTGGCACTAACCTTTACATAATTTCAATGTCTGACATGATCGCTTCATCTCCTATCTGTCTTCTATCCAAAGCTGAAATGACTAAATCCTGGTTATGGCACAAACGCCTTTCTCATTTGAATTTCAAAACGATGACTGATCTCGCTCGCACAAATTAGTTGAAGGCTTTCCAAGATTCCGTTATGCCAAAGATCATCTATGTCCAGCCTGTGAACAAGGAAAAAGTACTCGTGTTCATTTTCCCTCAAAACCTGAACACAGTACTAATCATGTTTTACAAATGCTTCATATGGATTTGTGTGGTCCGATGCGTGTTCAAACGATCAACGGTAAACGCTACATCTTAGTAATTGTTGATGATTACTCTTGCTGGACTTGGGTTTATTTTCTTTGAAGTAAAGATCAAGCTCCTCAAATGATCATCACCTTTCTCACCAAAATACAAGGTCAGCTACGCAAAACAGTCAGAATTGTAAGAACTGACAATGGCACAGAATTTAAAAATCAGACTCTAAGGTTGTATTTTGAGAAAGTGGGAATTGAACATCAAACATCTATTCCACGCACACCCGAACAGAATGGTGTAGTCGAAAGACGCAACAGAACATTAGTGGAAGCTGCTCGTACGATGTTAATCAATGCTCAACTACCAGATTAGTTATGGGCAGAAGCTGTTTCAACCGCTTGCTACACTCAAAACCGTTGCATGATCACAAAACGCCATCGCAAAACCCCATATCAGATTGTTCACAAAAGGAACCCGAACATCAGTCACTTTCATGTATTTGGAGCTTTATGTTACCCAGTCAATGATCGTGATGATCTAGGTAAACTTAAAGCTAAGGCTGACATTGGAATATTTATAGGATATTGTGAAAACTCAAAAGGCTTTCGGATATGGAATCGTCATACTCGGGAAATTCAAGAAATTATTCATGCTAATTTCGATGAACTACCTCAAATGGCTTCTGAGCAAAACGGCTTAGGACCCGCAACCAACCGTCTTAACTTTCCGGTATCTTCGGCTGAACCATTGTCACTTTCTTGTAAAGAAGTGGAAACCTTGTTTGCTCCATTGTTTGATGATACGCCTGTTAACCATCCATCTGAGGCCACACCAAATTCCGCTGCACAGCTTGATCAACATCAAGTACCTGATACACCTCAACAAACAAGAACTACTGTTGGAAGAGACAGTCCTCCAGTCATATCACCTACAACAACAGAACAAACCGGGTCCAACTCACGACAATCAGCTGGAGATTCCACACCTTTATCAGTTCCACAACCCGCAGAGCATGACCCAGAACCATTCATTAACCCATTTGCAAATGCTCAACCTGTCCCCGACATCGCTGAGTCATCTACATGCAATTTGGGTCCTGCTCACTTGCGAGATACTTATCAACTTCATCCCTCGACACACAAATTGACTAGAGATCACCCCTTAGTTCAAATTATTGGCCATCCAGATGCACCAATTATGACAAGACACCGCCTTTACACAGATGGTGAAACTTGCATTTATGCACTCACAGTTTGTGAAACCGTATCTAAAAACGTCAAGGAAGCAATGACTTATGAAAACTGGATTGAGTCTATGCAAGAAGAATTCGAAACCTTTCAAAGATTAGAAGTCTGGGAATTGGTTGAAAAACCACAAGGAATCATTGTCATTGGATTAAAATGCATCTGGAAAAACAAACTGGATGCAGAAGGCACTGTCATACGCAACAAATCACGCTTGGTAGCAAAAGGTTATTCTCAAGAAGAAGGTATCGATTTTGAAGAATCATTTGCTCCAGTAGCTAGACTTGAAGCTGTACGGATATTCTTAGCATTTGGTGCTCATCGGAATATGATTGTTTAAAAAATGGACGTGAAAACGGCTTTTCTGAATGGTCAACTCCGAGAAGTGGTTTATGTCAGTCAACCTGAAGGATTCGTTGATCTAGAACGTCCCAATCATGTCTACAAGCTTAAGAAGTCTCTCTACGGTCTCAAGCAATCTCCCAGGGCGTGGTATGATAAGCTTTCTAAATTCCTGTTGGGTAATGATTTTACTCTAGGCTCGGTGGATCCGACACTGTTTACAAAAACATACGGGATGGACTTATTAATTCGTTCAAATTTATGTCGATGACATTATTTTTGCTTCATCCAACAAAAATTACTCAATGGATTTTGCAAAATTAATGACAGATAATTTTGAAATGTCCATGATGGGTGAACTTACGTTCTTTCTAGGACTACAAGTTTATCAATCACCCCGTGGAATTTTTCTAAATCAATCCAAATTTGCTCTTGAGATTTTAAAAAAACATGGAATGCAAAGTTGTGATATTATGAATACACCGATGGCCAATTCCACTAAACTAGATGCTGATATACATGGGACTCCTGTTGACCCTACCAAATACCGTAGTATTATTGGGTCCCTCATGTATCTCACATCTAGCAGACCTGATATTGTATTTGCTGTCTTTATGTGTTCTCGCTATCAGTCTAATCCAACTGAAAAACACCTCAATGAGGCAAAAAAAATCCTTCGATACATAAAGGGAACCATCCACTTGGGGATCTAGTATCCGAAGGATTCTGGTTTTGAACTAATAGCTTTTTCAGATGCTGACCATGCAGGATGCTTAGATTCGCGAAAAAGTACATCAGGTGGCTTACAGTTTCTTGGAGATAAACTTGTGTCTTGGCAATCAAAGAAGCAGGGCTGCACTTCACTATCATCTACAGAATCTAAATACGTAGCTATGTCTGCTTGCTGTGCTCAAGTCATTTGGATGAGATCACAACTTAATGATTATGGCTACCTATTCAATAAGATTCCGATCTACTACGATTCAAAAAGTGCCATTGCAATCTCCTGCAACACAGTTCATCACTGCAAATCCAAACACATTGATCTCTGATATCATTTCATCAAGGAGCATGTCGAGAAGGGTACAGTTGAATTATATTTTGTGGGTACTGAGTACCAATTGGCGGACTTACTTACAAAACCCTTAGCTCCATCGAGGTTTGCAAGTTTAGTTCACCAAAATTGGTATGCGATGTTTGAAACCAGTGGATCTGGAAAAGTTTCTTAAACAACATTAAAATGTCAAACATCAACACTTAAACTATCTTTGTAAAATAAGTTTTTTCTCTTACTTTTCTCTAAGAAAAAAAAAATAAAAAATGCAAGTATATCGCTTTCTTTCAACACCTTGTTATTTTACAAATGTTGAGGGGGAGACTCGCCTAAATTTTTATAAATTTTTCAAAAACGGTATACTTGCATATCACCTTTGATGCGTTGTTTCGGGATTTTGTTGATATCTCATATCATGTTTCCTTTTCTCTAAACGGTGTCGTAAGATAGTATACTTTTGACATTCCAAATGCATCTAACTTTTGGACTTGCTATGCATTAGTTGTAATTAAGGGACCAAAAGATACAATAGTCTTAAGTGTCAAAAATAATAAAACAAACACCCCCTTTTTCTAAAACCTCACAAAAAAACATTTCAAACCTAAAACCCTTTAGAAACCTATGGCTAAGAATCAAACGATAAATCCGTGCTTCTAATCTTCGAATTGTAAGTTTCTTATTAATCTTGAGTATATTTCAAGCATAGGTTTTTGTTTAATCGTAAAACTAACAGTTTGATTTCCAGTAATCGAATTTTTTATATCTAGGGTTTCATAATTTCGTAATTCATCAAAACGTGTTTGGGGGATTGAATTTTGATAGGGGTTCTATTACATATCATGTTTCTAACCTTTTTATGCTATTTAATCTTTCTTTACTTCATGTTTTTGTTAAATTTGAAATATAGGGTTTAGACCGATCTGGGTTTTATGGTTTTGATGCTTGTTTTTTGTGTTTTTTAATGGTGGGATATGTTGCCATGTGTGTTAGAATCATTGTTGTGTATCTCAATTTGAACCATATCTATGAATACATGATTCTCGAAATGAAGGGTTTCGTTCAAAAATGGGTTTCTCTCGCTTTGAGTTTATATGAGCTGTTTATTGTGCCTAAATGCGTCAAATGTATGTTTGTGATATGCTAGAACCGGTCATCATCAATTGAATCATGATTAAGATCTTTTATCGAAAACATGTTCTTGCACCTTTTCGAAATCACTCAATACGAGTGTGTACCTTGATTCTAATTGCTGTTTATCATCATTGAAACAGGTTTAATCACTTGGATTTCTCTACATCACAAAGAAACGTACGTTGGAATGTTCTCGAAATTCTTGTATAAGAATTTTTTCGAGAAAACATTTTCGCAATTACCAGCTTTGGTGAAATATTTTCAAAAACACAAGTATTTTTCGAAAAAAAATTTCAAAGTGATGTATTTTTCGAAAACATCCACTTTGTCATTTTTCTCGAAAAATACTTATTGTGTTCGCGAAAGTTTTTTTATCCATGATCAAATTTTTCGAGATCACCATTTTAGTCAATATTATCGCAATCACTAATAATGAGCATTCTCGAAAAATACTTCAATTGGCCTGTTCTCGATAAATTTTTGTATCGAAAACACACCTTGAAATATTTTCGAAAATGCCCATTATACACGGTTGCGAAAATATTCCTTTCTTGTGTGTATTTTTCCAAAAGTTTGGTTATTGTGACTTGTTTTCGAGAATATGTTTGCGATAAATTTGTGACTTGGTTTTTTCGAAAATATTGGTACTTGTGACTTGATTTCGAAAACTTATGTACTTATGTGTTTGTGATTTATTTGGCTCTATGTACTATTTCAAGACATTGAGACTTTGTAATTTCAAAAAACATGTACATGATGATTATGATTTCTAGTCGATGTATAATGTGTTGTTATTTATGATAATTCTTTGTGTATGAGTAATCACTTATGTGATTCATAATTACAATAGACTCTCTAAGTATACGTCACTTATCACTATACATGCAATAATCATACCATACGTGCTTACATGATTCTAAATGCTTATCTATAATCAAACTTTGCAATCGCGCTAACTCGTAATAAATCTCGATGTTTGGTTTATGATAATGCTTTTCAGAATAACATGGCTGAACACAACGAGAATGTCCCTGAACAAACTCTTCCACTACTCAACCATGGATGACATCACTCCCGCTGAATACAACGTTAAGATTGGCAACAACAATCCTCGAGTTGATTTCGACAAATTGAGAATTCCTGAGAACTCGTGCAGGATTGTCAAAGATATTCTACTTGCACATCCATGCAAACATCTGCTCAACAGATCTACTTCAGTTCCTCTGTTTTACCTTCATCAGTTCTGGCTTACGGCTAAGGCAAATTTAGATGATGAGTCTTTCACTGTTACACTGGATCGACAAGTCTACACTATAGATCATGACGTCCTTCGTACAGTCCTCCTCCTACCTCAGACCGCCAATGAATTTGCTCCAATACTACCTGAACTGGATCTTCTTGATTTCTTCATTGAATTAGGATATGATGTTGATGATGACTTACTACTCATCAAACATTCCAGATTCAATGCCAAGAATATACCTCAGCCCTGGAGAACATTCTGTCTATTGGTTGTAAGATCTATATCAGGAAGAAAAAGTGGTCACGAACATCCCAGGCTTGAGCATTTACAAACATTTTGGGGAATGGTGACTTTGACACCTATTGACTTTGCAGTTCAATCATGAATGATATAGTCTACAGCATCCAAACTGGACGTGAAAAGACTATGATCCCGGTCACAAGATTCACCAAGCTTCTCATCGAATATTTCTGCAAAGACACTCCAGATTTTATCAAAAGGATGGGAGACCCTAATGAGCCTAAGCACCTCTTCAAGGACGACTTCACCACCTCCTTTATCAAGACGACCACTTCCTCTACCAAGATTAAAGGAATGAGGCTTCCCGAATATCTTCTTGATGACAATATCAAGAAAAGCTTGAACTACAAATTCTATGATGATGCTTACAAAGGGGTACACGAAGAAGCTACTATACAGACTCGTAGCAAAGGAAGAGTGAAATCTGGGAGTACTACAAGCACCACTGGCTCACCAAAGACTAAGTCAAAGGCTACTCCAAAGACAAAACCATCTGGTAAACCCAAAACTTCCGCCAAACCTAAACCGACACCCAAACCTAAGCCTGCAACCAAGCTAAAGAAGAAGGTAACTCCAAAGTTCGCTCTTCAAGATGAACCTACACCTCCACCTTCTGAAAGCGATTCTAAGTTCGACACAGAATCTGAAGAAGAAGAGCAAGACTTTGAACGAAGAGTTAGAGTAACAGAAGAAGCATTTCCTGCAACGGAGATCGCTATACAACAAAGTCTTCAAACTTTTGAAGCAGAGTCTAGAAAGAGAAAAGGGATCACGATTAATGAGCCAAATGATGATGAAGAAGACGAACCAATCGTTGAACAGTTGGTCGACAAACAAAAATTGAAAAGTATAATTGTCGACACACGAGCTGAAGAAAAGCAACTTCTCAAAGAACAAAGGAAAGCAGCACTCCAAAGCCGACTTCAGTCTCAACCTTCACACCACCACCTGTCGATCAATCAGAACATGAAGGAGCTACAAGCAGCATGATTCCTCCCATTGTGTCCACTACTTTAGAATCAGCTTCACAACCTGATGACATAGTTAAAGACACAGATTACACAGGAGACATCAGTATGACTGAGACTGCAAATGTAGAGGAGAATGTTGGCGGACAGGTGCACTTTGCTATGGATATGGAACATGAATACCTCATTACTCCAGAGTTTCTTGCACGGGAAGCAGAGGAAGCAGAGGAACGCAGAAGAAAAGAAAATGAAGAGAAGAACACTTTCGACACCAACATATTTCTTCAATCATCTTCTTAATCTAAGCAGACTTCCTCAGTGCAACCTCCACCTCCTCAAGACTCTCCACCAAAGGATCCGACTCCTCCTGCTTCTTCTTCAAGCTCTCACAACGAGTCGTCATCCGAATCCTCACCTGAGCATTCATCTCCCACACCTTCTGAAACCGCACCAAAGCAACATTCAATCAATGAACCGACTAAACCAGTTGATCTTCAGGAGCAAGTCAACAAACTTACAACCATGGTTACCGGTCTTGCCAAACAAGTTGAAGACTTTCAGGAGTCAAAGCATCTGATCGATAAGTTCTTGAACGCTGATTTCTCAGGATTTATCAAGACTGTCACACTGGATTATCTCACTGAAAATATAGTTGAGATTGTCACTCCTGAAGTTACTAACCTCATTAAACCTATCAGAGACAACTTGGATCACAGAATTAGAAGTGTGGTAAAGAAAATGTTGTCAACCACACCATTCACGCTTCATACTGCAAAAGCCTCTACTGCAACTCCAACCATCCCTAAACCATCCTTCGATGAACTGCTTGCTCAACTCTACGACAAAATTGCCTACAAAACCACACAAACAACTGAAGAAAAAGCACTTATCGATGCTATATCCGCCAATTTGTCCAAAGAGTCGTGCAAAGACGCAGCTGGAACCCTGAAACGGTCTAGGAAAGATGAGGACCCGGACCCGAATTCAAAAGGTAAAAAGCACAAGTCTGGAATTGGTCCATCATCTTCTCAACAACCACGACAGGATTCTACTACTCCTGGAAATCAACAACACACCTCAGCTATCGGTCAAGGTCCAACAGAAGAAGAAGAAACTTTCATGCAACCAACTGATGACTACCAAGGTCAACCCGATAATGATTACCGTGCCTCCCCTATTCCCGATTCTCATGCTGGACCATCGTCACCATCAAAGGCTAAAGACAAGGATGCCCCATCCAAGTCTAAGAAATCAAAGAAAAGAAGACGTCATTCATGGCTCGATAATGACGACACTCCTGAGAATGACTGGTTGACAAAATTGGTACAAGCTCAACCTCCTCTCGAAGTTGAAGAACCCCTTCCAGGCAATACACTACAATTCACTCAAGTCATTATGAAGGATCTTCAGATTGAGAAACTTACGAAGGCGGAGCTCAGAAGAATCAATAGGGATGCACTGGAATTCCTTAAGTCCAGATCTGGTAACAAGATGGAATACGAATATCACATGCAGAATATAGCTAGTGCAATGTCAAGCAAGTTTAACTGGCTAAACCCTGAAGTGAATATCGACCTCAGTTCCAAAAACCACGAAAAGCCTTACTTCATTGACTGGAGTAAACCATTACCTTTGACAGGATTTCCAGAAAAACCCAAGTTACCTTACAGCTTCTTCTTCAACAAAGATCTTCGTAACATTCAACTCACCCAAGAGAAATCCAATAAATTCATCACTTACAATCTCAGTACCAGACGCTAGATACGAAGTTCCTGCAATTGAAGAGTCTACTCCAGTATTCGGCAACTCCATCGTAGCTTACGACAGAGATGCTCTACACGGGATTCAACACTGTCCAGAACGTCGTCATCTCGGTTACACTAGCAGATTAGGAGAAAAATCATTGGAAAATGTGAAGCATAAATCTAAGATCATTGCTATCTTGGAGATCCAAGAGTCGAAACGGTTTAACTACATGTTCATGCGTGAGATTGTGGTTAAACGACATGATGAAAAGAAGTACAAATTCTCCGAAGCAGACTTTCCAGACCTTTATCTCAATGACATTGAAGACATGTATCTCAAAAAGGTTCAAGGAAAAATGCGTGGATTCGAAAGAGAAATTCAATACAACTTCATGGCATCACTACTTCTATTCATCCGACGATTGATAGTTCAAGAAAGAGTGGAAGATCTTCAGCTTGGAGTGGAAAGTTACCAACAGAAGATCAATTTGACAAAGCCACAATTCACCTTTGATGGAATCTATCAAACATCACAGTATACTCTCATCCAAGAACCTTCATTTGGTTTCACCTACATCAACCACAAAAATCTACAAAGCTTCATGCGGTTCGATGAGATACACAAGTTATGTGATGTTACGCTAAAAACCGTTCGTGATGGGCTAGTCAAAAGGTTGAATGATGATCGTAGAAAGATAGCTAAAGGTGAACCACCAAGATGGAAATCCAGTTCCAGAAGACAAGTTCATAACTTTGTCCTGAAGATTGAAGAAAGGTTATTTCGACGGGAACAGATCAGACGATTGGAAAGCTATATTGGTGTCAGACCATCATTTCCTATCAGCCTCTTCAAAAGACCAGAACCAAAGTTCACTGACTTTGATGCTCCACTCACTGATGAAGATTAATCTGGTACACATGGATATTACTTGTTCAATATTAATTGTTTCATTTGATTGACTTGTCTTCACAATGGCTTGTGCACACATAACAGTGTACAAACCGTTCTTGTAAAGAAAGGACCCTGAGGTACTCATCAGTGCCTCAATCCTTATATAAGGAGTGAAGGCTTCTTACTTTTGAGTAGAATTAATCAAACATTTTCTGATTTTCATAATTCTGCTCAAAAGACAAGTATTTCACCTCAATAAGTATTCTCTTGTTGAGGGGGAGCACTTGAAAAACTCATCGTTTGAAATACAAAGTTCTTCTTGATATCTGTAAAACCCAAAGATCCGTAACCGCATTTTTTTTTAATTCGAACTTAAGTTTAATTTGTAAGAAAATTTTATTAAAACCTTATAACATAAAGTATGTATAAATTATTAATCCTACCCTAAGTATTTAAATAAAAACTTCCCTAATATAAGTTTTAGCTATAAATTTGGTACCCACTTTAAATCTTATATTACCTATACACGTTTTCTTTACTAATGAATTTGAAAACCGAATTTGTAAATTTCCTTCCTGTGCACACGTCCAAAGAGATAAGAACAAAGTGATTAAATCAAATATTGTGTTTTAAATAAAAGATCTCTTGGTTCCTAGTTTCTTGCATTTTCACACGGTCTTTCCCTACTTAACACACGCTCCTCTAAATTATTAAACAACCGGTATTTTTTTCTTTTTCTCTTCTTCCATACGACTCAACAAAGGCACACACAATACCCTAACAAAACACATAAGTCGGCTGCCATTTTGTTCTTTTTGTTCGAGCTGTGAAGGAAGGATTGTTCGAGGTTGGAAAGGTTGTGGGCTGATCATGGTTACTTTGGTGAAAGGTGTGGTCTTGATCGTGTATTGCATAGCTTCGAGGAAGGGTTTGGTTACATTGGTTCGAGAGGGTTGATTTGCATTATTTTCGGTTGTGGTTGGTCTCGGTATCCTTGTGCTCTTCCTTTCAATTCGCGACGAGGGTATTGCATCATCTTCATTCTACTTCTTTTCGTTTTGATCTAATAATATCGTATAACATGTCACTTAATAAACATTACGAATCGGCTATATGAATACATGCACGTTGTACGGTTTAATATCACATGAAATAATAGAAAAGTTTACATAAAATAACGAAATGTATATCATGGTCATCTCTATTCGGTTTTGCATTTTGAATACGAATGATATACTTCAATTCTTTGGTATTTTCATTAGAACATACATACGAGGTGGCCTGGTCTAAGAATACGAATCAGAACCTGGAGTCAACCTAAAAATAAAAAGGACGTTTCATACATGTATACAAAGGTGCGTCTATGCGTGAGTTAAGATAGTTTTTAGAATGTGTTAACATAATTTAACACAGAAGCATAGGTCATATTAAAACTAAACAATTATCAAGTCATTATGAAAGACTTATACATACAGGTAACCTGATTAAGTGATGAAAATGAAATATATATATATATGGGTTATGCATGCATGATTTAGTTGGTTATCATGAGGAGTCTTAAACATTAAGTTGGGTCATTTTTTTTTTGGTTTTGGTTTTACTCGCTAAAAGTAGTTAACAGAAGGGGGGTCTCGGGGTTGTTTTGGATCAAGATTGGTTATATCTTTTAATAAACATTATCGGGTTATAAACGCGTCTTACATGATTTAGTAACAAATCTTGGGTCGTCGCGGCATAAATATTAATATCGTGGGTATGTTAGTAAATTATAATGACGGGGTCCAAAATTATTATATTAATATAAATTTATTAAAATAAAGTTTAAAATAATTTAATTTGACTTTTGATATTTAAATTTGGTAATTTACGTTTATGACCCTAAACTTTATTAATTTGACATAATTAACCCTAAATTATTATATTGGTCATTTTAAACCTTAAATTTATTTAACTGTCAATTATAACCTTTAAGTATGAAACTACTAATTTGGGAAAGCGGCTAAATATAGAAGGTTACTATAATTGGCAAGTTACTAAAATAGAAAGTTACCAAAAAAAGGAAAGTCGACTAAATGAGCAATCTATTTAAAATAAGTTATTAATAATAAGACAATCATGAATTCGTGTAGATTCGCTGAAGAAGGAGTTTGCTTCCGATCTTTATGTTTTCTATTGTGTTTGCACTTGCGGTTTAAGGTACAGATATTCTAACCTTTCAGTAAGGTTTCTCATGACTCGTGATCCGTTCCTTTTACCACTACTATGACTTCTGACCTTTGTATATCCGATATCTCTGGTTCATCTTTTATGATAATTTGATATGAAGACCTTTTGGAAAATATAACTTGATGTTATGGAAAGAAACTGTTTTGAAATGACACTCTATAATTTTGATACGAAACCATTTTTAAATGAAGGAGTAATTGGCTTTTATGAAGAGTGTTTAAAAAGGGATATGTTTGTGATGAAATGGATAAATGATTAATCAAATTTCTAAATCTGTTTTCTCTTAACTCTTTCACATTTTACTATGAACTTATGAAACTTAATAACGAATCTTTTGGAAATGAACCTTTGGAAATGAACCTTGGATATTCTGAACCATTGATATGATTTCTGATATTATGATTTTGAGATATGATACGATTAAGTTTTTCCCAAGCCATTGCTATGTTCCCTTTTAATTGAACCTTTGATATGATTTTGAGCTGACTTTGAGATGAAACTTTACCTTATGACCTTTTGTTGATTTTGAGACCTGACTCTTAGTTTGATACCCGAGCCATTTATGTTTTTTCTACCTATGGAGGTACCATAGGCATGTCTGTGATGCACCACTGGCATGACTCATGCGTGGGTGAGTGATTTCTCACGTCGTCCCTTTTATGATATTATTATGGCCATTATGACTTTGAGTATATGACTTTGAGATTGACTTTGAGTAAGGGGCGTATGGGTTGCAATCCTAGATATGTATGCTTAGTGGATTTAACTATGACTTTGAGTTGACTTTGAGGTGACTGGTGCTGTGTGCAATACACGCCTTTCACAATTTCTGGGAGCTAGCTACTCCACCCTTATGATACATGAGGACACCCCTCATATTATCTGGTTGCCTGAGAGGTATCCCCTCTGATTGTGTGATTATGACTTTGAGATTATGATGTTGAGATTGACTTTGAGTTTTGGGCTCGTGGTAGATGACTATCCTTTCTTCTTTCTATTCTATTATTCATTTGTTTATTCCTTATTCTATTTCCCCAATGCACTATATTTCAGTTCTGTTTCATTACCATTGCTTTGTATATGTATCTGTTCACTGGGCTTTTTAAGCTCAGCCGCATTTCCTTTTCCTGCGGCAGGTTTTAGTAGGAAGCTGGGTTATGGGAAGAGAGTGTGACTGTCCTTTAGAAGACTATGCTTTGGACTAGAGACGATTAGATGAAGTTACATTTTATTAGACTTAGTATTTATTTTTGTAACCTTGTAGTATCAGATTTTCATTTGTAACCCTGGATTTCTTTGCATGTATGAATCATATGCTTGTGTTTGTTCTGATATGTCACTGTAATGTAATACTTCTACCCTTATCGGGTTGGGGTGTTACAATTATGGTATCAGAGCCCAGGCTGCGATTCGTAATACATTTACCCTTGACCTGTGAAGTTTGGACCCCTAAGTTTCCACTGTAGGCGCTCATAAGACAACCTTTGAAACTTTACATTAGGATTCCCCATAGGAACCTAAGTTATTACCGGCGAGGAATGGGTAGACTAAGACATTCATGTAAGTATCATTTGCTTCCGTATCACTCTGATCGTGCCTTTGCTCTTAGATAAGCCTTATAAGGACCTTTGTTTCAGAAGTTAGAAGTTTTGCAACTTAAGCTTAGTAACCGAGTAAGTTTGGAATACCTCGGAAGGCTACCTGGATACCTTACACATTTAAGTTTCACCTTCAGATTTTGATCTCCGCCTCCGATTTGTTTGATAAGCTGTTTGACACCTTTTCGACCACATCGTAGGTCATTCAACCACAATGTGTTCGACACATTCTGTAAATTCGTTACTTATGCTGGGTATGAATGTACCACCCGATACTACTTAACTCTGTATGATCCATTATTACTCCTATGAGAATTTTGATAATTATGAACCACGAATATGAGAAGTTTTGTTTCCTCTCTTTGAATGATGAACCTTGTTCTGCCAACCGTTTCCTTTGGAAGGGTATGATGTAAATACTATCTCTATATGGATTTGTTAACTAAGCATGATGATGCTGATAACTGAGATTCTGTACCTCTCACAATTGACGATTATACGATATTCGTATTACCAATGATACACATCCTACCTGCTACTTATGCTAAGAAGCTAAACGAAATTCCCACACATTGAACTGTTCGTTTATCCATCCCAACATTTTTGTTGAACCATGTACTTGACTCTGATATATGAACTATCTGTATGATTTGACGACTGTATTCACTCTATGAATCCTTTGACTTTGAGATGTCTGATTGTACGGTCTTTTGGACTGAATGGCTATTCGTGAAGATACCATAGACTACCATATCTGAAATGTGACCTTAAAAATCTGCTTCACCCTATTTCGTTATGATGATTCTCTACATCTACTAAAATTTCTGCCACTATGGAAACACCAACCCCGAACTCATATGATTATCAAGTCTTTCCTGAAAACCATTATTATCAACCCTTAGAAAGTTCGACTATTGGAAAATATTTTGTTGTACGAAGATTTTTCGGTATTCTCTGATGAACCTTTTTGGTACTCCTTTGAACTGATCTCAGTTGAAGAAACCATGGTGCCATAGAAGTTGAGAGATTGAAGGAGCTGATGGAGTATGATTTTTGTTAACCCTTTGTGATTCTCTTTAGATGCTCTTGTTTGTTTATGAAGAAGAACGAGAGAAGTATGCGATGACGTATCGACTATCGTAAACTTAAACGTACCACTATCACTAATCATTATCTGTTTCCGCGTATCAATAACTAATTTGGTCTTCCTTTGAAACTCCGCGTCTGATTGCATCATTTTAGATTTGAAGGACTGAAGAAGCAACCACAATAACTTCTAAGAAGAGAGTTAACTAACCGAGAGTAACCTTTGTGAAGTATTTCAGTTCTTGAAGAAGAAAGAAGGCGATGTGAGAACTCCCTGAGATGACTTCTGAAGCTGCCTTTGCACTCGTTATAACATTTATGAGCTTGAATGATGTCAATGGTGTTGGCTAGAATAATCATGTTTTCGCATATTTTGGACAAATTGTCATAGTATGACATTGTGTTGTGTTCTAAAACGAAAGAAGAACATAGAGATTATTGGTGAGATGACCCTTTGTTCTGGAAGGGAAATTTGATTGACGCTCAGAAAGCATAGTAGACGACACTACCCTGTATAATGTGAAGACAAAGCTTTCACAAGAGGGACCAAGATCAAAGACCGTTATCGGAGTTAGAAAACTGGTGGAAGAGTAGTAGAAAGTGGTTGCGACAAGCATTACCATGGAAGAAGCATATAAGAAGAAGAGAGGAACTGGGATAGTGCTCAATCATACATCATGCAACACGTGAAGATTTCAGTTTGGGCACCAAGACAACCAGACCAAAGAAGACGAACCATTCAACACACAACCTGGAGTCGACAACAACATCATGTACCTTAAAACCTGGAGCTATGTTAGAAGACCTGTCGAAGACACGCAGTCTTGTTTCTCTATTCATTTTAGTTGTACTAAGATGAATTGAGAGCAGAAGCAGACCTGCAGATGGAGGGATGCACAGTAATCGCGTCAGAGACTGCCGTTACGATACCACACTACCAAGAGGAGCTGCTGAAGACCGGAGGAACCAGACTCGAGTTTTAAATTCTTTTAACCATGAGGCAAGATGGACAAGAGTAAACAGACTACCCCAACTTGGAAGAAATTTTGAAATTTGTAAATGAGTGGACGGATTTGAAAGCGGACATTGTGTTTAGACGAGATGATGCTGTAAAGAATTGACGTTACTGATGACGTACCTTAATTTTGAAGGACATTCTCGGATTTCCGTTACTCTTCGAGTAATTTCGTTCTCTTAGTTATGTTGTTTGATTTTGGTGACCTCTGAGAATGTAGGTGGACTAAGTGGATTTAGATAAGTTTGTGTGGTTCACGACTTGAGATAAAGTATGATCGTCATGAGGGCATATGTATATGATGCCAGTATTATGACGCCTGGCCAACGTGATAATACTTACATCATATAACGTGCACTTATGGTGGGCATATGATATTTTAAGAAGTGCCTTAGAAGCTTTAGAATTCTGGCATCTGATCAAGATCATCTGAGTTTAGTGAGACTTTAGGTTCATTCTACCTATACGTTTGATATGCTGTCCTTGTTATACGATTCGATACGTTTGGACTCTCGACACGTGTTTTGCTGATCTTTGCAACTTCTGATAAGGATCTTAGGTTCCATTATGAAATTTCTGCCGTTGACAATATCTAACGATATGCTTTCTGTCCGTATACGATTCGCATTCGTGAAGTTGTTCATTATGATCTGCTATGAGTAAAATATGTGATTGTGGACCTTGAGGAAATGAGACCTGTTTGTTTATGAGAACACCTTTGGAAGGTTATCTAAAAGCCGTGACTATTTGAGAAGCTGAAGAGTTAAACCTTATATCACCCCATGTTTGCTACAATTCAATGTATTCTCATCTGATTCGCCTAATCAATTCGATGAAAATCCTATGTATTTTTATACCTCTTCCTGGAGAATTCGTTTATCATCCGTTATGTTTGGTACATTATCCTTTTGATTCAAATTCAATATGATATGCCCTTCTGAGAAATCTGAAACTGTTTTGACAATAATTACGAGTCATGAGAAACCAGTTGGTCTGAATATCTTTTGGAAGAACCTCCCCGGGCGTGAGAATGTTGTGACGACTTTTGCGGTTTGCTACGACTTCGTCTAACTTTGCAACTTCAAATTTCGCGGACGAAATTTTCTTTTTAGAGGGGAAGAGTTGTAAAACCCAAAGATCCGTAACCGCATTTTTTTTTAATTCGAACTTAAGTTTAATTTGTAAGAAAATTTTATTAAAACCTTATAACATAAAGTATGTATAAATTATTAATCCTACCCTAAGTATTTAAATAAAAACTTCCCTAATATAAGTTTTAGCTATAAATTTGGTACCCACTTTAAATCTTATATTACCTATACACGTTTTCTTTACTAATGAATTTGAAAACCGAATTTGTAAATTTCCTTCCTGTGCACACGTCCAAAGAGATAAGAACAAAGTGATTAAATCAAATATTGTGTTTTAAATAAAAGATCTCTTGGTTCCTAGTTTCTTGCATTTTCACACGGTCTTTCCCTACTTAACACACGCTCCTCTAAATTATTAAACAACCGGTATTTTTTTCTTTTTCTCTTCTTCCATACGACTCAACAAAGGCACACACAATACCCTAACAAAACACATAAGTCGGCTGCCATTTTGTTCTTTTTGTTCGAGCTGTGAAGGAAGGATTGTTCGAGGTTGGAAAGGTTGTGGGCTGATCATGGTTACTTTGGTGAAAGGTGTGGTCTTGATCGTGTATTGCATAGCTTCGAGGAAGGGTTTGGTTACATTGGTTCGAGAGGGTTGATTTGCATTATTTTCGGTTGTGGTTGGTCTCGGTATCCTTGTGCTCTTCCTTTCAATTCGCGACGAGGGTATTGCATCATCTTCATTCTACTTCTTTTCGTTTTGATCTAATAATATCGTATAACATGTCACTTAATAAACATTACGAATCGGCTATATGAATACATGCACGTTGTACGGTTTAATATCACATGAAATAATAGAAAAGTTTACATAAAATAACGAAATGTATATCATGGTCATCTCTATTCGGTTTTGCATTTTGAATACGAATGATATACTTCAATTCTTTGGTATTTTCATTAGAACATACATACGAGGTGGCCTGGTCTAAGAATACGAATCAGAACCTGGAGTCAACCTAAAAATAAAAAGGACGTTTCATACATGTATACAAAGGTGCGTCTATGCGTGAGTTAAGATAGTTTTTAGAATGTGTTAACATAATTTAACACAGAAGCATAGGTCATATTAAAACTAAACAATTATCAAGTCATTATGAAAGACTTATACATACAGGTAACCTGATTAAGTGATGAAAATGAAATATATATATATATGGGTTATGCATGCATGATTTAGTTGGTTATCATGAGGAGTCTTAAACATTAAGTTGGGTCATTTTTTTTTTGGTTTTGGTTTTACTCGCTAAAAGTAGTTAACAGAAGGGGGGTCTCGGGGTTGTTTTGGATCAAGATTGGTTATATCTTTTAATAAACATTATCGGGTTATAAACGCGTCTTACATGATTTAGTAACAAATCTTGGGTCGTCGCGGCATAAATATTAATATCGTGGGTATGTTAGTAAATTATAATGACGGGGTCCAAAATTATTATATTAATATAAATTTATTAAAATAAAGTTTAAAATAATTTAATTTGACTTTTGATATTTAAATTTGGTAATTTACGTTTATGACCCTAAACTTTATTAATTTGACATAATTAACCCTAAATTATTATATTGGTCATTTTAAACCTTAAATTTATTTAACTGTCAATTATAACCTTTAAGTATGAAACTACTAATTTGGGAAAGCGGCTAAATATAGAAGGTTACTATAATTGGCAAGTTACTAAAATAGAAAGTTACCAAAAAAAGGAAAGTCGACTAAATGAGCAATCTATTTAAAATAAGTTATTAATAATAAGACAATCATGAATTCGTGTAGATTCGCTGAAGAAGGAGTTTGCTTCCGATCTTTATGTTTTCTATTGTGTTTGCACTTGCGGTTTAAGGTACAGATATTCTAACCTTTCAGTAAGGTTTCTCATGACTCGTGATCCGTTCCTTTTACCACTACTATGACTTCTGACCTTTGTATATCCGATATCTCTGGTTCATCTTTTATGATAATTTGATATGAAGACCTTTTGGAAAATATAACTTGATGTTATGGAAAGAAACTGTTTTGAAATGACACTCTATAATTTTGATACGAAACCATTTTTAAATGAAGGAGTAATTGGCTTTTATGAAGAGTGTTTAAAAAGGGATATGTTTGTGATGAAATGGATAAATGATTAATCAAATTTCTAAATCTGTTTTCTCTTAACTCTTTCACATTTTACTATGAACTTATGAAACTTAATAACGAATCTTTTGGAAATGAACCTTTGGAAATGAACCTTGGATATTCTGAACCATTGATATGATTTCTGATATTATGATTTTGAGATATGATACGATTAAGTTTTTCCCAAGCCATTGCTATGTTCCCTTTTAATTGAACCTTTGATATGATTTTGAGCTGACTTTGAGATGAAACTTTACCTTATGACCTTTTGTTGATTTTGAGACCTGACTCTTAGTTTGATACCCGAGCCATTTATGTTTTTTCTACCTATGGAGGTACCATAGGCATGTCTGTGATGCACCACTGGCATGACTCATGCGTGGGTGAGTGATTTCTCACGTCGTCCCTTTTATGATATTATTATGGCCATTATGACTTTGAGTATATGACTTTGAGATTGACTTTGAGTAAGGGGCGTATGGGTTGCAATCCTAGATATGTATGCTTAGTGGATTTAACTATGACTTTGAGTTGACTTTGAGGTGACTGGTGCTGTGTGCAATACACGCCTTTCACAATTTCTGGGAGCTAGCTACTCCACCCTTATGATACATGAGGACACCCCTCATATTATCTGGTTGCCTGAGAGGTATCCCCTCTGATTGTGTGATTATGACTTTGAGATTATGATGTTGAGATTGACTTTGAGTTTTGGGCTCGTGGTAGATGACTATCCTTTCTTCTTTCTATTCTATTATTCATTTGTTTATTCCTTATTCTATTTCCCCAATGCACTATATTTCAGTTCTGTTTCATTACCATTGCTTTGTATATGTATCTGTTCACTGGGCTTTTTAAGCTCAGCCGCATTTCCTTTTCCTGCGGCAGGTTTTAGTAGGAAGCTGGGTTATGGGAAGAGAGTGTGACTGTCCTTTAGAAGACTATGCTTTGGACTAGAGACGATTAGATGAAGTTACATTTTATTAGACTTAGTATTTATTTTTGTAACCTTGTAGTATCAGATTTTCATTTGTAACCCTGGATTTCTTTGCATGTATGAATCATATGCTTGTGTTTGTTCTGATATGTCACTGTAATGTAATACTTCTACCCTTATCGGGTTGGGGTGTTACAATATCTCCCCATAAGACTCAAAGAGCATATTTTTATCAAAAGTTTATCAAAAACAACATCTCATATGCTATTTTTGAGGCGGAGAAAAAGTGAATGTGATTAAAATATGAAAGTTCTAAGTTGCTTTAAGTCAAATCTCATGCGAGCTAGACTCAGAATTGACCCAGGAATTGACGAAACATAAAAGTTAGTAATCTCGAAAAGACTTATCCTCGACGGGTAATAACATCAAGTTAGTTACTAGAGCTAGTTGTCACCTAAAAGCTGATAATGGAACTCTTTAACTAGCCACGTAAGCGTGTCTCAAAAAGGATTTGTCTTAGTAGAAATGTACCATTTCGAGAAACTTTCTGTGGATTTGACCAGGCCGGGTAATAACTTCAAGCTAGTCTAACTAGTGATGTAAGCGTGTCTCGAATCGGTCAGGTTCACTAAAAGTGGATCAATTCAAAAAATGCTTGTTCCTCCCGCATGTGCAAATTTATTTAAACACTTATGAGCACATGTGAAGGGGGAGCCCTTCTTAAGTAATCACAAAACTCTCAAAGTGTTAAACAAAATATTTGATAATCACAAACACTTTGAGAGATTTTCAATCAAAGGTTTCTTGGCTATTGTCGGATAATCTTGGAGTTATAAGGTGATTAAGATAGGAAATACAGTCCTATGATCCGCCAGAGCCGGAGGGATCTACCCAAGGACATCACCGTTAGTTAGAATTAGAAGTCCTTAGGTATGATACGATAAAAGGAGAAAAGAATGAAAGGGAAAGAAGGAGTTGAAGAATTAAAAAGAAAAGTAAAGAAAAGGGTGAAAAGAAATAGCCCTCCATATGTTCAACCTTAGGGCAGACACCGGGTTCAATTCATATGCTACTGGTTGTTGCTAAGGCGACGCCGGTATTGAAGATAAAGTCGTCATGGACCCAGTGACGCACTGCACTAAACCTTCTTAACCACTCAAGTTCTCTTAAAAGAGCTTGTTTCATTCTCACGGGGAACTGATGTAATCTATTGACTTATCTCTTAGAGATGGTTGATATTGAAGCAGGAGACCCCTCCCTAGTCTCCACATAGGAAACCTAAGTGTGCACTTTTCGAGTCTAGAGCCATGAGATACATCAAAGATCTCTTAGGAACACTTAGTATTTCTACAACTGGTGTTCTACATTAATGGACACTAGCTATAAATTATTTAGTCCTTCGCAGATCTTAGCAATCTGCCGAGAACGTTTTTGAGAGAATTTACATAAGTATTTCTCAATGATTGAACGGAAATCCTGCCAGGGTCAACATCAAACAGCCCTGACAGCAGGGCACTTTGGTAACTCCTTGTGGGTTACGCTTAGTGTTTGCGGTGGTTTCTTAGCGATCTACAGTCGTGGAGTGATCCCCAGCGACTCACCCAGTCATTAAGCTATTTAGTAGGTCTTGTAAGCTCCTTCTGGAGTATCTGACATGGGAACGGCCTTGATAAGGGTTAGAAGGAGTCTTCACAATATGCTGTTGACGATCTCTAATTCCTTATCTGTAAGTACCGGATGTTTTATTGCTAACTATTTACATGCAGGGTTACATCATCTCCATGGCGACGGATTCCACATGCTCATACATGCATCTTGAAGTCATCAAAAGCTCCCTCAAAGATCAAAGCAACACAAAGTTCAAAGAAAGATTCTACGCCAAAAGAAGAATCTACAAAGTATAAAGACTAAAGATCTTAAGTGAAAGAAAGGGGACTACGTGCATATATAAGTCAGAATTCAAAGATGTATGAGCATGTTGGAATGACGGACTACCACCACAGACGCGGAAGTGACGAAAGGCAGACAACTTCATCATTGGATCACTATCACCACAACAATGAACAAGGCACAAAGAACGATGAATGATTATTATCTAATGATTATTGAAAGACGTCTAAAGCTATGAAAGTCAAAGATGAAGAAATGACAAAGACGTCAAGCAACCGTGATGACCGACCCTTAGGGGGAGATTGTTGGGATCAAAGTTTTACTATTTTATCAAGTCTCGGTCATTTGTAATAATAGGTTGCTTAAGCTATTATTTACTTTCATTAATGTTATGTTTACAAGTTTACTAGACTTAAGTTACATAGTCCATAGGCCTTAAGCCCATACGAATTGTAAGAAGCCAAGGAGTAGGAGTGTTGCCCTAGCTCCTTACCTATAAATACTAGTCTTAGGTCTCTTGTAAACTTGGTTGTTTATTTGATATCTTAAGGAAACTCTTGCTCTCATTTTTCTCTTATTCAAATATTAACCCAAATCCTTATATCTATCTCATTCTTGTTTGTGTGAAATCAATATGGTGACCTAACACTCTCTTATCACTTAGTGGGACAAATGTGTGTGGGATGAGAGAGTAGTCTAGGCGAACACCTCTAGGAGTTGGAGGAATAGGAGCAAGGTGCCTAAACGGACGGGTCAAGAGCATTCCATATGGCATAGCCGTTGTGCCTTGCACGGGAATGTCGGCCATTCTTTTAGCCATGTAGTAGGCCAAGTTGTAGGGTTGCCTAACGGACAAAGAGTAGAGCATGTAGCAAAGGCAAACATTGATATGATTCCGGTTTCCTATGGTGCTAATGACATTGGCTCTAAGGAGTTCTTCCTATTTCTTAAATTGAGACTTGAGCTCATTGAGTTCCATACCATAAGGATCCTTGTTGACCTCATTTTCGGAACGGGTTCTCCTAGTGTCGGAGGTCCTAATGAAAAGGTGATCATGAAGTATATCCTTGGATACAAGAGGAGTATCATATAGATGAATGCGGTCAATGAGTGTGTCAAGAGTTGAGAGGGTATGTTTTTTGGTGTAGATGCAAGTACCATGGTTTGGAACACCTAGGATTTGTGCAAATTCATTGAGAGTGAAGGAGTATTGGTGACTACTAACCATGAAGTTTATATACATGAGACCATACTCATCGATGGAGAGAGTGACGGATGCATAGAATTCTAGAATGAA
The DNA here is from genome assembly GCA_030686995.1 of Artemisia argyi. NCBI lineage: Eukaryota > Viridiplantae > Streptophyta > Magnoliopsida > Asterales > Asteraceae > Artemisia > Artemisia argyi. Next base: position 710,979 of record JARVZY010010978.1, on the reverse strand, counting down.
CCTAAGACAAATAGGCTCGTCGATTTCTAAGAGGCAATCAAAGTTGATGGTGGCAAGTTCCTGTTAGGTCACCATATTGATTTCACACAAACAAGAATGAGATAGATATAAGGATGGGATGAATATTTGAATGAGAGAAATGTAATTTCAAGAGTTTCTTTTAGATTTCAAATAAACAACCAAGTTTTACAATGGCCTAAGACTAGTATATATAGGTGAGGAGCTAGGGCAACACTCCTAGTCCTTCCCTTCATGTCATACGTGTGGGCTTTAAGGACCATGGACTTAATATCTTAAGCCTAGTAAACTTATAACATTACATAAATGAAAGTAAGTAGTAACTTAAGCAACCTATTATTACAAATGACCGAGACTTGATAAAATAGTAAAAACTATGATCCCAACAATCTCCCCCTAAGGGTCGGTCATCACGGTTGCTTGACGTCTTTGTCATTTCTTCATCTTTGACTTTCATAGCTTTAGACGTCTTTCAATAATCAAGAGATAAGAATCATTCATCGTTCTTTGTTCTTTGCTGATCTCTTCCCGTCGAAATAACCTTTCTTCAATCTTCAAGACAAAGTTACGAACTTGTCTTCTTGAGCTGGATTTCCATCTAGGTTGTTCCCCTTTTGCTATCTTTCGGCGATCATCATTCAACCTTTTGACAAGCCCATCACGAACGGATTTAAGTGTAACATCACAGAATTTGAGTATCTCATCGAACCTCATGAAGCTTTGTAGTTTTTTGCTGTTGATGTAGGTGAAACCAAAAGACGGTTCTTGGATGAGAGTAAACTGTGACGTTTGATAGATTCCATCAAATTTGAATTGTGGCTTTGTCAAATTGATCTTTTGTTGGTAACTTTCCACTCCAAGCTGAAGATCTTCCACTCTTTCTTGAACTATCAATCGTCGGATGAATAGAAGTAGTGATGCCATGAAGTTGTACTGAATTTCTCTCTCGAATCCATGCATTCTTCCTTGAACCTTTTCGAGATACATATCTTCGATGTCGTTGAGATTAAGGTCTAGAAAGTCTGCTTCGGAGAACTTGTACTTCTTTTCATCTTGTCGTTTAATAACAATCTCACGCATGAATATGTAGTTAAACCGTTACGACTCTTGAATCTCCAAGATAGCAATAATCTTAGATTTATGCTTCACATTTTCCAATGATTTCTCTCCTACTCTTCTGGTATAACCGAGACGACGACGTTCTGGCCAGTGTTGAATCCCGTGTAGAGCATCTCTGTCGTAAGCTACGATGGAGTTGCTGAAAACTCGAGTAGTTTCTTCAATTGCAGGAACTTCGTATCTGGCGGCTGGTACTGAGATTGTGAGTGAGGAAGCATATTTCTTCTTGGATGTCCCTTGGGTGAGTTGGATTTTACGAAGATCTTTGTTGAAGAAGTAGCTGTAGGGTAGCTTGGGTTTATCTGGAAATCCTGTCAAAGGTAATGGTTTAGTCCAGTCAGCGAAGTAAGGCTTTTCATGGTTTTTGGAACTGAGGTCGATATTCATTTCAGGATTTAGCCAGTCAAACTCGACAAACATTGCACTAGCTATATTCTGCATGTGATACTCGTATTCCACTTTGTTTCCAGATCTGGACTTAAGGAATTCCTGTGCATCCCTATTGATTCTTCTGAGCTCCGTCTTTATGAGTTTGTTAATCTAAAGATCCTTCATTATGACTTGGGTGAACTGTAGAGTATTACCAGGAAGGGGTTCTTCATCTTCGAGAGGAGGTTGAGCTTGTACCATTTCTGTCAGCCAGTCATTCTGAGGTGTGTCATCATTGTCGAGCCATGAATGACGTCTTCTTTTCTTTGATTTCTTAGACTTGGATGGAGCATCCTTGTCTTTAGCCTTAGATGGTGACGATGGTCCAGCGTGAGAATCGGGAATAGGGGAGGCACGGTAATCGGTGTCAGGTTGGCCTTGGTAGTCATCAGTTGGTTCCATGAGTGTTTCTTCCTCTTCAGTTGGACCTTGACCGGTAGATGAGGGGTGTTGTTGATTTCCAGGAGGAGTGGAGTCCTTTCATGGTTGTAGAGAAGATGAGGGACCGGTTCCAGACTTAGGTTTCTTTCCTTTTGAGTTTGGGCCAGGGTCGTCATCTTTCCTTGACCTTTTCAGGGTTCCAGCTGCATCTTTGCATGACTCTTTGGACATGTAAGCCGACATAGCATCAACAAGTGCCTTTTCTTCAGTAGTCTGTGTGGTTTTGTAGGCAACTTTGTCGAAGAGTTTAGCAAGCAGGTCATCGAAGGATAATTCAGGAATGGTTGGAGCTGCAGTAGAAGATTTTGCGGTGTGAAGCGTGAATGGTGTTGTAGACAACATTTTCCTAACGACACTTCTAATTATGTGATCCAAGTTGTCCTTGATCGGTTCAAGGAGGTTTGCGACTTCAGCAGTGACAATCTCAACAAGATTTTCAGTAAGATAATCTTGTGTGACAGTCTTAATAAATCCTAGTGTAATTAGAGTTCAAGAACTTATCGATCAGCTGCTTTGACTCCTGAAAATCTTCAATTTGTTTGGCAAGACCGGTAACCATGTTGGTAAGTTTGTTGACTTGCTCCTGAAGATCAACTGGTTGATTCGGTTCATTGATTGAATGTTGCTTTGATGCGGTTTCAGAAGGTGTGGGAGATGAATGCTCAGGTGATGATTTGGATGACGACTCGTTGTGAGAGTTTGAAGAAGAAGTAGGAGGAGTCGGATCCTTTGGTGGAGAGTCTTGAGGAGGTGGAGGTTGCGCTGAGGAAGTCTGCTGAGAAGATGATTTGAGAAATATGTCGGTGTTGAAAGCATTCTTCTCTTCATTATCTTTTCTTCGTCGTTCCTCTGCTTCCTCTGCTTCTTGTGCAAGAAACTCTGGAGTAATGAGGTATTCATGTTCCTGGTCCGTATCAATGTACTCTTGTCCGCCAACATTCTCCTCTACATGTGCAGTCTCAGTCATAGTGATATCTCCTGTAAGATCTGTGTCTTTAACTATGTCATCAGGTTGAAAGGCTGGTTCTAAAGTAGTGGACACAGTGGGAGGAATCATGCTGCTTGTAGCTCCTTCATGTTCTGATTGATCGACAGGTGGTGGTGGTGAAGGTTGAGACATAAGTCGGCTTTCGAGTGCTGCTTTCCTTTGTTCTTTGCGAAGTTGCTTTTCTTCAGCTCGTGTGTCGACAACTATACTTTTCAGTTTGCATTTATCGACCAACTGTTCAACGATTGGTTCGTCTTCTTCATCATCATTAGGCTCATTAATAGTGATCCCTTTCCTTTTTCTTGTCTCTGCTTCAAAAGTTTCAAGACTTTGTTGTATAGCGATCTCTGTTGCAGGAAATGTTTCTTCAGGTACTCTAACTCTTCTTTCAAAGTCTTGTTCTTCTTCTTCAGATTCCGTATTGAACTCAGATTCGCTTTAAGAAGGTGGAGGTGTAGGTTCATCATGAAGAATGTACTCAGGAGTTACCTTCTTCTTTGGCTTGGTTGCAGGTTTAGGTTTGGATGTTGGTTTAGGTTTGGCGGAAGTCTTGGGTTTAGCTGATGGTTTTGTCTTGGGAGCAGCCTTAGACTTAGTCTGAGGTAAGCCAGTGGTGCTTGTAGTACTCCCAGACTTCACACTTCCTTTGCTGCGAGTCTGTATAGTAGCTTCTTCCTGTACCCCTTTTTAAGCATTATCATAGTATTTGTAGTTCAGACTTTTCTTGATTTTGTCATCAAGAAGATATTCGGGAAGCCTCATTCCTTTGATCTTGGTAGAGGAAGTGGTCATTTTGATGAAGGAGGTGGTGAAGTCGTCCTCGAAGAGGTGCTTCGGCTCATTAGGGTCTGCCATCCTCTTGATAAATTCTGGAGTGTCCTTGCAGAAATGTTCAATGATGAGCTTTGTGAATCTTGTGAACGAGATCATAGTCTTAACACGTTCGGTTTGGATGCTGTAGACTATGTCATTCATGATTGGAACTGCAAAGTCAATAGGTGTCAAAGTCACCATTCCCTAGAATGTTTGTAAATGCTCAAGCCTAGGATGTTCGTGACCACTTTTTCTTCCTGATATAGATCTTACAACCAACAAACAGAATGTTCTCCAGGGCTAAGGTATATTCTTGGCATTAAATCTGGAATGTTTGACAAGAGGTACGTCATCATCAACATCATATCCTAACTCAATAAAGAAGTCAAGAAGGTCCGGTTCAGGTAGTATTGGAGCAAATTCGTTGTCAGTTTGAGGCAGGAGAAGGACTATACGAAGAACGTCATGATCTACAGTGTAGACTTGTCGATCCAGCGTAACAGTGAAAGACTCATCATCCAAATTCGCCTTAGCCGTAAGCCAGAACTGATGAAGGTAAAATAGAGGAACTGAAGTAGAACAGATGAGCAGATGTTTGCATGTATGTGCAAGAAGAATATCTTTAACAATCTTGCACGAGTTCTCAGTAATTCTCAATTTGTTGAAATCAACTCGTGGATTGTTGTTGCCAATCATAACGTTGTAGTTAGCGGGAGTGATATCATCCATGGTGAGTAATGGAAGAGCTTGTTCAGGGACATTCTCGTTGTGTTCAGCCATGTTATTCTGAAAAGCATTATCATAAACCAAACATCGAGATTTGTTACGAGTTAGCACGATTGCAAAGTTTGATTAAAGATAAGCATTTATAGAATCATATAAGCATGGATGGTTCAACTATTGCATGTATAGTGATGAGTGAACTTAGATAAATATGAAGCACTTATTTTGTCACATATGCACAAAGGTCATACAACATCTCATGATACATCAAATGTAGTCCACAATCACATAGTACATATTTTCGAAGTTACAATGATCTCTAAATAGTACATTAATACAATATTATCGCAAACAACAAACAAAAACATGATCTCGAAAAATGAACCACATCATGATTTCGAAAAACAGTCGAAGGATAAGATTTTCGCAAACACATATTGCGAAGGTTTTCGAAAACACATCAGGATGTGATTTTGATAAATAATTTATCGAGAACAGATCCATAGACACTTTTTCGAAAACATTCAAAAATGTGGGATTGCGAAAAAATTGTCTTTGGGCATGATTTCGAAAGGATGATAAGTTTTCGCAAACACATATTGTAAGTGTTCTCGAAAAAATTTCAAAGTGTAACTTTCGAGAAAGTTGCAAAACTTTGAGATTTTTCGAAAACACTGGAAATGTGTGATTTCGAAAAATTATCACTTCGAAAAGAGGTTTTCGAAAAAATTCTTATACAAGAATTTTCGAAGTCAGGCCAACATACGTTGTTATGAGAATCAAAGTAGTCCAATTGTTGAAACCTGTTGCAAATGACAATATTTAACGTTTAGACACAAGTTACTCAATCGTATTCAATGATTTCGAAAAAATGATTCAAGAACACGTTCTCGATAAGAAACCAAGTCATGATACAATTGATGATGACAAGTTCTTGCATATCACAAACGTGCATTAGAAGTATTTAGGCACAATAAGCATCACATTTAAACACAATACAAGAGAAACCCACTTTGAACGAAACCCTACCTATCGAGAATCATGCATTCATGTAAATAAATCAAATTAATAGGCATAAACATGATTCATTTACACATGAGACTATATCCCACCAAGAACAATAACCAAAAACATCAACATATTATCAAAACTCAATTCGTACTAAAACCCTAGGTTTCGAAAATCACACAAACATGTGTTTTAATGAGATTAATCGTTATAGGAAGGATAGAAACATGTATAAGCACAAAACCCCTATCAATAATTAACCTCTTAAACATGAATTGATTATTTTTGGAACACCTTAAACCCTAGCTTTTCAAATATCAATTACAAGAGATCTAGCCGTTAGTTTCACAATTAATCAAAAACCATTGTTAGAAATCTCCTAATGATCATGTAGTAACTTACGGTTTGACGATTGGTAGCTTAGATTTCTTGTTTGAATGTAAGTCGTGGATCTCGATAGGGTTTAAGCTTTTGAAATGTTATGTGTGGTTTCTTGAATAGTTCACAGAACGGGGGGTGCTTGTTTTGTTATTTTTGGAATTTTTGATATTAGACACATTTAGTCCCCTAACTATCAATTTTGCAACATAAGTCCTAAAGTAAGATATAAGTGAGGACACAAAGAAATTCTAACTTACGACACCATTTAGAGAAAAAGGATACGATATATCTTGTGAGATTCCGAAACAACGCATCAAAGGAAATATGCAAGTATATCGTTTTTGAAAAATTTATAAAATTTAGGCGAGTCTCCCCCTCAACACTTGTAAAATGACAAGGTGTTGAAAAAGAGCGATATACTTGCAGTTTTTTTTATTTTTTTTTTATTATTTTTTTTTTTTTAAGAAGAGAAAAATATTTTTGTGTTTTTGAGGTTTAATAAAAAATAAAGAAAAACATTTATGTTACAAAGATAGTAAAATAGTTGATGTTTGACACTTTACTTTTGTTTTAAAAACTTTTGTAAGTCAAATGGTGTCAAACATCGCATACCAATTTGGTGAACTAAACTTGTAAACCTTGATGGAGCTAAGGGTTTTGTAAGTAAGTCCGCTAATTGGTACTCAGTACCCACAAAATATAACTCAACTGTACCCTTCTTGACATGTTCTTTGATGAAATGGTATCGGAGATCAATGTGTTTTGATTTGCAATGACGAACTGTGTTGCAGGAGATTGCAATGGCACTCTTAGAATCACAGTAAATCGGAATCTTGTTGAATAAGTAGCCATAGTCTTTAAGTTGTGATCTCATCCAAATTACTTGAGCGCAATAAGCAGACATAGCTACGTATTCAGATTCTGTAGATGACAGTGATGTGCAATCCTGCTTCTTTGATTGCCAAGACACAAGTTTATCTCCAAGAAACTATAAGCCACCTGATGTACTTTTTCGCGAGTCTAAGCATCCTGCATGGTCAGCGTCTGAAAAAGCTATTAGTTCAAAACTAGAATCCTTCGGATACCAGATTCCCAAGTGGATGGTTCCCTTTATGTATCGAAGGATTCTTTTTGCCTCATTGAGGTGTTTTTCAGTTGGATTAGCCTGATAGCGAGAACACATAAAGACAGCAAATACAATATCAGGTCTACTGGATGTGAGATACATGAGGGACCCAATAATACTACGGTATTTGGTGGGGTCAACTGGAGTCCCATGTATATCAGCATCTAGTTTAGTGGAATTGGCCATCGGTGTATTCATAGTATCACTACTTTGCATACCATGTTTCTTTAAAATTTCAAGAGCATATTTGGATTGATTTAGAAAAATTCCACGGGGTGATTGATGAACTTGTAGTCCTAGAAAGAACGTAAGTTCACCCATCATGGACATTTCAAAATTATCTGTCATTAATTTTGCAAAATCCATTGAGTAATTTTTGTTGGTTGAAGCAAAAATAATGTCATCGACATAAATTTGAACGATTAATAAGTCCATCCTGTAGGTTTTTGTAAATAGTGTTGGATCCACCGAGCCTAGAGTAAAATCATTAGCCAACAGGAATTTAGAAAGGTTATCATACCACGCCCTGGGGGATTGCTTTAGACCGTAGAGAGACTTCTTAAGCTTGTAGACATGATTGGGACGTTCTGCATCAACGAATCCTTCAGGTTGACTGACATAAACCACTTCTCGGAGTTGACCGTTTGGAAAAGCCGTTTTCACGTCCATTTGGTAAACAATCATATTCCGATGAGCAGCAAATGCTAAGAATATCCGTACTGCTTCAAGTCTAGCTACAGGAGCAAAGGATTCTTCAAAGTCGATACCTTCTTCTTGAGAATAACCTTTTGCTACCAGGCGTGATTTGTTGCATATGACTGTGCCTTCTGCATCCAGTTTGTTTTTCCAGATCCATTTTAAACCAATGACAATGATGCCTTCAAGTTTTTCAACCAATTCCCAGACTTCTAATCTTTGAAAAGTTTCGAATTCTTCTTGCATAGACTCAATCCAGTTTTCATAAGTCATTGCTTCTTTGACATTTTTAGGTACGGTTTCACAAACTGTGAGTGCATAAATGCAAGTTTCACTGTCTGTGTGAAGGCGTTGTCTTGTCATGATAGGTGCATCTGGATGGCCAATAATTTGAACTAAGGGGTGATCTCTAGTCCATTTGTGTGTCGAGGGATGAAGTTGATAAGTATCTCGCAAGTGAGCAGGACCCAAATTGCGTGTAGATGACTCAGCGATGTCGGGGACAGGTTGAGCATTTGCAAATGGGTTAATGAATGGTTCTGGGTCATGCTCTGCGGGTTTTGGAAGTGATAAAGGTGTGGAATCTCCAGCTGATTATCGTGAGTTAGACCCGGTTTGTTCTGTTGTTGTAGGTGATATGACTGGAGGACTGTCTCTTCCAACAGTAGTTCTTATTTGTTGAGGTTTATCAGGTTCTTGATGTTGATCAAGATGTGCAGCGGAATTTGGTGTGGCCTCAGATGGACGGTTAACAGGCGTATCATCAAACAATGGAGCAAACAAGGTTTCCACTTCTTTACGAGAAAGTGAAAAATGGTTCAGCCGAAGAGACCGGAAAGTTAAGACATTTGGTTGCGGGTCCTAAGCCGTTTTGCTCAGAAGCCATTTGAGTGAGTTCATCAAAATTAGCATGAATAGTTTCTTGAATTTCCCGAGTACGACGATTCCATATCCGATAGCCTTTTGAATTTTCATAGTAACCTATGAATACTCCAATGTCAGCCTTTGCTTTAAGTTTACCTAGATCATCACGATCATTAACTGGGTAGCATAAAGCTCCGAATACATTAAAGTGACTGATGTTTGGTTTTCTTTTGTGAACAATCTGATATGGGGTTTTGTTGTGGCGTTTTGTGATCATGCAACGGTTTTGAGTGTAACAGGCGGTTGAAACAGCTTCTGCCCACAAGTAATCTGGTAATTGAGCGTTGATTAATATCGTTCGAGCAGATTCCACTAACGTTCTGTTGCGTCTTTCGACTACTCCATTCTGTTCGGGAGTGCGTGGAATAGATGTTTGATGTTCAACTCCCACTTTCTCAAAATACGACCTTAGAGTCTGATTCTTAAATTTTGTGCCATTGTCAGTTCTTACAATTCTGACTGTGTTGCGTAGCTGAACTTGTATTTTGGTGAGAAAGGTGATGATCATTTGAGGAGCTTGATCTTTACTTCGAAGAAAATAAACCCAAGTCCAGCGAGAGTAATCATCAACAATTACTAAGATGTAGCGTTTACCGTTGATTGTTTGAACACGCATCGGACCACACAAATCCATATGAAGCAATTGTAAGACATGATTAGTACTGTGTTCAGGTTTTGAGGGAAAATGAGCACGAGTACTTTTTCCTTGTTCACAGGCTGGACATAGATGATCTTTGGCATAACGGAATCTTGGAAAGCCTTCAACTAATTTATGACGAGCGAGATCAGTCATCGTTTTGAAATTCAAATGAGAAAGGCGTTTGTGCCATAACCAGGATTTAGTCGTTTCAACTTTGGATAGAAGACATATTGGAGATGAAGCGATCATGTCAGACATTGAAATTGTGTAAAGGTTAGTGCCAAGTTTGCCAGACATTAAATCATTGCCTTGTAGATCACGAACAAAACATGTTTTCTCGCGAAATGCTACTTCTAAATCTCCATCACAAAATTGACCGACTGAAAAGAGGTTGTGACCCAAGCCTTCAACATAATAAACTCTGTTAATTTCAATATTCCCATGCATGTAGTCTCCGTAACCCATGATTAAAGTGTATTGATCATTCCCGAATCTGACAGTTCCAATAAACTTTGAGACAAAGTTTTTTAACAGTTTGAGATTGCCTGTCATATGTCGGGTGCAACCGCTATCAACAATCCAGAGAACGATCTGAACCACCTGCATCAAAAGAAGACGACAGAGATGGAACAGAAGTAAGGGTGGAACCCGAGGAAATTGTGGGTTCCTGTTTGTTAGAAACACAAATATTTAACAATTTAGGAATCCATTCAAAATTTGGTTTGTATTGTAACCAACGTTGCCAATTCCGACTAGTTTTTGCTTTGTTCTTAGTGAATGTACTAGCTTTTGGCGTGTTCCTAGAATTGTTGATTGCTGCTTTTGGGTTGACTACAACATCATTTGAAACTGTAGTAGGCATTTTTATTAAGGTAGACTTAGAGGCATTAGTGGACCTAGAAGAAGAGCCGGATCTACGTTTCTTGTTACGGTGTAAGAGAGTATTAGCTACACATTTGGTATGATCACCAGATAACACACTTTTACGACAAATCACACAAGATGCATTAATCTTCAAAACATTAGAAGGTTCAGCATTCGTTACATTAAGATTTGGATTACAATTTCCTAGATTAGAATCGAAATCAGATGCAACATGAGTTTTATTCGAGTTCCTAAGGTGAGCTTCTACTTCTTGCACTTCTAGTGTTCCACTTTGACGTTGCGAGAGCCTAGTCTTTTTAGTCTTCTTAACGTTTTTTGGCTTTGGGCTTCTCACGCTCTTAGAGGAAACTAGACCTGTGGAAGTGGAAGAGCTAACATTAGAACTCTTAGCATGCTTACCCTTATCTGTTCTGTCTATTAGAAACATTCCTGGTGCTATCACAGTGGTGTCAATAAACTTTCCTTTTTGAAGTAGCTTAATTTTTTCTTTCAAATCAATGATGATGTGATTTTTGTCCTGATTTTCAAACTCAAGTAAACCATTGCAATAACTTATGTCATTGCGGTTTTGTTGCCAGTCGGCGCATTCAATTTTTAACTTCGCAATTTCATTTTTAAGTAGAAGACATTCGGCATTTTCAATTTTTAACTCCGCAATTTCATGTTTAAGTAGACGACATTTGTTTTTGCGAGACTCAATCTTGGTACATAGTTGCAATTCAGTTTCAATACTTTGAGCTTGACACCAATCAATCTTTTGTTTGAGTTGACAAATTTCTTTTGAAAGATTGTTTATCACATCATCACTGTTTTGACGCAACGTTTCATATTGATGTTTCAATGTTTCATTTTGCATCATCACCGAAACAATTTCAGCACAGTAAGCTGCAAACACTTGAGCATTGCTGGAATAATAGAGTTCATTCATTAGAAAAGTATGAATATCAACTTGAAGAAGTTGTTCCAAGAGTCGATCCGAATCTGTTTTCAAAAAACGGTTTTTGCGTTGTTGAACCAAAATTGCATTTTCATTAAGAGCGAAAATTTCTTTCATATCTTTAACTTCTTTTTGGAGTTCTTGTTCCTAACGAGTAGCACAATAACGTAAATTTTGAACTAAAGGCAGAATTTGTTTTTGAAAAATGTCTCGCTTTTCCCGCTCGTAAGCTGATTGAAAAGTAAGAATTTTAATTTGCGAATGATGTTCAATTTCGTTTTCCAAATTCTCGATGCCTTTCATGAATGTTTGAAAATAGTCTAAAACTTTACATTGTGTAGGTAATGGTGTCACATGACCAGAAGATGGTAATGGACCATTAACCTGTGCCACGGGTTTGACAGGAGCTCCATAAGAAGATGAAACATATGACTCAGTAACATACCATGATTTCTCAGTTATTTCTCTTGACGGAACAAAAGATTTTGAAATGTGAGGAGCTTTTGAGTAATCATATGGTTTGCAATATTCAACTTTACTCATTTTTTATCGACTCTTCTCTTCAAGTTCGTATTCTTCCTCAGTATCATGTACAATAACACGCACAACATTATTATCCATCAATTGGTCCATACTGTACAGCTTAGGATTTGTTTTGAACGCAGTGCGAAGAAAAGAGGATCTGTAATCGCCGAGGCCAAAACCTTAACCTGGTCTTGGTTTTAAAGAAAACTTTTGAATTGTCGTTACAGATTCCCCATGTTTATAAACGATGTTTTGAAAAGCTTTAATTTGACTTTCGAGAGCGATATTATCATCAAGTAAAGAATTTTCTTTTTCTCGTTTCTGCACTGTATGTTCATAAAATTCCTGTTTGCAAGTTATCACCTCTTTTTGTGTTTTTGAAAGTTCCTGTTGGAGTTGAACAACTTGTTTTTGAAGATCATGTTTTTCATTTTCCAGTTTGGAAACCAATTTACCGTTTGACTCAACAATGTCATAAATTTGCTTTTGAAGATTTTGTTCTTTGACATATGATTCTTGAAATGACTTTTCAAAGCTTTGTTCACGATGAACGACATATTGAAAGTTTGAAAGTTGCTTTTTATAACATTCAATGTCCTTTTTCAAATTGGCATTTTCTTTCAAAACTTCAGTTTGCTTGTCCGTTATGTGATTAGAAAGAAGTTGATCATTAAGTTGTTTGGCTGTAACTGTACAGTCAGGAGCTGGATCAGAAGGAGGTTCATGTTGTTCACTAAAGTCATTTTCGTCTTGCTCAATAGGATCATCAAATGAGACGATAGTGTCATCATCAAATATAACAACTGTGTCTAATTGTTCATCCTCTTGAGAAGAGAAAAATGTTTCAGAAGGAACAACTTGCGCTTGATCTGATTCAGAAACAGAGGGTGATGCATTAAATTTTATGGAGCTTGTGGTTAGGTCATTTACCTGAGACAAGCCATCAGTGGAGAACACTGGGCCTGAATCATTCAACTGATGTTCCTGCATGTTGGCCATAAGCATCACACCTGCATTGGCTTCAAGATCTTCCATTTCATCATCGTTGTAAGCATTAGCAAAGAAACTGTTCTCATGAGCATTGAAAGTTCCTTCCTTTTCATCTTTGAGAGCCTTAAGTAATGCCTGCTTGTGAAACTGACTACCTTTTCTTGAGTGAGGGCATGCAGTTGCAATATGACCTTTTTCGTTGCAGTTGTAGCACCATATCGCATTCCCAGAGACTGTGTTGTTACTAGCAGCATTGTCATAACTTCGCTGAGGAGCACCTGGGTTGTTTCTGAATCCCCCATTGTTGTTGACTCTTTGTCCATACCCAGAATTTCCATTATACCCACCTGAACGTCCTGAAATACGATTCTGAATCTCAACTCGACCATCTTGAATGACAGCTTGGTTTCTTGTATTTGATGAAGAGCGAAGACGGTTGTTGGTTTTGTTGGAGAATTTGCTAAAAGCATGAGCAACAAGAGCAAGTCCTTGATTCAATGTATTGACGTCATCATCATCATCTTCAATCTGATTAGAGTAATACATGCTATCATTGTTGTCATATGGAGCAAGTTGATTAGAAGCATGTTGAGAAGTAGGAGGTTGCTGGTGACTGAAATAATTATGTTCCTGATCATAAGCATGATTAGACATCGGAGGATGTGAAGCAGGAGTTTGAGCAACGAGTGCAAGGGGATTAGAAGTAGGTGGTGATGTGTATCCTCCTCGGGCGAGTTTGTCTTTTTCAACTTCAGACTCATAGTGCTTAAGATAGTCGTACAACAATCCATATGGATCCCTGTGAAGATTCTTAGCTTGTCTCACAAATGTCACATACTTTTGCTACTCAGGACCCAGACTACTAACAAACTTTGTATTGACAGCGATTCTTGGAAGAGTTATATCATGTCTCTCTAAATCATTGACGACATTAGTAAAACAATGAAAGTAAGACTCAAGAGATTCCCCTGGTTCGATCATGATGTTAGTGTATTCCAAGTAAAGTTTAGATTCCATGTCTTCCTTGTTCAGTTGTGTGCCTTGCATCAGTAGATGGACGTGTTCCCACATAGCTTTAGCAGTTGTTTGAGCATCAACACTTCTGAATATGATGTTTGGTATTTCTTGAAGTATGTAAGACATAGCATACTCATCGGCTTCACGATGATGATTTTGTTCAGCAGTAAGTTGAGACTCAGGAACACGCACAGCAGTTGGAGCAACTAGAGGATCAGCCGATGGGTCACCGCCAACGTAGTTAACAGGCCAAGGAAACGGTCCTTCAAGGATAACTTGTTTCATGTACTTACCATTGGGTTTCTTGAGCTCAATAAACCTGAAGAATCGACTTGCCCATTGAACATAATTACCCGGTGTTAGCATTGGTGGGGTGTCAGGAGAGCCTGCTTCGTGTCTGGATTGTTGAGTTGAAAAGACTTCACACATCCTGTCAAACCAGTGAGTAGGTTTTGGTGGAAGTTAGCTTTGTTGTTGTGACATCGGGTAAGATTGTTGTGTCGGAACCATTTGGTGCATGAAGTTATATTGTTGTGAGTAAACCGGTTGATGATAATATTGTGGTGATTGTTGATACTGTTGCTGTTGCAGATGATACTGATGTTGCTGAGGATTGTTGAAGTTGTAGTACGGTGATTGAGACATTATGAAACACTTGTGTGAAAAGATGGATCTTGTAGAAGGTATAGGTTTGTCAAATCTCGAAAAGTTAGCCCAAGTATATGTTTGCGAAATTATGCACTTAGAGTGATTTCGAAACTTTGCCACAGATTGCGAAATGGTGAACTTCAGAGTTTTCGAAAACTTAGGGTTTGCGAAAGATAGGTTTCTCGAAACTTAGTGTATGTTCGAAAACCTTGAGATTTTGAAAAACTTAAAGAAGTTTTCGAAAACCTTGTGATGTCGAAAATAAAGAAAATTTTCGAGAACACAAACACACTTTTGAAATTATACAATTTCGAAAGTTTACCAAAAGTCGAAGTACTTTTCTTCCTTATACAAGAAAGAAAAAACTGAGTCCACAATTCGTGAGGCGAAAAGAAGCACAATACCACAATCTCGAAACTTGGTCAATAAGGTGATTTCGAAATTTTTGCAAAACGTTGTTTTTCAATGAAAGCAATCCAAAAACGAGTTTTTTGTGCAAGATTTTTGTACTTTAAGTTGTAAAATGATGAACTATTGAAGAAAGTTATAAACTTGACAATAATTTTCAAAAATTTAACAAATTTCGAAAAAATAGTACAAAAAATCCAAATCGTTACTTTGATGAAAAGATTGATACTTTTGTGTTTGAAATGATTTGTAGCACAAATTTGTAAGCAAATATGTGATAAAAACCAAAAGAACAAACAAGAAAGTACAAATTTTAACAAAAAATAACGACTTAAAAAAGTTTTATGGATCGAATTTCAAAGAGAAACAAGAACTACACCTTCATATGGCGAATGATACCACTTGTTAGGTCACCATATTGATTTCACACAAACAAGAATGAGATAGATATAAGGATGGGATGAATATTTGAATGAGAGAAATGTAATTGCAAGAGTTTCTTTTAGATTTCAAATAAACAACCAAGTTTTACAATGGCCTAAGACTAGTATATATAGGTGAGGAGCTAGGGCAACACTCCTAGTCCTTCCCTTCATGTCATACGTGTGGGCTTTAAGGCCCATGGACTTAATATCTTAAGCCTAGTAAACTTATAACATTACATAAATGAAAGTAAGTAGTAACTTAAGCAACCTACTATTACAAATGACCGAGACTTGATAAAATAGTAAAAACTATGATCCCAACAGTTCCGTACGGAGGTTTGTACCAGCTAGGAAGGATGGGTCAATGTTTCTACCCTCATGAACATAACGTTTTTCTAAGGCTTTGAAAATGTTGTTTTGAGTTTCGGTAAGACCTTTGGTTTTGTGGTGGTTGGGTACGTACTTAATGGTGTCCTTGTGGTCGTAATGAGTCATGGGAGGCATGATGATTCCTAGAAAAACAAAATTCACATTTTAGTCTAAGTTATCGACTATAGCAATGTGGATGTTCTAGTGTGTGCCTATATGAAAACAATGTGGAGGTGCGGTTATCTTGACTCATTTTGATACGTAAAACATTTTATAATGCAAGTTGTGTTATAAAACAAAAGATAACCCAAACGCTCCTAATTTAATGTAGCTTCGGTTGAATGTACCCGAAAATACATATTGGTTATGTATTCCCTTTAGCATTCAAGAGACATTATGCAAGTGATGTTTAAAGCATAACGTTTTTATTTTGTATTCACAATGTGAGACGAAAAAATATTTGTCCTATTTGTGAGAATTTTTTGCAAGAATTTGACATGGGGTGTTTTAGCAAACATGTTAATGACTTATAAGGATGCAATTCCTAACTATGGAAAACATGATTAGTTTTGTTTAACATCTAATTTTCTACATGAATTTCTCAAGTTAATGCATAACCCCAAGTTTTTGTTTTTGTGCAAAAATAGAATTCCTAGACTCAGATCAGAAGTATAATTATGTTTGAAATACTTACAATGATGATTAGAGAGCAATGTGTATGATGGAAGAATCAAAATTTCGTTTGTGTGGATAAGTGATGAAGTGAATAGTAGCAGTTTGGGAGTTGTGGTATGAGATAATGGGTGTTTGGTTTAATATAAACTAATAAAAAGGTTCTGCAGGTCGGTGGATACGGCGGAACCAAATGTTGGGTTCCGCCCCTTATGTCGCAGGGTTTCGCCGCATCAGCAAAGAAGAAAAATTGTTTTGATTTGTTTTGATCTTTGTGATTTTATTCTAACGTAGAGATCTACAATGTAGGTTCCATGAGTCTTAAGCCAAGTTTAAGAAGGTTAAATGGTTCTTGTTTAAGAGGTTTTGTGAGAATGTCGGCAATGTTGTCTTCGAAAGAAACTTTCTCAATTGAGATGTTCCCTTTTTGAACATTATCACGAAAGAAATGATGACCGATTTCAATATGTTTGGTACGAGCATGTTGAACTATATTTTTGCTAAGATCTATGGCTCCTTTGTTGTCACAAAGAATGGAAATGTCGTTGAGTTGAATTCCGTAGTCGACAAGAGCTTGCTTCATCCAAAGAGCTTGTTGACATGCTTTTCCGGCCGATGCGTATTCGGCTTCCGTTGTTGAAATAGCGAGAGCCGTTTGCTTCTTAGAGAACCATGAGGTGAGACAATGTCCAACAAAAGTACAAATACCACTAGTACTTTTTCTATCAACATAATCATCGGCATGGTCCGAGTCGACATACACTACGGTGTCTACTCCCGTTCCTTTGGGATACCATAATTCTAAATGTGCAGTACCCTTAATATATCTAAAAATCCTTTTCACGGCTTCAAGATGAATTGTTTTAGGATCTTCTTGAAAATGAGCACATAGACAAACACTAAACATAATGTCGGGTCTACTAGCCGTTAAGTAAAGTAGACTTCCAATCATACCTCTATATTTAGTGCTATCTACGGATTCACTTTCATCATCCTTAGTTAGTTTGGTTTCCGTGGACATAGGCGTTTTGATTGGTTTTGAATCTTCTAAACCAAATTTCTCAAGCATGTCCTTAATATATTTGGATTGGTTAAAGAAGATACCATCTTATAGTTGTTTGATTTGGAGTCCTAGAAAAAAGTTGAGTTCTCCCATCATACTCATTTCAAACTCATCATGCATGATTTTTAAGAAATCGTCACATAATTCTTGACAAGTTGACCCGAATATAATGTCATCAACATAGATTTGGACTATGATAATATGTGAACCTTTCTTCTTAGTGAAGAGAGTATTATCTACTAAGCACATGGTATACCTATGGTCAACTAGGAAGGTTTTAAGTCGATCATACTACGCTTTTGGAGCTTGCTTAAGCCCGTATAAAGCCTTTTTAAGTTTGTAAACATGATTAGGTTTTTCAAAATCGGTGAAGCCCGGTGGTTGAGCAACATACACTTCTTCATTTATAAACCCATTAAGGAATGCACTTTTGACGTCCATTTGAAAGAGTTTAAAATTGTGTGTGCATGCATATGCAAGTAAAATCCTAATTGACTCGAGCCTAGCAACCGGAGCAAAGGTTTCATCGTAGTCAATGCCTTCTTGTTGATTATATCCTTGTGCTACTAGCCTAGCTTTGTTTCTAGACACTACACCGTTTTCATCCATTTTATTACGAAAAACCCATTTTGTTCCAATTATTGTTTGACTTTTTGGTTGAGGAACTAATGTCCAAACATTATTTCTAACAAATTGGTTTAATTATTCTTGCATAGCTATTACCCATGATTCATCTTTTATAGCTTCGTTTATATTTTTTTGTTCAAGAGTTGACACGAAACAAAAGAAGTTACTTTCATTTTGTACTTTTGATCTTAGTGTTCTTTCATTAATATTTCCTATGACACTATCTAATGGATGACTTTTGGATTCTTTGACATTGACAATTTCTTTGTTTAATAGTTCATCTTCCTTGTCAACATTTTCAATTTCTTGATTTTCCATTGCTTGATTTTCAACTAAGTCATTATCTACCAAAGGTGATGTCTTAGAGAGAGGTGGAATTTCATCAAATATTACGTTTAACGATTCCTCGACTCTTAAGGTTTCTTTATTTAGAACAATGTAAGCTTTACTACTTTGTGAATATCCAAGAAACCTACCTTCATAAGACTTTGGGTCGAATTTGGTGAGATAATCCTTGGTGTTAAGAATAAAGCATTTACTCCCAAACACTCTAAAATATCCTAATGCAGGCTTTTTACCTTTATATAGTTCATATGGAGTTTTGTTCAAAAATGGTCTAATTAAGACACGATTTAGAATGTAGGTTGACGTGTCAATGGCGTTACACCAAAACTTTTGAGGAATGTTTTGTTCATTAAGAATTATTTTACTCATCTCTTGTAAAGTCCGGTTTTTACGTTCTACTACACCGTTAGATTGTGGAGTGCGTGGTGCCGAGAAATTATGTGTTATACCATTTTTATCACAAAAGTTTCCAGATTGTATTTCATTGTCAAACTCACGACCGTGATCCGTTCTAATAGACACAATGTATGTTCCTAATTGATTTTGAATTTTCTTACTAAGTATTTCAAATTGGTCAAAAACTTCATTTTTACTTTTCAAAAATTTTGTCCAAGTATATCTTGAGTAATCATCTACTATAACCAAAGTGTAGAGGTTACCTCCATAACTTTGTATAGCGGATGGACCAAACAAATCCATACATAAAAGTTCTAGACACCTAGATGTAGACACTACATTTTTAGCCTTATGGCTACTATTAACTTGTTTACCAACTTTGCAAGCATCACAAAAGTGTTGGTCGTATTTCAACTTGGGTAGGTTTCGAACTAGGTCTTTATAGGAGAGATTTTGAATAAGCCTCATATTAGCGTGTCCTAAGCGTCTATGCCATAAAGTTGAAGATTCATCTAACGAGGTGCGACAAAGTTTGTCTCTAGATGTTTGATCAATTTTCATAACATACACTTTGTTCTTAAGAACACCTCTACCTATAGTTATGCCATCTTTAAGTATTTTAATTCTATTTTCACTAAAAAGGACGTTATACTTTTTCCGGAAAAGTTGACTAATACTAAGGAGATTAAAGATTAAGTTATCAACATGAGCTATATCATCTATAGAGAGAGAGTCATGAGAGATTGTACCTTTTCCGATGATTTTACATTTAGCCTTCCTACCAAAGTGACATTACATCCATCACATTTTTTATAAGTTGAGAAGAGGCTTTTGTTCCCCGTCATGTGCCTTGAGCAACCACTACCTTTGATCCATTCATCCGGTTCTAAATTAACTTTGAAGCACACCTATTTTATACAAAACACTCAAACATTTGGTCCCGAATATCTCATGGGTCCATTTTGGTTAAACATACCATTAACTTGATCCATGTATGGAAATGGAATATATGGGTTCCATGACATGTAATTTGGAGTTTGGCGATGTCTAGGTGTGTTTTGGTTCCAACCATGTTGGTAGTTTGGTTGCATGTTGTAGTTGCTCTTTGGAAAGGGGCGTTTAGGAATAGGAGTTTTAGGTCTCGGTTGAGTGGTTTTAGTTCTATATTCATTTCTACCAAGTCCTACTCCAACTTTAATAGCTGGTTTAAGTTTTGTTTCATTTGTACTAGTTTTGGATTTATTTGTGACTTTAACGAACTTTGTACGATCCGACGTAGAAACTATCTTTTATGCTGCAGACCCCGTGGAACCTTTAGGTTCAACGGGCGGAACCTTGTTTTGGGTTCCGTCTGGTCCGTGGGAGCCTGTAGCAGTTTTGTTAGTTTCTTGTGATTTCTCGTCTTGTTTCGTTTGACTCTTTGAAGTTTCTAATTTCATGAAACCTAGTCCTGTTTTATCAAATGGTGACTTTTGAAGTTTCATTATTTCATCCGCACAAGAAATACTTTTATTGAACCTTTTAAACTTTGTGGTTTGTTTTATTAGATTATTTTGAGTAATTTTAAGTTTCTCAATTTCGAGTTTAAGCTCTTCACATGATTTACACAATGTGTTGATGCCTTTACTCTTTTCTAATCTCTTAGCTTTTTCATTTACTTCATAAACTTCATTTTCTAAAAACTTCTTTTTAGTTTTCAAAAATTTGTTTTTGTTTATGATTTTTATGCTTAGTTCACAAAGTTTATTGTATTCTTTTTGTAAGGTGTCATCATCAATAGAAGAGCAAGATGAGTCGGAGTGTACTTCATTTGAGTCATGAGCCATGAGAGCAACTTCGCCATTCTTTGGCTCTTCGTCATCATCTTCACTATCGATCCAAGCACCACTTACAAAAGCTTTTTGAGATTTACTTTTGGGTGGTTTTGGACATTCTCCTATAAGATGACTTGTGTCTCCACACCTAAAGCATTTCCTTTCAACCTTTCCTTTCTTGTCATCACGATCTTTTCGGAAGGCTTTCTTGTAATCTTTAGGTTGCCTTACAAACTTCCCTCGTCTTCGAAAGAACTTCTTAAAGTCTCTAACGGCCATGGCATATTCTTCATCGTCACTATTCGAACTAGATTCATCATCACTTGATTGAACTCTAGCCTTCAAAGTGATGGACTTGACCTTCTCTTTCTTTCCTTTAACTATTTCCGAATCTTTTTTCCATAACTATTTCATGAACTTTGAGGTTTCCAATTAGCTCATCAAGTGACATGCTTGAAAGATCTTTAGATTCTTCAATCTCCATCACTTTGGCTCTCCACTTCGGATGGAGTGCTCTAAGGAATTTCCTGACAAAATTCTTGCTAAAAAAAGATTCATCAAGTGCTTTAAGTGAAGTAATAATAGTGTTAAACCTAGCAAATGCACAATCAATAATCGCATCTTCGGGAATAGAAAATTGTTCATATTGTTAAATAAGAAGATCAATTTTGTTATCCTTTACTTGTGAGTTTCCTTGATGAGTGACTATTAAAGATTGCCAAATTTCTTTAGCGATTTTGCACATAAAAACTCTTTCATATTCTTTCTTTGGTAAAGCATTGTAAAGCATCATTTTAGCTTCATTGCTTTTGGCAATTAGTTTCTTTTGATCTTCATTATGTTTAGTAATTGAGCTATCCTAATCTTTACTACTTGAAGTATCCTTAAAAGTGGCTATATTATCACCATCAATTATTATATACCATAGATCTATATCTTTAGATTTCACATAAGTTTCAAATCGGTTTTTCCAATATATAAAACCGTTTGCTTCAAAAAGTGTTGGTCTTTGCATAGATTGCCCTTTTGATGAGTTCATAAAAACTCATCATTTCTGTCAAATCTGAACAACAAAAACATGTAAAAACACTCAGAAACACCACAAAATATTACAAATATCCTTAGAAGGTGTTTTTATATGTTTCAGACATAAAAGAACTGAAAACAGAGAAAAACGGGCAAAGTTTACCAAATTGTCAAAATCAGTCCCTGAACTTTCAAGAAATGTCAGAAATGATCCCTGGATGATTTATTTTAAAGAAGAGTCAACAACAGTCCTCAGGAATCATGAAATAACAATTTTTACCCTTGGAAGTTCAAAATATCAAAATTGGCAAAACAGGTCCCTGCAGTTTCAATATTGACAGAAAATACCCCCAGTGTTCAAAAATGGAATTTTATCATTAAAAGGTCCTTGGTAATTCACAAATTGACAAATTTGACACCTAGATGATAAATTCATGAAATTTACAAAACAAGTCCCTGCACTTTGGAAATTGGCAAAATTGGTCCCCGGTTACTTTTAAATTTGGAAAAATATAAAAAGGTCCTTGTAATATTTTTATATGGCAAGAAAGGTCTTTTTTGATAAAATTAGAAAAGTTACAGGTTTAGTCCATGGAAAATCAGAATGTACAATAAAGGTCGTTGGGCTTAAAAACTTTACAAACCAAAAGGATCCAAATTAAATCCAAAAAATCCAAATTCCAAATCAAAAACAAAAATAAACCTGGTCCAGCCATTATCCCAAGCCCAAAACTCAAAAGCCCATTTCACCCTTTATAATAAAACGGGGCATTGACCCGCTTTGACCCTTCATCCCTAACCTCCCATCATCACCTGCTTCCCTGCTACTCTCCTACAACTCTACCTCCACCTTACACCATTTCCACCTCACAACACTCCCTATCACCCTTACAACAAAACCCACCCCTTTGGTTTGCACCAGGGGCCAACAGATATCACCCCTACAACCCACTTTGACCCCTACAACCTGCAACCATCACATCCATCACCAACAGCTCATCCCTACATCCCAAATTGTTCCCTACACCTCACATATCATCCCAAAGTGCATTAATTGCACTGAGTCTACCTCAGGCCACCTAAACCACTTTTGGCGCCAAAAGTAGGTTTAAACAGTCATGATTAATTGAACACGTACAAAGGCTCAAATGAGGTGGGATATTATCAGCAAGACACCTGGAACAAGTTTGGAGGCTTTAAAGGAGAAGAGAAGCAGAGATAGATAGTGTGTAGTTTTATTTTTATTTCATGTATGTCGAATAGTTTAAATTTATAGTTTCAGTGTAATTTCAAGCTTTAAAACATTATATTTAGTGTTCTCAGGGTTAATTAAATTTAATTCAAGTTTTAATTTCAGTTTCTCAATACTTTCTCAGTTTATGTATAATTTTACTCAAAATCTCATTAGTGGTGTAATGTTATCAAAAGTGTTGTTATTAGACTTATAAGCTCATATAAGCTTCTGACATATCTTATATAAGCTATTAGAAGTTTAAAAAGCAGTGCTACTTAGAAAATAAAAAATACTTAAAAATATAAAAAAAATAGTTGTAAAATAAAAAAAATAAGAAGAATGAAAGAAGAAGCATGGATCAGGGGAAATTTTGGATTGCCTCTGGTTTAGTGACCTTGTGGAAGGTTATTAGGATTGTAATTGGTCATGTTCCTCAGTTGTTTGCTTGGAAGGCAATTGTAAGCTTATTTTCATCTTCTTGGCATTTTAATGTTCTTTAACTAAAAATTTGCTTATATCTGTGTTCCTAGGCTAATTTTATATATGATAGTTGTAATCTTGTTTAATATTGCTAGTGTGCTTAAGAGAATTTATATTTGCTCAAACTTTTAATTTAACTGTCAAAAATATCTATTAATGATTATGAGAATTACTTGTTATATCAAGTTGTTTCTATGTTTAAATTAGTTTATCTTATCATAACATGATCTTTTGAATAAAAATTGGGACTTAAATCAGTTATAACCTTTGAAATCTCAAAATTTTTGATTTATCAGGTGTGTTTGGTATTAAGCAGTTTAACATGTTCCTTTGTGCTTTTGTTGTTGTTTTAAGTATAGACATATTACATTAGGTCTATATATCTCATATCAGTAGTAAAAACTAGTACTAATTAGTAAATAGTCAAAATTCACTTAATACTCATAATACTTGTTGTCTGTTTGAATCCAGTTGTCCATTTTCTTCATAATAGCTTATTAGTGGGTAATATAAATTAATTTCATGTCTCAGTAGCTTATTACATCTTAAATAATCAGTAGGATTGATTGGAAGTTCATATAAGTCAACATAAGTTCAAATAGCTAAAAGTCAAAAGGCATGTTTCTCAGATTTTCCAAAAACTCCATGATTTGTTGTGATTTTTAGGTAGGGTTTAAGACCTTGAAACTTTTAGAATTTACAACCCCCAGCTAGTCTTTAGTGTCCTATGTTTGTTATAATTTTGTGAATTTTATTGTAGACCCAACAGACCTCCAAACTCACTTGCAAGGGAAGGACCTCCCCTGTGCATCAGTCCATCAGGCTACCACCACCACTTTGGTGGGTGATTCTGGCCACCACAGTGGGTCCCACTGACCCATTTTTGGTTCTCCCAACCCCCCTCCTACCAGGCTTTAAGATATGGCCTTTTGTTTGACCTAGGACTCAGTGGACCCCACCTGAAATAAGCTCTTAAGTCTGTCCCATTTTTAAGTTAGAAATAAGAAACCAAATTGCTTATTGAGACTGATTGGCTTATTCTGTGATCCCCATTGGCTTATTCTGGCTTATACATGTCAATTGAACTTATTTGAACCTAGTTTTACCAAGGTGTACCCCACATAAGCTCTTGTTAGCTTAATCTCTAAACTGGTCAACAATAGTCAACTGTTAAGGTATTTAGCTTATAATTAGCTTATTTTTAAGCTCTGTAAAAGTTGTTTTCATAAAAGTTAATTCTTTTTAGGTATATAATAGTATTCTAAAAGAAAAATCCAGAAAGGCAAATTTAAAATAAGTGATAGTTTCTATTTAATATAATTTAAATTTTCATTTTCATTTTAAGATTTTTATTAAGTAATATATATTTTTATATTTTTATTAATTTCCTTTCATAATAAAGTATTTTTAAAAATTTTCTCAGATTTTTATTCTGTCATTTAGTATTAATTAGAATTAATATTAGTTTTATTAATAATTAATTAATAGTTAAGTTTTAAATAGCATAATTAATTTTTATAAGGTAACACCTAGTTTTTATATTTTTCCTAGCTTTTATATGTTGTAAAATAATTTTATAAATTTTATTGTAATTTTTACTGTTCATTTACTAGTTTTTGTAATTTATTTAGTTTAATTAGTAATTAATTAATATCTAATATAATAATTAGTAAAATAGTGTAAAAATTTATAAAACAAACTTTTTATAATTTTTTAGGATTCCTGTGATGGTTAATTAGTTTTATAAATTTTTCCATAATTTTCTAAGTCATTTTAGTATTATTAGTAATTTGAAATAGTTTAAATAGTTTAGTTAATCTAATTAGTAATTAATTAAAAGAAAATCATAAAAAGACAAAAATATTTATTTTTAATTTTTTATACTTTCTTCAAGTTCATTTAAAGGTTTAGAAAATAGTTTTGCAAGTTTTTAATTTAATTTATAGTCTTTATCATTTTTTGTTTGATTTAAATTAGTTTTAATTAAATAGATAAATAGTTTTTATTTAAATAATTAATATTAAATAATAAAATAATCTTAAAAAATAATTTTCTTTTTAAATTAAATTTTCTTTTAAGTTTAAGTTTGTAGAATTTTCATTTTTACCCCCTGTAGTTTAAATTTTCATTAAAACTTACCTTTTTCCCCGTACGTAGACGCAAGTTTCTAATTTGTAAACGTTTTTAGTTCATATAGCTGTTTAAGTATATTGTTTAACTGTTTCATTGTATAAATTAGTAACATAAACCATTCTCACCTATTCCTGTTTATAATCACCCGTTCCCAAATTCCGTTTTATTACAGATTTCATACCTCGTTGGGATTAACGACCCGCGGATACCTTGTACTCCACGGAGCATTAGTCTAAGCTGTTTTTGACTTGTTAACCATTTAAACTTGGTTAATATTATCTGACTGTTTAGCACTGATCAAAATTTTGGCGCCGCTGCCGGGGAGGTGTGCTGCGTACTACGAATTTGGAAGCATACGTGGTTCTGAATATACACTCATTGTAAATTTACCATCTCTGTTCATATTTATATAAAAACCAAAAAGATTTTCTTTTTCTTTTTCTTTACTCTAAGACTTCTTAGAGTTATCTCAGTGCATGCGCACGCGTTCTTCTAGGTCTACAAGTCCTCACCGTGAGCTTGTCACCATTCCTCGAAGACGTACTCAAAAACATTCTGCCCCGAAAATTGAGCCTGAAATTCAGACTGAACCTGAACCTTCAGTCATTATGGCAGAAGATCGCCCAATGTCCGAGCTTCTCCAGGCACCCATCGAGGGTTATGGAGATGCTATTGTTGTACCAGCCATAGTATCTGATAATTTCAAATTAAAAACCGGATTACTTAATCTAGTAACTTCTAATCAGTTCTACGGTTTCGAAAGGGATGATCCTCATTCGCATATACGATGGTTTAACAAGATTACATCTACCATCAAATATAAGAATGTCCCGCAAGAGGCTATTAAACTACTTCTTTTTCCATTTTCCCTAGAGGGGGCAGCCAGAGTCTGGCTAGAAAAACAACCCCCTCGTTCCATAGACACATGGGAAGATTTAGTTAAGAAATTTGTGAATGAATTCTATCCACCATCCAAAGCTGCCTATCTTAGAAATGAAATCACCAAGTTTTCACAAAGACCTGGTGAAACATTCAGTGAAGCATGGGATAGATTCAAAGAGTTGCTTCGCAAATGTCCTCACCACGGATTTTCTGAGTTAATGCAACTCGACACGTTTTATAACGGAGTGAGCCAAGCAGACCAAGACTCCCTCAATGCCTCAGCTGGAGGTAATTTTTTGAGTCGTACTGTAAAAGAAGCTTTAGCTATAATAGAAAACAAATCCAAGGTTCGAACCACACGAAACAAACAGGTCGATCCTTCTTCATCTACCGTGAATCAATCTAGCACCGATGCTAAGATTGATAAACTCACGGATGCTATACAAGCTTTGGTTCTCTCCAACCAAAAGAAAGTATCCTTCCCACAGAATCCTTCACATGCTGAAGTGAAGAAAGTGGATGTCTGTGTTACTTGTGGTGGTCCTCATGCATATTATAGTTGTACTGCCACCGATAGTAACACGTTTGAAACAAATGCGATTGCCGGTAGTTCCAATCCAGGAGCTAATCAATATCATCCTCCTGCTGAACCACCATGGCGTCCGAACACTTACCCTGTACCATGGCGTCAGGGGAACAGAAATCAGGGACAGGGTAACTTTAACCCTGGCTACTTTCATGGAAACCCAAATCAGGGGCAATTTCAAAATCAAGGGTTTAACCAGAACAACCGAGGGCAAACCCCTCCTATCCAAACACAAGCTGTTGTTCCAAACCCTACTCCCTCTGATGAATTGTTAAAACAATTCATGAAAACCCAGGAAGAAACAAACCGGTTGTTGATCAGCCAGATTTCTGACATTAAGAAATCTTTAAATGAAAGACCCTCGGGCTCAGGTAAATTACCTAGCACCATGATCGCGAATCCGAGGGGCGATGCAAAAGCGATCACAACCAGGAGTGGAGCTTCATACAAAGGACCTAAAATTCCATCTACCTTTTTCTCTTCTCCTGAGGAATTGGAAAAAGAAGTTGAGGTTACAACGGACACGATACCTCTTATTGATAAAGGAAGTACCGACGACGTCCCTCCTCCAGTTATTCAGGTTCCAGCTACTAAAAACAAAGTAGTGCCTGAAACTCCACCAGTTCCCGTAGAAAATCCAAAAACCACCCCTAAATCTTCAATTCCATACCCATCACGATTAAGTGAACAAAAGCTTTGCGAGAAATCTAGTCATCAAATGGATAAATTCTATCAAATATTTCAAGAATTACATTTTGACATAAGCTTCGCGGATGCTATCATTTTGATGCCCAAGTTTGCATCAATGCTTAAACATTTGTTGAGTAATAAGGAAAAGCTGTTTGAAATGGCTAAAACTCCGTTAAATGAGAACTGCTCTGCAGTTCTATTAAAAAAGCTTCCTGAAAATCTCGGAGATCCTGGAAAATTTCTAATACCTTGTGTATTTCCAGGAATGGTTGAGTGCTATGCCTTGGCCGATCTTGGTGCCAGCATCAACCTGATGCCACATTCAGTATGGAAGAAACTATCTCTTCCAGGACTTACACCTACTTGCATGACTTTAGAGCTTGCAGACCGATCAATATCACGTCCTCTTGGCATTGCTGAGGATGTATTTGTGAAAGTAGGGAAGTTTCATTTTCCAGCCGACTTTGTCGTTGTTGAATTTGATGCAGATCAAAGGGTTCCTCTAATTGTTGGAAGAGGATTCCTTAAAATGGGTCGTGCTCTCATAGATGTCTTTGAACATGATATCACATTACGTGTGGGTACGGAAGCTATCACATTTAACCTCGATCAAACTTCGAGGTACTCCTCAAATTACGACTCTGAATCGGTTAACCGAATAGATGTCATTGATATTGCTTGTGAGGAGTACGCTCAAGAAGTTCTTGGTTATTCTGATGATTACCTAAGTGGCAATCCCACTCCATCTTCTACTCCTATAATTCATAATTCTAATCCTTCCCTCACTCCGTTTGAGGGAAGTGACTTCATCCTCGAGGAAATAGAGGCCTTTCTTAGAAGTGATTCAATTCCATCTGGAATTGATCATCAAGAGATTGACCTGGAGGGGGATATCATGCTCCTTGAGCAATTGTTAAACAAAGATCCCTCCCACCCTCCTATTCTACCATTAACACTTCATAAAGAGGAAATCAAATATGTTGAAAAAACTGATGAATTTCCTGAAGTTGAACTCAAAGACTTACCTCCTCATCTCGAATACGCTTTTTTGGAAGGTAACGACAAGTTACCCGTCATTATAGCAAAATATTTAAGTGATGAGGAGAGAACTGCTCTCATAAAGGTCTTAAAGTCACACAAGCAAGCAATTGCTTGGAAATTATCTGATATAAAGGGTATTAACCCTGAATTTTGTACTCACAAAATTCTTATGGAAGATGACTTTAAGCCTGCAGTTCAACATCAGAGATGAGTTAATCCTAAAATACATGATGTTATCAAACAAGAAGTTCTCAAACTTCTTGATGCTGGATTAATATACCCGATCTCTGATAGTCCTTGGGTTAGTCCCATCCACTGTGTCCCAAAGAAGGGTGGCATAACTGTTGTAACTAATGAGGAAAATGAGTTAATACCAACTCGTTTGGTTACTGGGTGGCGTGTATGCATCGACTATAGAAAACTAAACGATGCCACCTGAAAAGACCACTTTCCTCTACCCTTTATGGACCAGATGCTTGAGAGGTTGGCAGGAAATGAGTACTATTGTTTCCTGGACGGTTTCTCAGGATATTTTCAGATCCCCATTGATCCACAGGATCAAGAAAAAACTACCTTCACATGCCCATATGGAACATTTGCCTACCGTCGTATGCCATTTGGCTTATGCAATGCTCCTGGCACGTTCCAAAGGTGCATGATGGCTATATTTTCCGATACTATCGGGAAAAAATGGAGGTATTTATGGATGACTTCTCAGTCATCGGGGATTCTTTTCAAGCTTGTCTCACCAATTTGGAAATCATGCTTAAACGCTGTGAAGACACAAACTTGTGTCTAAATTGGGAGAAGAGCCACTTTATGGTCAAAGAGGGCATTGTCCTCGGCCATAAGATTTCTAAAAACGGGATAGAGGTAGATAGAGCAAAAGTTGATGTAATTGCTAAACTACCTCCTCCCACTACCGTCAAAGGTGTTAGAAGTTTCCTGGGTCATGTTGGATTTTACCGTAGATTTATACAAGATTTTTCAAAAATCTCCAGACCTATGACCCATCTCTTAGAGAAGGATACTCCTTTCATCTTCTCACCTAAGTGCTTAGAAGCATTTCAAATTTTGAAACAAAAGCTTACTGAAGCACCCATTCTTGTTGCCCCCGACTGGGACTTGCCATTCGAATTAATGTGCGATGCAAGTGACTTTGCAATAGGTGCAGTCTTGGGGCAACGTTTAAGTAAACACTTTCAGCCTATACACTACGCTAGTAAGACCATGACTGAAGCTCAAACACGCTATACCACCACAGAAAAAGAAATATTAGCTGTGGTATACGCCTTTGAGAAATTTAGGTCTTATTTGATGCTAACAAAATGCGTGGTGTATACGAACCACTCGGCCTTGAAAAACCTGTTTGCTAAACAGGATGCTAAGCCGAGGTTGCTCCGTTGGGTTCTACTCCTTCAAGAATTTGACATTATCATACGTGATAAGAAAGGAGCAGAAAACCTTGCGGCTGATCACTTATCCCGTCTAGAGAATCCTCATCAGGATGATCTCGAGAGAAAGGAAATTAATGAAACCTTTCCTCTGGAGACACTAAATTTAATCTCTAGTCGGGATGATACCTCTACCCCATGGTTTGCAGATTTTGCAAATTACCATGCGGGTAATTTTGTAGTGAAAGGGATGCCGTCCCAATAAAAGAAAAAATTCTTCAAAGACGTCAAACACTATTTCTGGGACGACCCCTACCTCTTTAAGATATGTGCGGATCAAGTCATCCGACGGTGTGTCCATGGTACTGAAGCCATGGAAATCCTCAAAGCTTGTCATGATGGACCCACTGGGGGACATCACAGCTCAAACTACACCGCCAAAAAGGTGTTTGATTCTGGTTTCTATTGGCTCACTATCTATAAAGATGCCCAAGATCTTGTCAAAACTTGTGATGCTTGTCAACATCACGGGAATGTTTCTAAGAAGGATGAGATGCCTCAAAACATCATCCAAGTCTATGAAATATTTGATATCTGGGGCATTGACTTCATGGGCCCGTTCCCGTCTTCACGAGGGAACAAATATATACTCGTGGCTGTCGACTATCTGTCTAAATGGGTTGAGGCGAAAGCTTTACCCACTAATGATGCCCGAGTTGTTGTAAAATATCTGAAGTCTCTCTTTGCTCGATTCGGGACTCCTCGTGCCATTATCAGTGATCGTGGTACACACTTTTGTAATGATCAATTTGCAAGAGTGATGCTGAAATACGGTGTAACTCACCGTCTTTCTACTGCATATCACCCCCAAACTAGTGGGCAGGTGGAGGTCTCAAATCGAGGCATAAAGAGAATTCTGGAGAGGACGGTAGGTGAAAACCATGCCTCTTGGTCGGACAAATTGGACGATGCACTCTGGGCTTTTCGTACAGCTTATAAAACACCCATTGGGTGTACTCCATACAATTTGGTGTATGGAAAGACATGTCATCTTCCGATCGAATTAGAGCACAAAGCCTACTAGGCTTTGAAACATGCAAACTTTGACATTCAGACAGCGGGTGATCACCGCAAGGTTCAGCTAAACGAGCTAAATGAACTACGTGATCAAGCTTACGAGAATTCTTTAATCTATAAAGAAAAGACTAAGAAGATACATGACTCTAAAATAAAGAACCGCGTTTTCAACGTTGGTGACAGAGTTCTTCTTTTCAATTCAAGATTGAAAATTTTCTCAGGCAAGCTAAAAACCCGTTGGTCTGGACCATTTACTGTAGCAAAAGTATACCCATACGGAACTGTTGAGTTATTGCAACCCGACGGTCCCAATTTTAAAGTAAATGGACATCGTTTGAAACACTACTTTGGAGGGGACATACCACAAGTGGTTGTCCCAGATCTCCAAACTTTCCCCGCGGACTAATTAATACGGGGTCGAGTCAAGCTAGTGACTCGATAAACAAAAACATTAGCATCACATGGGTTTTCACCCATGTTTCTGACTTCTTTCTCTGTTCTACCACCCAAGTGTAGGGGAGTTGCCCCTAATGTAAATAAAGTACACAAAATAAAAATGAAAAATACAAAAATAAAATAAATGTTGTTCCCACATTTAGTTAATAATGTTGCCTTTTTACGTTCAAAGAGTCGGCATAATAGCCGGGACTTTGAATATTGAGGACAATATTCATTTCTAAGTGTAGGGGGAAATTCTAGCGAATTTTATCACATTATACATCTAGTACCCCCGTTTTTGCCAAAAATTTTAAAAATTTTTCAAAATTTTTACTTAATGAAGTACTTGGCATTAACACAACAAATGGTTATTAGTCCACCATGTCTAATCCACATAAGGACTGGCTAATCCAGGAGCAAACGGCTCTTGGTAAAGATAACTCAAATCCGTTTATGGCTTGCAATTTGCCCAAAATTGTATGGTAAATCAACTCGCCATATCCCATAAAGCGAATGAGTTGGCTAGCCCGCAAGATTATGGCTTGTGGTAAAGGCAGTGAAAAACCATAATTGGTAATCAGCTCACCAAGATGTTGACTATTCCATCAAGAGTTGGCTAGTCCAGAAGCAAACGGCTTTTGGTAAAGACAAAACAAATTCGTTGACAGCTGGTGGTTTGCTCAAAATCACACGGTTATCAGGTGTACCACAGTTCTCACACCTGGCTACTCCAGAAGTAATGGCTGTCTGGTAAAGAGATATCAAAAATCCATTAAATTTTCAAAAATGGGATTTTAGTGGATGCTAGATTGCTAGGGACTAGCAATAATTAAGTGTAGGGGATTGATGAGTTCATAAAATCTCATCATTTCTGTCAAATCTGAACAACAAAAACATGTAAAAACACTCAGAAACACTACAAAATATTACAAATATCCTTAGAAGGTGTTTTTATATGTTTCAGACATAAAAGAACTGAAAACAGAGAAAAATGGGCAAAGTTTACCAAATTGTCAAAATCAGTCCCTGAACTTTCAAGAAATGTCAGAAATGATCCCTGGATAATTTATTTTAAAGAAGAGTCAACAACAGTCCTCAGGAATCATGAAATAACAATTTTTACCCTTGGAAGTTCAAAATATCAAAATTGGCAAAACAGGTCCCTGCAGTTTCAATATTGACAGAAAATACCCCCAGTGTTCAAAAATGGAATTTTATCATTAAAAGGTCCTTGGTAATTCACAAATTGACAAATTTGACCCCTAGATGATAAATTCATGAAATTTACAAAACAAGTCCCTGCACTTTGGAAATTGGCAAAATTGGTCCCCGGTTACTTTTAAATTTGGAAAAATATAAATAGGTCCTTGTAATATTTTTATATGGCAAGAAAGGTCCTTTTTGATAAAATAGGAAAAGTTACAGGTTTAGTTCATGGAAAATCAAAATGTACAATAAAGGTCCTTGGGCTTAAAAACTTTACAAACCAAAAGGATCCAAATTAAATCCAAAAAATCCAAATTCCAAATCAAAAACAGAAATAAACCTGGTCCAGCCATTATCCCAAGCCCAAAACTCAAAAGCGCATTTCACCCTTTATAATAAAACGGGGCATTGACCCGCGTTGACCCTTCATCCCTAACCTCCCATCATCACCTGCTTCCCTGCTACTCTCCCACAACTCCACCTCCACCTTACACCATTTCTACCTCACAACACTCCCTGTCACCCTTACAACAAAACCCACCCATTTTGGTTTGCTCCAGGGGCCAACAGATATCACCTCTACAACCCACTTTGACCCCTACAACCTGCAACCATCACATCCATCACCAACAGCTCATCCCTACATCCCAAATTGTTCCCTACACCTCACATATCATCCCAAAGTGCATTAATTGCACTGAGTCTACCTCAGGCCACCTAAACCACTTTTGGCGCCAAAAGTAGGTTTAAACAATCATGATTAATTGGACACGTACAAAGGCTCAAATGAGGTGGGATATTATCAGCAAGACACCTAGAACAAGTTTGGAGGCTTTAAAAGAGAAGAGAAGCAGAGATAGATAGTGTGTAGTTTTAATTTTATTTCATGTATGTCGAATAGTTTAAATTTATAGTTTCAGTGTAATTTCAAGCTTTAAAACATTATATTTAGTGTTCTCAGTGTTAATTAAATTTAATTCAAGTTTTAATTTCAGTTTCTCAATACTTTCTCAGTTTATGTATAATTTTACTCAAAATCTCATTAGTGGTGTAATGTTATCAAAAGTGTTGTTATTAGACTTATAAGCTCAGATAAGCTTCTGACATATCTTATATAAGCTATTAGAAGTTTAAAAAGCAGTGCTACATAGAAAATAAAAAATACTTAAAAATATTTTAAAAAAAATAGTTGTAAAATAAAAATAAAAAAATAAGAAGAATGAAAGAAGAAGCATGGAGTAGGGGAAATTTTGGATTGCCTCTGGTTTAGTGACCTTGTGGAAGGTTATTAGGATTGTAATTGGTCATGTTCCTCAATTGTTTGCTTGGAAGGCAATTGTAAGCTTATTTTCATCTTCTTGGCATTTTAATGTTCTTTAACTAAAAATTTGCTTATATCTGTGTTCCTAGGCTAATTTTATATATGATAGTTGTAATCTTGTTTAATATTGCTAGTGTGCTTAAGAGAATTCATATTTGCTCAAACTTTTAATTTAACTGTCAAAAATATCTATTAATGATTATGAGAATTACTTGTTATATCAAGTTGTTTCTATGTTTAAATTAGTTTATCTTATCATAACATGATCTTTTGAATAAAAATTGGGACTTAAATCAGTTATAACCTTTGAAATCTCAAAATTTTTTATTTATCAGGTGTGTTTGGTATTAAGCAGTTTAACATGTTCCTTTGTGCTTTTGTTGTTGTTTTAAGTATAGACATATTACATTAGGTCTATATATCTCATATCAGTAGTAAAAACTAGTACTAATTAGTAAATAGTCAAAATTCACTTAATACTCATAATACTTGTTGTCTGTTTGAATCCAGTTGTCCATTTTCTTCATAATAGCTTATTAGTGGGTAATATAAATTAATTTCATGTCTCAGTAGCTTATTGCATCTTAGATAATCAGTAGGATTGATTGGAAGTTCATATAAGTCAACATAAGTTCAAATAGCTAAAAGTCAAAAGGCATGTTTCTCAGATTTTCCAAAAACTCCATGATTTGTTGTGATTTTTAGGTAGGGTTTAAGACCTTTAAACTTTTAGGATTTACAACCCCCCAGCTAGTATTTAGTGTCCTATGTTTGTTATAATTTTGTGAATTTTATTGTGGACCCTACAGACCTCCAAACTCACTTGCAGGGGAAGGACCTCCCCTGTGCATCAGTCCATCAGGCTACAACCACCACTTTGGTGGGTGATTCTGGCCACCACAGTGGGTCCCACTGACCCATTTTTGGTTCTCCCAGCCCCCTCCTACCAGGCTTTAAGATTTGGCCTTTTGTTTAACCTAGGACTCAGTGGACCCCACCTGAAATAAGCTCTTAAGTCTGTCCTGTTTTTCAGTTAGAAATAAGAAACCAAATTGCTTATTGAGACTGATTGGCTTATTCTGTGATCCCCATTGGCTTATTCTGGCTTATACATGTCAATTGAACTTATTTGAACCTAGTTGTACCAAGGTGGACCCCACATAAGCTCTTGTGAGCTTAATCTCTAAACTGGTCAACAATAGTCAACTGTTAAGGTATTTAGCTTATAATTAGCTTATTTTTAAGCTCTGTAAAAGTTGTTTTCATAAAAGTTAATTTTTTTTAGGTATATAATAGTATTCTAAAAGAAAAATCCAGAAAAGACAAATTTAAAATAAGTGATAGTTTCTATTTAATATAATTTTAATTTTAATTTTCATTTTTAGATTTTTATTAAGTAATCTATATTTTTATATTTTTATTAATTTCCTTTTATAATAAAGTATTTTTAATAATTTTCTTAGATTTTTATTCTGTCATTTAGTATTAATTAGAATTAATATTAGTTTTATTAATAATTAATTAATAGTTAAGTTTTAAATAGCATAATTAATTTTTATAAGGTAACACCTAGTTTTTATATTTTTCCTAGCTTTTATATGTTGTAAAATAATTTTAGAAAATTTCTTGTAATTTTTACTGTTCATTTACTAGTTTTCATAATTTATTTAGTTTAATTAGTAATTAATTAATATCTAATATAATAATTAGTAAAATAGTGTAAAAATTTATAAAACAAACTTTTTATAATTTTTTAGGATTTCTGTGATGGTTAATTAGTTTTACAAATTTTTCCATAATTTTCTAAGTCATTTTAGTACTACCTCCGTCCCAATTTATTTGTCCACTTTTGATTTTCAAAGTCTTTCTTTGTCAACTTTGACCTTAAATATGTTTGTTTGTGTTATTTAATATTTGTTGCAAAATATATGAATAGATTGAGTTTTAAGTGTATTTTTAATATGTATAATTTTCATCAAGTATTATATAACACAAATAAGAATATTTACGGTCAAAGTTGACAAAAAAATACTTAAAAAGTCAAAACTGGACAAATAAATTGGGACGGAGGGAGTAGTATTAGTAATTTGAAATAGTTTAAATAGTTTAGTTAATATAATTAGTAATTAATTAAAAGAAAATCATAAAAAGACAAAAATATTTATTTTTAATTTTTTATACTTTCTTCAAGTTCATTTAAAGGTTTAGAATATAGTTTTGCAAGTTTTTAATTTAATTTATAGTCTTTATCATTTTTATTTGATTTAAATTAGTTTTAATTAAATAGATAAATAGTTTTTATTTAAATAATTAATATTAAATAATAAAATAATCTTAAAAAATAATTTTATTTTTAAATTAAATTTTCTTTTAAGTTTAAGTTTGTAGAATTTCATTTTTACCCCCTATAGTTTAAATTTTCATTAAAACTTACCTTTTTCCCTGTACATAGACGCAAGTTTCTAATTTGTAAACGTTTTTAGTTCATATAGCTGTTTAAGTATATTGTTTAACTGTTTCATTGTATAAATTAGTAACATAAACCATTCTCACCTATTCCTGTTTATAATCACCCGTTCCCAAATTCCGTTTTATTACAGATTTCATACCTCGTTGGGATTAACGACCCGCGGATACCTTGTACTCCATGGAGCATTAGTCTAAGCTGTTTTTGACTTGTTAACCATTTAAACTTGGTTAATATTATCTGACTGTTTAGCACTGATCACCCTTCTTTGTAATTTTTAAAATCCATGGATCATTTCAACTTTTAAAACACAATATATTTTAAAAGCTTGAATAACGTAGCTCTGATGCCAATTGTGGGAAATTAGAAGGGGGTTGAATAGTTTACCGATTTTTAAGTTAATTATCTTTTGAAACTTTACGTTTAATCAAATATCTAAAATACAAGACAATATATAATATGCAAGAGTAACGAGAGAAACAATCAAACCACAACACGATAGTTTATCATGGTTCGGCTACAAGGACTCTTTTTCCTTGCCCTACTCCACGCCCCGAGTATCCAACTCGAGAGTTTCTTTCACTAGTCAAAAAGCTCCTTTCATCGGTGGAGAAAACCTTACACGTCGCTTACACAAGATTACCGACACAAAGCTAGATGGCGAGTTCTTTTACAAGGGTACAACCACTCCCGTCACACTATGTATTTTAAGGCCTAAAATACTAACCGACACTACTGAATATACACAATCAAATGAAGTATAAACTACACGAAATCTATACAATGCTAAGCTAACAAGTCTTGCAACGTTGTGTTGAATACTTGTAACTTTGATATGAACTTGTGAACTTCTTTGTTACAAGAGAACTTCACACAAATGAAATGTTAATGAGTTAGCTGAATGATATGAGTATGTATGTGTAAATTATAGTGAGAAGTGATCAACGATTTCTTGCAAGTGGCTTGGTATTTATAGCCAAACAAACCAGACCACTGGCGGAACCGGTAGAACCAAAACAAGGGTTCCGCCCTTGTAACCCCAGGGTTCCGCTAGGTCTGACAGTCAAAGCCTTCAAGAAATCTTTCTATATCTAGCAATGTCAAATCAAGCTTCTTCAAGTCAACACACAATAGATAGAGTAAGAGACCATCTATAATGTGTAAGAAGTCTTATGGAAAGTCAAACACTCAACCTTTCCATAAATGCACATGTTACATTTTCTATATTTAGAAATATGAAAATATTATGTTAAATAAGAAATGTAAATGTAGCAAATAAAGTCTAGTTATGCAAGACTAAAACTAAAATCATGTTTTACTAAAAACTAAAGTTTACACTTTGTCGTTAACAAAACTTAGCAAAGATCGTAAAATATAAATAATGTTTTTAGGCGATATTATTATTAACAGTATAAAAACGAACAAAAGCGTATAAAAGTGGACTAAAACGTATAAAAACAAATGCAAACATATAAATAAAACAAACGAAAACATATAGAAAAGGATGAAAACGTATAAAACAGACAAAAAAAATATAAAATAGTCAAAAATGTATAAAAGGACGAAAAACTTTAAATTATAAACCACATTTATTATAAAAGATAGACGATGCAAATAGTCGTTAGCCAAAAAGGCTAACGTGTAAATGATAACAGAATCCACTTAACACCAGTTAAAAATAGGACCACGAGCGTTATTCTTTGCAAAGATAGGGACTATCCTTGCAACTTTAAACTATCAAGGACGAATATTGCAACTTTTGACAAACCATAAGGACCATCCATGTAATTTACTCTTTTAATAATTTATATTTTGTATATTTATATAATTAATTAATAATTTAATAATTGTTTTTTTATTTAATTACGAAATTACTTTTTGAACGGCACATGTCATCGCTAAAAGTACGTAAACCCCGTCCCATTAATTTAAAGAATTTATGTGGGCCTCTCCATTTGTCGTTTAAGGCTTTTAACTTTCGTCGTCTAGAGTGACGACTTTATTGCGAAGACATGTTGTCGCCAAAGCCTTTAGCGATGACTTTTTAGACTTTTGGCGTCGGAGAAAACACTCGTGCCATTCTTATTATTGTTTACTTCATCTTCTTGACAAGAGGTCAAGACTAAAACAATGGAATAAGTCAATGAACAACACACTTCTTAACCAAGAGTAGTATTTTCTGTTGTACCTAAACTAAATTCACTCAATTGCATCTCCTTCAAGTTCAATTCGTCTCTAAGGTGGTTCTTCATTTGCATGATACGGTTCTCTACGATAACTTTTTTTGCGAATTCAGCTCACGATATGTGTAATACTATCTAAATGTAATATGGCACGCTAGATCTCCAATTTCAAGGAGTCTGTCTCACAAGATTAGTTAAACATTGTTTCTTGACAAGTCTGCCAAATGTAAAATGTCATTGATTTCGTTGTATATCTTGCAAAAGCCACATCAATGAACCTTAAGAGACAAAGATGTAATTTATGTATGTGTGTAAAAAAATGTATAGTTTTAGATGTACTACATGCGTTTGCCTTCTGAGGAAAAAAAAAAGAAAGAAAAAAAACAAACCTAGCTAAAACCAAAATCCGATTCTAGATTTTGTGTTTTTCGAGTATTTCTATGTTCTATAACTTACAAACAAGTTTTACCGGCAAGGACATGTGAATTAAAAAATCAGGTACACTAAATTATCAATTCAACCCTCAACTTTCATATAAATACAAAAGACCACGGCACTCTTTTAACTAACTTATCAAACTTTTTTCTCACCTAAACTACACTCACACTTGAAAAATGGCAATTGATCTTTACTCTGAAAATTCTGGCACCGGAAATAACATTCCGATATGTCCCCGAATCTCATTCTCACACGATCTCTCCAATTCGGACACAATCCCTGTAGAACAACTCCTTAGATCACTCTCCACCACTTCTTCAACCACAGACTTCAATTTCTGCGTACAACAAAACCCGAACAACCATCAGCACGCGGACGAGCTTTTCTCCGATGGTAAATTCATTTCAACACAGATTAAACAACACCCACAGCCTCCATCACCTCCACCACCACCCTCAGTGAGCCATAATTCATCAAAATCTTTTTGGGGGTTTAAAAGAAGTAGCAGTTGTGGCAATGGAAATGGTTATGCAAGAAGTTTGTGTCCTATACCGTTGATGAACAGGAGTAACTCTACTGGGTCAAATACGAATGCAAATACGATTACACATATAAAAAGATCATCGTCCAAAGAAAGTGGTAGTCAGAGGTGTCATCATGGTTCCCAAAAGCCGCCGTTGAGGAAAACGAGTTATGGTTATGGTAATGGTAATGCTACTAATGGTGTTGGTGTTCGGGTTAATCCGGTTTTGAATTTGGGGTTCGGGTCGTTCTTCTCTAGTGGCAAGAAGAAATGAAAGTAATCGCGCACTAGCTAAGTTAGTTTCTTATTGCATTTTGATACCAGTCATATAACATATGATTAGTTTTGAATAAGTATTTGGCTTTTCGTTCTAAACAAAATTATTGTTTTCGTAATCATATTTAACAAGAGTGAAGGATTTTTAGAGAAAATAATAACATGTTTTTATGAATTATGTATATCTGATTTTTAATAACTAGCGTTTATCAAAAAAATGAAGAAAAGAAACAGATTTGCTTGACTAGAGAATAAGTACTATGGTTTGGAATATTAACCAAAGATGGTATCTTTATAAATTTTAAAGTGAGTTCCAAAAGAGTTTGAACTTTTGGAATTAATGATTTGATTAGTTGTTAGCTAATTTCGGATTAGGCATGAGGGTGAAAAGACAGCAAATGTGGGGGCTAAATAATGGTTTCTTTTTCATGTAATTGGAGTGTATGATCACATGCATATGGGTTTGATCTTGATTTTTTTTTTTTTTTAAAGAAAAAATCATATTTGCTTTCATGGGGCTGTTTTTGTTTAGGTGTCATTTGGATGTATATGTTCCAATTGTGTGATATGTATTTGGTTTGATTTGATTTTTTATAAATTTGTATTCTCTTCTCGATGATAATGCAGTGTAATTTGTGATAATGAGGGCATTCTGTTTTTTTATTTTTTATTATTTTTATTATTTTTATTATTATTATTGTTGATGTGACTAATTTTCAGCTTGACTGGTTTATGAGTTTATCATGTGTAATGTTGGTATCGTGGATTCGAAATTATTGGTTTATACTTCATACATAGTGTTGCATCAAGTGGCTATTGGAAAGCAAATAGTGTTTGGAGTTGAAGATATTGCGACACTTTTCTTCTATCGTAAAATCGGCTCTAAATTAACATAAAGCCACTTTTCTTTGTTCTGTTCTTACTTGTATATAAGATATTCATAACATTTCCTTTGTCTGTCATACTAACAAATTTCTTCCGACTTTTTTTAACTAGCGGGGTAGCCCGCGCTTTGCCGCGAATTTGTTTTTTTTTTTTTTATGGTGTTGTATTTTTTTTTGTATTTTGTTTTGTATTGTTTTTGTTATTTGTTTTTTTTTAAAAAAAATGAATAACCGCATAATAAAATATTTTTGTGCAACTTTTGTATTTTTTTTATTTAAGAAAAATTATTCATAGTTTCACAAAAAAAAAAAAAAAAAAAAAAAAAAAAAAAAAGCTACAGTACATTGCTACAGTACCGTACAACACGGGACAGCACAGTGTGCACTATTCATCCAACTGTTTCGTACAACTAATTTATGCGTGGTACTGTTCATATGAACAGTAAAACCTGATCTTTTAATATATTTATAATAAATCAATTACCATCTCTACTCTATTAAATCCAATTTACCAAACATGACACTTTCCTTTTCCAATTATCAAAATTTACAAAGGGTGCGTTGGGTCTGAGGTGTTCATGCCAAATATGAATGCTTTGTAAAACCCAATGTTTGGTTAAACTTTTGACTATAGATATTTTGCATTAATCCCACATATTTTTCTTCTTCAAATCTCTGCCCAAGTGGTGGGTTTTATAAAAATACGTGAGACCAGCCTGATAAAGACTCTTTTCTCTCCTTGCATAGCGACACATTTATCTATTTATTTCAAAGTAGATGTTTAAAGAAAGAAATTTAATTTTAAATTGATCCATAAATTGTAGAAGGACATAAAATGAAATTTTAAATTATTAAGTATAGAGGCGTTTTATTTTGGAGACTCAAAAACTCTCACATATCAATGGACCAATCAGAAGCCCCCATTTAGAAAAACAATATTTAATAATAAAAAAGACGGAGGGACCATTTTTGCCAACTCACCAACCTCACCCCTACCTCTCATCTTCCACACATCAGATATCACAAAACCCCACTTTCTCTCTCTAACCATCATCAAAAACCACTATAACAAATCAAAAATAACAACTTTGTAACCGTTCAAATCATCAATAAAACACAAAAATGAAATAATCATCGAGGGCACAAGCAGATCCATGAAAAAACCGGTTCAAAATGAACCTACTGAATCTCGGGATGAAGGTATGATGCTTCTGACTAATTATTTAGTTGTTTTATTGGTTGTATTTTTTAGTGTTTACATTTGGTTGAGTTTTTCTGAGTAAAAACCTTTGTATACATGGATGCACACTAAGTGTTTGATGAAATGTGTGACTGAAAAGTATCACCAGTGATATTTGAAGTTGAACTGTATACGTGTGTATCACCAGTGATATTTGAAGTTGAACAGTATATGTGCATTATCACTAGTGATATTTGTATTTGACTTAACCGTGCAAATCACATAAAACACACAGAAAATGAAACAATCGACATCTAAAACAACGAATACTTTAGTTTTTACTGTTATAGAATCATTATTAGTGTGTTTTACTAGTTAATTTTTGATAATTTGTGATGTTGTGATGATTTATGTGATAATATGAGAGATTAAAAGTTAGGTTAAACAAAACAAAAGATATGTTGTGATGCTTCTGTTTGATTTATGGTGGATTTGTATGTTTAATGATTGTGCATGTTTCAAAAGGTTTTACCGCGGTATTTGAAAATAATATTGACTGATAGTGTATTACATGTGATATAAAAGTTAAATTATTGTTGATTGGTAGAATATCTATTGTGATAACAAATAGTTATTTGGTTGACAAATGATATTGAAAACAAATGAACTATTCGTACACTAACAAAAATTATGAAAATATTTTGATGCAGATTTGAATGAGACCTGTGCAAAAAATAGCCTCATCAAACGAAAAGAATCAACAACAAGTGCAATTGTCGTTGAAGAAACCACAACATCTTCACAACCAAATTGAAGAAGCTCAAACACTTGTGATATCACAAGTTCCTCCATCACCACAATTGATTCAACAAATAGAAGAAAGCTGACACACATGTGGTATCACCAGTGATATCACTTGATATCACCAGTGATATCACCTGTGATATCACTTGATATCACCTGTGATATCACAGGTGGTATCACCTGTGATATCACATGTGATATGTGATCACATGTGATATCAAAGGTTCCCCCAAAAGCATTTTGGGAATAAAATGAAGGTGTTGGTTGATGAACCAATGAAGATGACGATTGTTGAAGAACAAAAGTACATAAAACAAGTTGATGAAAACAGTTGCGCTGCGTTGTTACGTTTTAATCTATACTGTTATAAATAAATGTGTATAGTTGACAAGTTGGAAGTCAATAGTAGGTATTTAGTTTGACTGAACCATGTTATTTGTCACAAGAGATTCAACTCACAGAAATGGGCCATAGTGAGCAATTGTTTAATCCATCTTGATTTGTGAATATTTGTTTGATAAAGTTTTGAGTGGTATTTAGTTTAATATGGTAATGTGAAAAGTGAAAAGTGTCATACATGTAGTATCACCAGTGATATTTGAAGTTGAACTGTATATATGTATTATCACTAGTGATATTTGTATTATCACTTGTGAAATTTTGTATATTTTATAGGTTTTTTTGTTTAGTTGTTAAGCTTTATTTTACTAGTGCTATTGAGTAAACCTAACTATTCAGAGAAAAAAATAGTATCACAAATGATATACAAGTCCAGGATAAAATTAACAATGCTATTAAAATAAACCTAACAATTCAGTAAAAAAAATCAATCAATCAACAAAGTAATACTTCAATTGCAGCGACTAAGAAACACTTTCAACTACGCCGCCGCCCCATTGACATTTGAAACTTTTCCCTTGTTTGGACAAGTATGTCTATTATGATCAATTAAACTATAAATAGTACAATCCTTCTTTTGGTTCTTACTTTTCGCAATAGCTTTCTCACGTCCACCCTTAATACGGTCATTCTTATGTCCTTTAGGAGGATTCTTTATACCCATAAAATCTTGAACAATATCACAAACTTTTCAAGGTGGAAGACTTGGCAAATCAGTCTCAACTTTTGACTTTAGCTCTCTCAGGTTGTCTACAAAAGTAGTCCATTATCATAGACAGCTTATCAGTAATTACAACAATAAGAAATAGATTATCAAATATATCACTGGTGATACTA
Source organism: Artemisia argyi (assembly GCA_030686995.1). Taxonomy (NCBI): domain Eukaryota; kingdom Viridiplantae; phylum Streptophyta; class Magnoliopsida; order Asterales; family Asteraceae; genus Artemisia; species Artemisia argyi. Next base: position 667,053 of record JARVZY010010978.1, on the reverse strand, counting down.
CACATATATCAAACATATCACTGGTGATACTACACATGCATCAAGCATATCACTGGTGATACTACACATACATCAAGCATATCACTGGTGATACTACACATACATCAAGCATATCACTGGTGATACTACACATATATCAAACATATCACTAGTGATACTACACATATACCATCAGCAAAAACATTTATTGTGTTTGTCTATTACAGTGAAAGGCACAAAAACCATCTTGTACACAAAAAGTACGTAATTAATACCTTAGTGTAAAATCCAATAATGATCTTCATTACATACTCAACATTAAACTCAGAAACAACACGAAAAATGCCAAGAACTCCATAAGCTTTTTTGGTAGCCGTGCAAGCATTTAAATAGAGCACCACAGAAAAGACTTCAAAACACTGTAAGCTACACCTTAATTAATAAATAATAAGCAATATTACACTATAATTAATAACTTATCAGTAACTTATACTCACAGCTTATCCTCACAAACTTATATTTTCATCCTCATCAAAATGTCTAAAATATTATATAAGAAAATTAAACATCTTAACATAAACAACTTATAAATAAATAGACTAACAATTATCACTGGTGATACTAAACGTATATCACTGGTGATACTAAACCAGCTTATAATCATCAACTTAAAGTATCACTGGTGATACTAAACGTATGCTACAGAGCAGATTCAAAACCACAATTAGACACAAAAACAACATTCAAATGCAGTTAAAAACATAAATTCAACTAACAAATTAATTAATAAGCAAAATTACAAAAGCAGATAACAAAATTATCAAATATTTTTTACTTACACATTTCATCAAACACTTGGTGTGCAGCTTGATAAGAAGAAATATTAACAACTTGATTCACATAATTATCAACTGATTCTACAACATTATCAACCGCAACAATATCAATCAAATCTGCTTTTGAAGCAAACACTTATTTCAGATCAAAAGAAGCCATAAAAAATGATGATAATGATCGGAACGGTGATGGTGATCGGAGTGATGCTGGTGATGATGATCGGAACGGTGATGATGAAAGACACGGTAATTGTCGATCGGAACTGATGGTAATCGGAGTGGTGATCGGAACATTGATGGTGATGATGAGATGATAATCGGAACAGTGATGGTGACCGGAATAGTGATGGTGATGATGATCGGAATGGTAATATAACTGATTTATGGATAGAAGGAATGAGAGCAGATGAAACACACACACAAAGTGTGTGTAAAAAATAAAGCGAATGAAAAAAAAAAAAAAAAGAAAAAAAAGGCTTTATATAGTTGGGAGTATTAAGGTTAAGCATATTAAATCTTAGATTAATCTAGGCCATTAGATCAAAAAGGATGGAGGGTAAGGATTTGTCCATTGGTATGTACAAAAATATGGGTATGCAATTGAATTTTCCTCATTAAGTATAATAATATAGTTTCTCTCTCTTAATAAATACTATAATCCTAACCCAAATCCAAATCATAATCATAATCTTAAACCCATATACAAACCAAACGGGCCCTAAGAGTGTAAATTTATGTTTGTTATCCATCCAAAATTACTTTCCATGTGGTCCCCATGTGGGATTTGCGCTCCATGTGGTCCCATTAATGGAGTGGAAAATGAGAGCAAACCGAAAAAATTGAGAGGAAAAAAAAAAAAAAGAAAAGAAAAAAAAAACTTAAATGTAAAATGGTGAGAGTGCAATTCTTTTGCGCCACATAACTGTTAGGCGTGCGAAATGTTGAGTGAGAGAAAACAATATTGCGCTCCGTGTGAACAAACATGTGACTTTAATGGCTTTTCTTTTAATTAAAGATGGAGCGCAAAATAAGGGAGAGCAAACAATATTGCATGCTTAGAGCATTGGGTACTTCGGTGCCGTCACACTCGTACCGTGCGAACAAGTGCTGTCACGTCTGCAAAAATTTTCATGGCACCAAAAATCTGACGGCACCATATTCTGGTTGTAACCGCTGGCACAAAAAAATGTGGTGCCGTCGGCCATTTATTTTTCTTTTTTTTACATAAAATAAAACCTACACAACATTATTTAAAATAAACTTCATTAATTAAAAAAAAAATTAACACATTACATTAAACATACATAATAATTTTTATAAAAAAAAGAAGTATAACTTATTCTAGCCTAATGTCCAAAGCTCAAACACACACACAAATGTCCAAAGCCCAAGCACAAACAAAACAAATGAACATAACAAATACAAACACAAACACAACAAAAAAAACCCACCATAAATCAAAATAAAGAAACTGAAAAAAAAAAAAAAAAAAAAAAAAAAAAAAAAAAAAAAAAGTCGCGGCGCTGGCTGGTCACCACGGCGAAAGGCACGATGGCGCCACCAGCGTAACCGTGCGCCATTGACTTTTTTCGGCTGGTAAGATGGCACGAGGCCACAACGCTATGGTACCTCACGCTATTAGGGGACACAGACACGGATATATATATATATATATATATATATATATATATATATATATATATATATATATATATATATATATATATATATATATATATATATAGAATCATGAAAAAAATCAACTTTGGCAGAAAAGTGAAAAAAGTGTACAAATGAGCCCCTCCTTCCCCTCCTTTTTTTAACACCAAACTACAGGGACCTAATTGTATTTTTCTTCATTCTTTAAGGAGGTTTTGTAAATTCGCACCCTACCCCTCACCCCAACCCCCCCCCCCCCCCCCCCCCCCCCGAAAAATTTTTTTTTTGGGCAAATTTTTTTATTTTTTTTTGGGCCAAAAATTTTACCGCTAAAAATTTATAACCCTGATGCACTTTTTTTTAGTGCATCTCAGTTATAAAAATTGGTGCATCATAGTTATAACTGAGATGCACTAAAAAAAAGGTGCATCAGGTTTAAAAATTTTTGGCTCAAAAAAAAAAAAAAATTTTTTGGCCAAACAAATTTTTTTTTTTGGCGGGAATTTTTTATTTATTTATTTTTTTTATTTATTATTATTTTTTTTCGGGTGGGGGTGGGGTGGGGGTATGTTTCAAAACATACCCATGAAGTTTGAGATGTTTCAAATTAAACCCTATAACTTTTTTTCTCACTTTTCTAATGAATTGCACTTTTTTTTAAACCTTACCCTATATATATATATATATATATATATATATATATATATATATATATTATAACCATTTATTTATTGAAATGAGGCGTGCAAAAAAGAGGGCGTGCAAACATAATTGCGGACTTAGTAAACGTGTCTGTCTAAGATCGCCCTCTTACTTGAATAAATATATACGTGTGGTAATTTAAAAGAGGGCATGCAAATTATCGTGGTACGAAAACATTATTTGCATGTATAGTAGATTTTGGTAAAATGTTTTTAAAAGTTTATTTTGGTAACATGGTTACCTATGTGTATGTTCTGAAAATTGCCTTTTTTTCTTTTTTTAACTATCAACATTATTTTTAAACATTCTACGCGACACACTTACTAAGCCTTTATCCCAAGCGCCAGAACAAGGTGAATGAAAGAAAACAATGGTGTTTCTTCATATTTTCACGAGTAAATTACATGGTTTGTCCTTGTAGTTTGGACTAAATCCTTAATTTAGTCCCTATCTTTTTTGTTGCATGATTGATCATTATGTTGAAACTATTGCTCACTGTTCGTCCATATCGCTAACTATCGTTATCTTCTCTATTAGCTTTTAATCGTCAAGTGGCAACATTAGTCCAGTAACCAAACGATCGTTTGCATCGTTATTCCTTTACACTAACAGTCTTTTCTAACTAAAATAAACTAGTTTTCTTACGTAACTCGTCCGCTTTCTTACGTTTTTGTCTGTTTTTAAACGTTTTCATCCATTTTTATACGTTTTCGTTCGTTTTTCTTAAGTTTTTACACGATCTCGTCCATTTTTACACGTATTCGTCTGTTTTTATATGTTCTCGTCTATTTTAACACGCTTTCGTCCGTTTTCACATGTTTTCGTCCATTTTTCTTATGTTTTGTCTGTTTTTATACGTTTTCGTCCGTTTTTATACGTTTTCATCTATTTTTATATGTTTTCGCCCAATTTACTTACGTTTTTATTCGTTTTCGCCCGTTTTTATATGTTTTCGTCTATTTTTACACATTTTTGTCCGTTTTTATACATTCTCGTTTGTTTTGCACGTTTTCGTCCGTTTTCACACGTTATCGTTCGTTTTTATATGTTTTCGTCCGTTTTTACGTCTTTGTATGTTTTTATATGTTTTCGTCCGTGTGTATACGTTTTCATCCTTTTTTATTATGTTTTGTTCATTTTTATACGTTTTTTGTTTATTTTAAAAACTGGCGAATACTTATAAAAATAAACGAAAACGTGTAAAAACAACTGAAAACTTATAAAAATGGAAGAAACCATAATGAAACAGGAGCAAACCTATAAAAACGGACTAAAACATGTAAAACAGCCGAAAACGTAAGAAAAACGGACGAAAACATATAAAACGAACGAAAACGTGTGAAAACGGATGAAAAAAAGGCAAAACGGACGAAAATGTATAAAAACGAACAAAAACGTGTAATTTACTCTATTTTCGCCAACATAGCTTGTTTCATGCTAATTTCATTATCACACATCCTTTATTCTTACTATTATTAGTAATTTAAGATGCACTGTAACAATTACTAAAGTAATTTTATTGTATTGAACTTTACTAATATTAAAAAAAAAAAAAAAAAAAAAAAAAAAGGTACTATTCATTACAAATAGTCTCTTTTCCTTATAAATAAACTAGACAAGTATCCGTACATAGCAACGAGATTTTATAAAGTCACATAGTTATAGTGATATTTTTGTTATACAAAACGTTACACAATACATTTAACCAAAAATATAACTATAACTATATGATGCTTTAAAATCTCATTGTTATGCATGTGTACTCATCTATTATTAATAAATCGTATTTTATTCTAAAGTCAACTTTTACATTAATGTATTCTCAAGTCAACTTTTATAGTTTTGTGTGTTTCTTTAAAACGTGTGTTTCTTAAATAAATTTTAAGGGGTGCTTGGTAGGGGTTAAGGGGTGGGGAATGGGTAAGGTATCATTAAGGGTGCGTTTGGTTTGGTGCTATGAATCACAATGGATATGGATGTTGGTATAGGGTAGAATGGTAATGGAGGATATTATGAAACCAGCCACGTACATAAGATATGAGGAAACCTTCACATTTAGGTATCTTTAATCCAATATGGTGAGCCCTATAACCAACCAAACAACATTAATAACTTTCAAAGTTATAGATTAATACCCATACACCCCAACCAAACGGGCCCTAAATGTACTTGGTTAGTGGGGTGGGGGGTGGGGGGGGGGGGGGTAAGGGATTAATTAATCCGCAGTGGGTAATGAACCATTATAGAGTAAATTGAGGGGGGGGGGGGTAAAGGATTGATTACCCACCTCACTCATTCTTTTGGATTCACTTTTCCTTTCTTTTTCCCTTTCTTTTTTCCCACTTTGAACCAAACGTGCTGATTCGCCTCAAACGGTCAGATAATTACTGGTCAACCACTTGTGAATGGTCAACCGTAATAGTCAAACAGATGAGGCAAATGCTTCCGTGGAATACAGTGTTTCCCCGGGTCGTAATGTCCCAACGAGGTGTGCGATGTTTTATTAAAAACGAGTCTGTGATCGAGTGAATATGAACAAGAAAGGTATAAGTGTGTGTGTGTGAGTGATTACACTAGGGTTTTAAAAAATAAAATAGCTTAAATAAGCTATTTGAACTATTACGTGAAACCTAGATATCTAAAACGTATAAACGTAAACTAAATTAAAAATCAGACGCGACTGCGTACTGAGAAAAAGGTGAGTTTTAAGAAAAATAAACTACAGGGGCTAAAAATGAAAATTCTATAAACTTAAACTTAAAAGAAAATTAAATTAAATTAAAAAGAAAATTATTTTTTAGATTATTTTATTATTTATTATTAATTATTTAATTAAAAATAATTTCTAAACTTAAAAATGAACTTGAAGAAAGCATAAAAAATAAAAATCTTTTTATGAGCTTTTTATTAATTAAAAACTAATTATTTTAATTAAACTAATTAAATTAATTTAAATTACTAATAATACTAAAATGACTTAGAAAATTATGAAAAAATTTATAAAACTATTTAATGACTTATAAAAGCTAGGAAAAATATAAAAACTAGGTGTTACCTTATAAAAATTAATTATGCTATTTAAAACTTATTTATTAATTAATTATTAATAAAACTAATTTTAAATCTAATAAATACTAAATTACAAACTAAAAATCTAAGAAAATTATTAAAAATACTTTAACCTAAAAGGAAATAATTAAAAATATAAAAACACAACTTTCTTAATAAAAATCTAAAAATGAAAATTAAAATTAAATTATATTAAATATAAACTATCACTTATTTTTATATTGTCTTTTCTGGATTTTTCTTTTACAAAACTAATTTATACCTAAAAATAAACAACTTTTGTGAAAACAACTAATTTATAAGCTAATAATAAGCACTGTGGAAGCTTATTACTTCCACAGTTGACTTTGGTTGACTGAATAAGCAAATAAGCTCAAATGAGCTTATGTGGGACCCACTATGGATGAATCTGATCTAAATAAGTATGTTGGACTTGTCTAAGCTCAAATTTGCCAAATAAGCTCAGTAGATAAGCTGATAAGCAAAAATAAGCAATTCCAAAACTCAATTTGAGCACAGAATGGGGACAGAGTTTTGGGTCTGATTCAGGTGGGGTCCACAATGATTCAGGTCAAACAAATGGTCAACTATTACTCCCTGGTAGGAGGGGGGTTGTGAGAAACTAATTTGGAAGTGTGGGGCCCACTGTGGTGGTTACAAATCAACACCAAAGTGGTGGTGATGGGTGAGTCTGCTGGTGCAGGGGAAGAGGTCTTCCCTGCAGGTAACTTTGAGGGTGAGTGGGGCCCAGGGTAAAAATCCTAAAAATATAACAAAGATGGGATACTAAAGTTGAGGTGGAAGACTACTAAACCTCAAAAGCTCTCAGTCTAAATCTCACCAAAAAAATCTATAAAAATCCCACAAGATTTGGTAAAATCTGAGAATGGAAATTTTGACTTTTTCTAATTTTTAGCTAAGTTGACTAATTTGGATTTCTAACACTTATAACTGATTAATTAAGTTATATTAGACTATAAGAGACCTAGATTAAGCTAAAGCTTAAAGATATAAGCTAATGGGTGGGTTTATGAGACTAATATCCTTGACAGTTAACTGTCAAGGGATATGGAGTTGGATTTTGACTTTTTAAGTAAAGACCTATGGTTTTTATGATCCAATTAAGTTATACTAACCTAGTGAAATTTATAGGAACAAACAATAACAACTTTTATCAACTGAAACTCAGGTAACAACCTTGAGCCAAACACTACCTTATGATGACTGATTTTTGATTTTCACTACAAATGATTGTATAAGATCATGAGACTGATTCCAAAACTAATATTATGGTTATAGAAGATCAAATGAGCCTGAATCAACCATTCCACAAGCATGTACCTCAGATTTGTCAAGTATGAGTTATACACTGTGAGATTTTTGATTTTTGAGAACAAATGAATCTTAATGAACACAACACTGATTTTAATTGATATTATAACTTATCAATACTATTTAAACATGAAAACACAAAGATCAAAGTAAATAAAGCACAAGAACAATAAAATGCCAAAATTAATAAAAATGCTTACAAAATGGATACGACTGAGAAACAATGAACCATGAACATGTAACCAATCCTATCACCTCCCAAAAGGTTCTAAACCAGAAACCTTCCAATTTTCATATTGCTTCAGCTTCCATTCTTTCTTTTTCACTAATTTCTAATTTATTTTCTATTTTATTGATTTCTTTGGTATTTTCTTCTTTTTCTAATGGTAACTGATGATATAGGTTTTCTAAAACTTATTCAAGCTTTGTCAGAGCTTGAATGAGTTTATGAATTCAATGACAACAAACAGGAACAATAATCAAACTTTTTAAGAATTATTGAAATGATAGAAATTTGCATAAACTGAATTTTGACAAAGAAACTTGAAATTAAGATTAAAGATAGTTGCAAATACACTAGGAATGTTGAATACAAGCTTTTTAGATTAAAGATTACACTGGAACTAAAACTAAACTAATGTCGATACTAAATTACACTACTCTAATCTAATACTTCATCTCTTCTGCTTCTTTTCCCTTTTGTAGAGATTTTCTGAGTTTGTGGGACCCACAATGACATTTCCCACCAATCCCTAGCCGTTGATAAGGTCTGATTGATCCTAGCCATTCAAATTGGCTTTTGGCGCCAAAATAGTCATGGTGTCAGTTTGTTGCGTGGAGAGGATTTCAAGGCCATAAATGGTGCTTGGGAGTATGTGTGAGGTGGAGGGTTTGCGTGGAGAGCTGGGGGGTTGAGGTGGAGGTGAATCAGTGGGTATGGAGGTGGTATTGGTGGCTGTGAGGGAGGAGGAATAGTGGTGGTGGTTTAGGCGGGGTTTGACCAGGGTCAAACCTGGTAATATATAAAGGGTGGTTTGGGCTGGGTAGTGGGCTAAGTAGGGAGTGGGCTTGGGTTGGTGTTTGGTTTGGATTTGGTTTATAATAATAAAGGATCCGTTTGGTTTTTTAGGTATTAAATCACAAGGACCAATTTTGTAATTATTTCAAAGTTGAGGGGTTGACTTTGTGACTTTCCCATAGTTATAAAAAGGACCAAACTTGACAAGGATGAATAGTACAAGGGTATGTTTGATAATTTTCACTTTTAAATACCCGGGGACTATTTTTGCAAAACTGTGAAACTTCAGGGACCATTTATGTAATTTTTCCAAACTTCACACCAAGGACCATTCCTGCAAAAGATTAGTAATACAAGGACCAAAATTGAATTTCTCAAAGTTTTTAACATCCCAGGGACTATTTATGTTAATTTCCAAAGTATAGGGACTAAACTTGTAATTTTGTGAAACTTTGCACCGAAGGACTAAATATGTAACTTTATGATTAAAAAGGACCTTTGATGACTTTTTCATGTTTTTAGAATAACCAGGGACTAGTTTTGACAACTTTTGAAACTTGAGGGACTGAAACTGCCAATTATGCAAACTTTGTACGTTTTTCATCTGTTTTTGCTTATTTTGCATTTGAAACATATAAAACACACTTCTAAGATATTTTAAGTATTTTGATGCATATTTGAGTGTTTTTGTATGTTTTGGCAGCTCAGATTGGTATAAAATGATGAGTATTTAGACACTCATCACGTGCCCTAAGTTTTCAAGAAATAAGATACACTCATTATATGTAGTATAGATTATGTAAACACATTTAACAAGTTAGCATTTTTGCAAAACTCCCTAAAATGTTAAATACTTTCTTTAAAATATCCTATAAAAGCAGTGGTTCTGTAATTAAAAAAAAAAAAAAAAAAAAAAAAAAAAAAAAACTTCCTCTAAAGGTAAGTATTTTTGGCAAAATCTTTTAAATAATAAGTAAATAATTTGTATAAAACCATTTTAAGAAGTATTTTCTTAATACCCCTTATATGCTAAGTATTTTCCAATGAAAAAGATGGTTTTGTAACTAAATAATACTTATAGAAGTATAGAACCCCCTAAAAAGTAATTACTTCTCGTAAAACCTTTCCAAGTAGTAAATGCTTTTCATATAAAATCATCAAAAAAGATAGTTTTTTAACTAGAAACAATATATGGTATCATTTTTCAGCCGCAACTAGGATGAGCACGGTACCAGATTGGTATCGAGCCCGTATCGAATTGGTGGTACATTTTTTTTCGAGCATGAAATGAACAAATAAAACTTTCAACAAAAAAACAATTAATCTTGTGTAATTGCAATCTCATTTTCTTTAGCGTAGCAATCCTAGTTTAGGGTTTAATTTTTGGGAATTTTTATGAAGGATCTATAGTTGTCACTGTAAGTTTTTGGGATGTTTTGTTTCTTTCTGTATGTTTTATATGATTATTGTTTGGCATGAACGGACCCATTAAGTGTTTGGATAAGTTGTTTAATTCAAAACATGACTATTCAAATTACGGGAAATTTTTTGGTACTATCCCGTTTTGGTACCGGTATCGTATTAACGGTCCTGATTTCTTTTTGGTTCGATTCATGGTACCGATCTCTTACCATTTATTCGGATTCAGTACCATTTTGATATAATATTGGTGCAGTTTCGATTCGATACCAAAATTCGGGTCCAAATGCTCATCCTAGCCGCAACTATAAGCAAAACATCTCATTGAGTAAATGCATTTTGTAAAACCCCTCAAATGACAAGTAATTTTCATAACAAATCCTCAAAAGTAATATTTATAACACATCCTCAAAATGGAGTATTGCTATGTCTTCTTACAATTTTCTCCTACTTATTCTCATACTCACACATAAAAATGATGAGTGGAATCCATTTTTCTATTTCATTATCTCATCAAATCACTTTTGAAAATACACCAATTACATAAGTAGTAAATAGGATGATATGTAATATAGAAAGATATAGCATGTTAGGAATACGTTTATTCATGTGAAGACTCAGTCACCCCGAGTGTAGTTTAGCATATTTTAGCTCGTAGTATTTATCATATCAGTTAGAATATAGTTTAGTATTAGTTAATATTTGTAGAGTCGGGTCGGGTCTTTACCCACTGTCAGCTCGCTCCACAGCCCGTTTTAGGGGGCGTTTCTATTGTAACTATAAATACCCTTTCCCACCCAAGGGAAAGGGTTGGACCTTCACTTGCAATCTAACATTTCTCTATTTTCTCTCAAACGCTCCCAACTTCATCTGTTTCTCTCTCTAACTTCTCACTAGAAAATCTAGCCTAAAATCATCCTAAACACTAAACCATCCATGTTCTCATATTAGAGTATACTACAACTGGTATCAAGAGCCATGGTTCTATCATAGGATTCGTGGTATGCTCGTAGTTAGAAATTGGTTTGTGTTTTTAGGTTGTTTCGAAGTTCATATAGTGGGTTTCACACGAATTTGATCTCGTTTGGTGTTTGTATTGACTTGTTTCTTGTACTTTCTTGATTAGATGAGTAATTAGTTCATAGGTTTGCATTTGGAGCAGTTGAATTTCTCATTTGTGTGGTAAAATGTGTGATTTTGGGCGTTATTCTTACCAGCGAGTTGATGTTTTCAAATAGAGAGTTGGCAGGTTCTTACTAGCAAGTTGACGTTAGCGTGTTGTCGTTTTGCTATTTTGGGACATATGGACAAATCGCTACGATAGTGACATTTTTGTCTCATTACTAGCGAGTTGTCAGAACTAGCGAGTTGGTATTAGCGAGTTGAGCAGATGACGTATCGTCAGACTAGCGATTTGTCTAACAGCGAGTTGTTACACTAGCGAGTTGATTCCATCCAGCGAGTTGGTGATTAGGGATTTGTTATTAGTGAGTTGATTCTATTTAGCGAGTTGTCTACTAGCGAGTTAGTTCCAATATTCAGCGAGTTTATATTGTCAGAGGGTTGATACATTCTAGCGAGTTATTCAATATTCAGCGAGTTAGTTCCAATATTCAACGAGTTGGTGCTGTCAGAGGGTTGATACATTCTAGCGAGTTGTTCAAGTCTAGCGAGTTGTGATATTCTTAGTGAGTTGGTTTAGGTGCATTTATGAAAGTTGTGTGCTGTTATGGCTTAAGTTGTTACCACCATCTCTACAGTTACTTGACGTTGTGAGGCTAATCTTACGACTTGACTTGTTATTTTAATAGTAAGTTGACGTTGTGAGACTAAACTTACGATTTGACTTGTGTTCTGTGGAGCGGTTGTAATTCAACTTGTTGCAACAAAACACGAAACACACCTGTGTTTACAACTTGACATTTGGACTTACTCACTTTCAATAGCATGGCAAGTACTTCCTCTGATGACATTCAGGCTGCAGGGTCGGATACTCGTCCTCCTATGCTGGACAGAACTGACTATGAATCATGGGCACAAAGGATTCGTCTTTATTGCTTGGGAAAGGAAAACGGTGTTAACATCTTGAAATCTATTGATGAAGGACCTTTTCGAATGGGCACCACTAGAGACACGATCGCAGCTACTGATGATCAACCTGCTGCAGTCGGTCCAGATAGACCTCGTACCTACAATGAGCTGTCAGATGAAGAAAAGAAACGTTATGATGCCGACATCAGAGCATCGAATATTGTCATTCAAGGGCTTCCTAAAGATGTCTACATACTTATCAACTACAACACAGAAGCCAAAGCAGTTTGGGATAATATGAAAAAGCTTCTTGCAGGGTCTGAGTTAACCAGAGAGGATCGGGAGTCTCAGCTATATGATGAATTTGAGCACTTCAAAATGAACCCAGGTGAAAGCATCACTGACTATTATGTTAGATTTCACAAGCTGGACAATGATATGAGATCCATCAAGATGACCATGCCCAACATTCAGCTTAACTCTAAATTCGTGAATAACATGGCACCGGAATGGGATAGGTTTGTTACAGCAGTTAAACTCAACAAAGGTCTCAGGCATACTAATCATGAACAACTCTATGCATATCTCCAACAACATGAGAAACATGTTGCTTATGATCGGTTAATGCGAGAAAAGCTCAATCCTTCAACAACAAATGACTCACTTGCCTTTGTCTCTAATGTTCAACAACTCACTCAACCCTCAAATGATCAACCTCAACCACAACTACCTTCATCCAGGTCTGCTCCAACAAACAGTCAATCACCAAGTCCCTCACCATCTGCTTCAAACACCCATCTGGACTCTGGGTACTCTCACACTGACATGATGATTGATAATCTCTCCAACCAAGTCTCCTTATTTGTCCAACAGTTCAGAGCTGTACTACCACCAACTAATAACCAACTCAGGACTTCGTCTAACCCACGAAATCAGGCAGTCATAGAAGATGGAAGGGTGGTGGTGCAGAATGTGCAAGGAAGACAAAACCTTAATCAAAGAAATGCTGGTAGAGAAAATGGGCAGTATAGAGTCGGGAATGTGCTTCAAGTACAAGCTAGGCAGCCTAAGTGTTATAACTGTGGAGGGTTGGGCCACATAGCTAGGAATTGCACTCACCCAAAGCGCCCACAAAACTCTGAGTACTTCAAAGACAAGATGTTGCTAATGCAGGCGCAAGAAAATGGGACTGATTTTGATGAAGAAGCTCTGCTCTTTCTGGCTGGTGATGACGGGAATACGTTTGATGCTGATGTGGATGATCAACCTGTTCAGGACATAGGCACTAAATGATCCGAACATCTTTCAAGTTGAAGACCGTGATGCTTTTGACTCAGATGTTGATGACGAACCCACAGCTTAAACCATCTTCATGGCTAATCTGTCTGCAGCTGCTCCCTCTCCACGACATTCTGGCTCTTCTATCACATCTGCTATTTCTGAGGTACCAACGTCACCTCATTCTAACCTGAATTATCCTACCAATCCACAGGGGGCGTGTGACTCTGTACAACTCAAGAAAATTGACATCACAGACACCAATGATATGGGAAATACCAATAATATCCCATATGAAAGGTATGTGAATGACAATAGACCGTCAGTTGTACCAAGTGACACACCGTCGGTTGATTCTAGTGAACTTGAGTTGTATGAGCACACTATATACAACCCTGATGATTCCTTGACCACTAGAATTAACATCCTTAAGGATCAGGTGACCATATACGAGCAGCGTGCTAAATTTGAGCTTAATGAACGTGAGCAGAAAATGGAATGGCAAATGCGTGCTTACATATCTGAAAGCAATTCCAAACAAGAAACATTGAAAAGAGAGTTAGTGTCTTTAAAAAAAACAATTGGATCAAACTGTTAAACAAAAACAGGAAATTCAAAAAGGGTTGAATTCAATCAAACTCGAATACAAAGATAAAGAAACTAAACTTCAAAATGATTTCTCAAAACTCAAAATGTTGAAAAATAAATTGGAAGATAAGTTGTACACGCAGGGCCAAACCATTCAATCTGCTCAAATGATGGAAAACCATAGGAAACTAAGTGATGAATTTAGTGAACGGGATACATCTAAGACTAAAGCCAAATTCCTTAGAAATGGTATAGGTGCTCAACCTGCGTTGTATGATGCAAACACTATGCTTGAACCTAACCATGCCCCTCCTGATGTGAGATCCTATGACGAGATTGATGAGGCTGAGGATAGAACTAGGGAAAAACTTGTTGAGCGATTAAAGGATCCCCTATGCATAGCTAAAAAATATTGTGTTTCACCATGATTATACTAATGACAATAACTCAGCCATTTTTGTTCCTCAAAAGAAAAACCTCCCTGGAAAAGTTTTTTGGAATATTGACATGGAGAAAATGAAAGCTGAAAGAGTTGTAGGTAACACACGTACCATCTTTAGGATTTCTGACCCAACTATCTACCCTCTGACTACTCCCAGGCACCTTGTACCATATACTCTTCCCACACAGTGTAATACCCTAATTGGGTTATATGTCCTAGGTCAATTGTTTAATGACTTTGAGAAAACATGTAAAAAAAAGAATTACACCAACGGGGATTACAGAAGGGGAAAGGGGTTTTGAACAAACAAAATAGTGTTACCTAACTGAAGTCATGCCATTTTTCGATCTTCTCAAAGAACATTTTGAAGGCCTTAAAAATACCATTAATAATGATGTGACTCAAATGAAAAAGGTATTTAAAGAGGTGGAAAGTGAGGCTAACCAATTGGCTATTGATCTCAAATATAGTGAAATTGACAAGAAAAACATTCTCATTATGAATGAAAACTTTATTGCTAATTGCATTGCACAGGATGTCTTTTACACTGTCACCGACTCAGCATTGTCTGCTCAACAATTTCATGAAATGTGGATCACGTTAAATGTCTTCCAGAATCGTGTGATTGAGCTTGAGGGGGAGAATTACAAACTAAATAACAAAATTCAAAACGACGACCATGATAACATGGTCAGGCATTTCTCAAAACTAGAAGTTGATAATCTTAACTTGGAACTAAAGTATCAACATCTAGAAGAAAGCATCAAAATATCAAATGCCAAGACATCTTCGGATGCTCCTGAGTTTGACACATGTTTTGAATTAGCCAAAAAGGATGAAGTAATTCAAGCTCACTCAAACACGATTCGAAAGTTGAGGGCCCAAATTGCACAATTAAAGTCTAACATAGGCGACGTGACCAATACCAATTACCAAAAGTCGATAGATTCTCAAAACTGTCAGAAACAATGCATTATCAATGAATTACAACATGAAAATGAGTGGCTTCGTGCTGAAATATCAAACGCTAAACAACGTTACAAAGAGTTATTTGAGTCTATTAAAATAACACGTAACCAAAATGATGAAAGAGTCACTTCTTTGTTAAACGAAATTGAGAATCTAAAGACTATGGTGAAGGGTAAAATGCCCGTCGTTTCATGTGATCATGCAATTTCCAATGTACATGCTTGTAAGAAATATGCGTGTGATGCTTTGAATGTCCCCCTTCTTCTTAGGAACAATAAGTTAGTTCATAGCAACTATCTTAGATATCTTAAGGATTGCCTGGTCATACTTAGAGAAACCATTGAAGATGAGAAGATACCTAAACCACTAGATGATGTTATTGTTGGTGCATGCTTCCTCACTAATAGAGCCCAAGAATTATTAGAATACGCTATAGGATCATGCCCCAAGAATGATAACAAGTCGGATAGGTTGTTTGCGTCGCACTCTAACGTTGGCAACAAACATGTTACTTTTGATTATCCCCAAACCATGTCACAATCCACCACCATGATCACCGGTAAACAAGTAGCAATTAAGCATACTAATGTTCCCGTTATTGCTTCTACAGGAGTAAAAGGTGTATCTAAAGCTAGCAAGTCACAACCTAGGTGCAATAAAAAGAATGATAGGACTTTGCCGGCTAAGAGTGCACTTATGAAGGAAGTAGAAGAATCCTCTAGGAACAATAAAGTTATGATTAATGAAAGGAATCGAGTTGAATCAAACATTTGTTTTAACAATGATGTAATTAATTCGAATTCTGGTGCTATTTGTAAGACTTGTAACGAATGCTTATTTTTTGGTAATCATGATGCTTGTGTTGTGTCCTTCTTAAAATCCACTATGCAATCTCCGGTCATGAATGTTTCAAGTGCTAAAAGGGTTAAAAAAGTCTGGAATAAAACAGGAAAGGTGTTCACTAATGCTGGTTTTCAATTGAGACCTACTGGAAGGAAATTCACCCTAAGAGAAAAGTGCCCATTAACTAGGATCACTAACTCCAAAATTGTCCCAGTAGAAGCACTTAGTACCCCTCCTAGATCTAATGCATCAAAATGTGAAAATTCCAGTGATATATCCGTGACATATGATAATCCAATATTTGTGTATGCTAACCAAACGGACCCCAACTGTTTGTGGGGCTCCAGATTTTTCAGTTATCCATGATTGTCTGGTTTCAAATGCAGGTCGTACAAATTGTCCTTTGGTATTTGGACTCAGGCTGCTCAAAACATATGACTGGAGATCGCTCGCGGCTCAAGAATTTCGTGGAAAAGTCCAATGGTACTGTCAGATTCGGGAACGACCATTTTGGATCTATAATGGGTTATGGTGATTACGTCTTTGGAGACAGTGTGATATCCAGAGTATACTACGTGGAGGGACTTGGACACAATCTATTTTCTGTTGTTCAATTCTATGACTCTGATCTTGAAGTTGCCTTCAGAAAGCACACCTGTTTTGTTAGAGAATTAGATGGTGTAGATCTCCTCAAAGGAAGTCGGGGCACTAAACTTTACACCATCTCTATTGAAGACATGCTGCGGTCCTCTCCAATTTGCTTGCTTTCAAAAGCCTCCAAGAACAAATCTTGGTTGTGGCATCGTCGTTTAAACCATTTGAACTTCGGTACCATCAATGAACTCACACGTAAGGATCTTGTTCGAGGCTTGCCCAGGCTTAAGTATGAAAAAGATCATCTATGTTCCGCATGTCAAATGGGCAAGAGAAAAAAGCACACCCATAAACCCAAAACTGTCAATTCCATCATGGAAGTCCTACAAACTCTTCACATGGATCTCTGTGGACCAATGAGGATTCAAAGTATCAACGGAAAGAAATATGTGCTTGTTATTGTTGATGATCATTCTCGTTTCACGTGGGTAAAGTTTTTACGATCAAAAGATGAAACTCCGGAAATCATCATCAAACTCATCAAGCAATTGCAAGTTCGACTCAACAAAACAGTTAGGTTCATTCGTACTGATAATGGAACGGAGTTCGTGAACAAACAACTTACTCAATTTTATGAAGGTGTCAGCATTAGTCATCAAGAGAGCATTCCACGTACTCCTCAACAAAATGGAGTCGTTGAAAGGCGTAATCGCACCTTGGTTGAAGCTGCAAGGACTATGCTCATCTTCTCCAAAGCTCCTATGTTTCTTTGGGTTGAGGCAATTGCTACAGCATGTTATACACAGAACCGATCCTTGATACATCCTCTCCACTGCAAAACTCCATATGAACTGGTTCATGGCAGAAAACCTGATCTTTCGTTTCTTCGAGTATTTGGTGCATTGTGCTATCCAACAAATGACAGTGAAGACCTTGGGAAACTCAAGGACATGGTCGACATTGGTTTCTTCGTTGGCTATGCTCCAGAACGAAAGGGGTACCGAATCTACAATAAACGTACCAGAGACATAATGGAAACAATCCACGTTACTTTCGATGAGCTGACTGAGCAACCGGTTCCTGGACAATCGAGTTCTGGACCCGTACCTAACCTTTTGTCTCCTGGACCTATAAGCTCCAGGCTTGTACAGAATCCCACTCCTGCTACTCCTTTTGTACCTCCTACAAGTGAAGATTGGAAGAAACTGTTTAACCCAATGTTTGATGAATACTTTGAACCTTAAAACGTGGACGCTCCAGAAGCCACAGTTGCTCCACAACTAGCTGGGGTAGCAAATGTCCCAGATGATAATGCTGGGCCATCCACTTCGTTGTCATGGGATCCTGAAGCTCCCACCATCAGTCGTTCAGTTACCACATCTAATGGTCAATCCTCAGTTGTACAACGAGTAGCAGCTGTGGATAATTCGTTTGAAGTTAATCCCTTCGCTCCACCTGATAATGAGCCGTTTGTTAACATCTTTGCTCCTGAATCGTCAAATAATGCTACATCCTTAGACGAATCTAACACGGCTACCTCAGTTCCCTATCCTCAACCCCATGAACACCTTAGGAAATGGACAAATGATCACCCAATTGACAACATTATTGGAAATCCTTCTCGTCCGGTATCAACCCGTAAGCAACTTGCAACCGACGCATTGTGGTGCTTCTTTAATTCTGTCCTCTCTAAAGTTGAGCCAAAAAATTTCAAGGATGCAATGTCTAAACACTCATGGTTCACTGCTATGGTGGACGAGATTCATGAGTTTGATCGACTTGAAGTGTGGGAATTAGTACCACCTCCCGATTGTGCTATGATCATTGCTCTCAAATGGATATTTAAAGTTAAACTTGATGAGCATGGAGATGTCTTGAAGAACAAGGCAAGGCTTGTAGCAAAAGGATATCGTCAAGAAGAAGGAATAGACTTTGAAGAATCCTTCGCACCTGTTGCTAGAATTGAAGCCATACGAATATTTCTAGCAAATACTGCAAGTCAGAATATGGTGGTTTACCAAATGGATGTTAAGACTGCATTCTTAAATGGTGATCTTAAAGAAGTGGTGTATGTAAGCCAACCTGAAGGATTCGTGGATCCAAAACGTCCTAACCATGTGTATCATTTGAAGAAGGCTCTTTATAGGCTTAAGCAAGCTCCTAGGGCGTGGTACGACACCTTGTCAAAATTCCTTCTAGCTAACAAGTTCTCCAAAGGTGTTGTTGATCCTACACACTTTTCCAGAAAAACGGGCAAAAACTTTCTTCATGTACAAATCTATGTTGATGACATCATATTTGCCTCCTCTGATTCCAAAGAGTGTGATCGTTTCTCCCAAGAGATGAGTTCTAAGTTCCAGATGTCCATGATGGGTCAAATGTCTTTCTTTCTAGGCCTGCAAATATCTCAAAATCCCAATGGCATCTTCATCAATCAATCCAAGTATGCTAATGAAATTTTGAAGAAATTTGGATTCGATTCCTGTGACTCAGTTGATACTCCTATGATTGAAAGATCAAAACTAGACGAAGATGATGTTGGGATCCCGGTCGAACAAACCAAGTATTGAAGCATGATTGGTTCCTTAATGTATCTTACTGCTAGCAGACCGGATCTTCTATTTGCAGTTTGCATGTGTGCTCGGTATCAATCCAAACCTACCAAGAAACATCTGGAAGCTGTCAAGAGAGTCTTTCGGTATCTTAAAGGAACAATCCATATGGGCCTATGGTACCTCAAGGACTCTTCTATAGCGCTTACAGCCTATTCTAATGTTGATCATGCGGGATGTCAAGATACTAGTCGCAGTACATCTGGGGGTGCTCAGTTTTTGGGTAATAAGCTAGTCAGTTGGTCTTCAAAGAAACAAATGAGCACATCAATCTCCTCCACAGAGTCTGAATACATTGCCATGTCCTCGTGCTTTGCTCAGATCTTATGGATGAGATCTCAACTTTCGGACTATGGCTTTGTATGCAACAAGATTCCCATGTAATGTGACAACAAAAGTGCAATTGCACTCTGCTGCAACAATGTTCAACACTCAAGGGCTAAGCACATTGACATTCGACATCACTTCATCAGGGAGCAAGTTGAGAAAGGAATTGTGGAACTTTACTTCGTGAGGACTGAGTTCCAGCTAGCTGATATCTTCACCAAAGAACTTTCTAGGGACCGATTTCAATTCCTCCTCCCTCGTCTTGGTATGAAGACTCTCACGCCTGAGGATCTCATAAGTCTTCAGGAAGATTAGGAGGAGTGAAAGGGTTGCTTCACATATCCTTTGTATATAGAATTAAAAAAAAAAAAAAAAAAAAAAAACAGAAAAACATAAAATCTTCAAAATCCATAAAAATCATAAAATTATAAAATCCAAAAATATTCTTCTCTCGACATGTCTCCTGTGTAATCAATAGTATGTACGTTTCTAGAAATGTCATTCAATAATGACACAGATTCATACATATGCTTGAGCAGGAGTTCTTCCTTTGAATAATGCTTTTTCTAAAACATTTCATTTCTAAAAACATTCTTTCAAAATGGTTTGCTATTACTTCAGATAGCAACCCGGTCTTATTTCTGGGGAAACTTCGTCGCCAAAAAGACGTCTGTTCCTAACAAAGGCATGAATTACTTCATATTCGTGCCTTTCCGATCTGATGTACACTTAAGTGCATCATTTCTGGTAAAAGAAGAGAAGTCTTCTTTGCATCTCAAATATTTTTCCCTCAATGATTCTTCGGGAAAATATTTGATCCAAACTTGGTGGTACCATGGTTTTTGAAGATCAAACAAACTCGTAATGTGGTTTAAAATTTTGCCACTCAATCGATGCTAAAAGAATTAATACTTTGTGCAAAATGTTTAATTTTAAATGTGTCATCGATTGAGGGGGAGAACGATTTCAAAAACTATATATCATCAAAACAAGATCTTTGTGCATAATTACAGTGGTTTAAGTGTAATTGTTATGTGTTAGTATATGAATCATTCATGAGTTTCTCGCTAAACTCAAAATCATTTATAAACTCATCATCTCTAACACATAACATACTCCCTTAAGGTTTGAGGGGGAGATAAAATGTCGTCTCCAAATCAGTCATTCTTAAAAATGTCACATCTTTCTCCAAAAACTTTAAACTTATTTAAATCACTTGGGATCACAAATCTCAATTGGTTTGAAATTTTTGATCGGGGGAGAAGATGTGATTTAAATATGAAAAACTGATTACAACGTGATGTTTTGAACACGAAAACAACAATATGCTCTCTCCTATGTGCCAAACTCTTTCGTATATCAAGGCACATATTGACGGAGAGAAAAATGGTTTGTGAAAAAGGATCCTTGCATCTCATATGAGTGCATCTCAGTCTTGACTCATGAATTGACGAATCACAATTGTCTTGAATCGAAAGGACTAGTCCTGGACAGGTAATAACTTCAAGCTGGTTTAACCAGTGATGTAATCGTGTCTCGAAAAGGACTAGTCTGAGTAGAATGTACAGTTTCGAGAAACCTTGGGTGAATCTGATCGGGCCGGGTAATAACTTCAAGCTAGTTTAACTAGTGATGTAAGCGTGTCTCGAATTCCCGGTCATGTTCACTTAAGGTAGATCAATTCAAAAAGTGCAACTCTTCCCGACATGTGCAAATTTTCAAATCAATACATATTAGCACATGTTAAGGGGGAGCATTTGAAAATGACAAAACTTTCAATGTGTTAACAAAATGTGTTTCTTAATCATAAACACATTGAGAGAATTTTCAATGATTTGGTGTATGGCAACATAGGATAGTCATGAAGTTATAAGGTGGCTAAGGTTAGGAAAACCGTCCTATGATCCGCCAGAGTCGGAGGGATCTACCCATGGACAATACCAAATAGATAGTATTAGAAAGTCCATAGGTATGATTATGAAAAAAAGGAGAAATGTGAGAATGGAGAAAGAAGGGGTTGAAGAATTAAAAAGAAATGAAATGAGAAAGGGTGAAAAGAAATAGCCCTCCAATTATTCAACCTTAGGGCAGAAACCGGGTTCAATTCATAATCTACTGATGGTTGCAAAGGCAACATCAGTATTGAAGACAAGACGTCATGGACCCAGTGACGCAATGCAATAAACCTTCTAGCAACTCAAGTTCTCTTAAAAGAACTTGTTTCATTCTCACGAGGAACCGGTGTAATCTATCGACAGATCTCTTAGAGATGGTTGATATTGAAGCAGGAGACCTCTCCCTAATCTCCGCATAGGAAAACCAAATGCACTTATTGAGTCTAGAGCCTCGAGATGCATAAAAAGATCTCATAGGAACACGTGCTTCTTATACCCTGCTTGTTCAACTTTAAGGACACCAGTGGTAAACTGTGAGTCCTACGCAGATCTTAGCAATCTGCCAGAACATTTATGAGGGATGTTACTTTAGTAATTCCCAGTGATTGAATGGAAATTCCTGCCAGGGTCAACATCAAGCAGCCCTGAAAGCAGGTCACTTAGGTAATTTCTTGTGGATTACGCTTAGTGGTCGCGATGGTTAATAACGGTCAACAGTCGTGGAGTGATCTCCAGCGACTCACCCAATCGTTGATCTACTTAGGTAGTTCGTGTAAATCCTTTCAGGGTTTTCTGATTGGGAACGGTCATGGTAAGGGTTAGAAGGAGTCTCCACACTATGCTGTTAACGATCTCTAATTCCAAACCTATAAGTACTGGATGATTTGTTGCTAACTGTCTACTTGCAGGAATTTCTGACGGTTGCAGTTGATTGCTGAAAAGATGCTGATCCATCAACACATGCTCACACTTCGACTTCACAATCTAAGAAATCATGATCATTATTGGGCCTCATATATGCTTCCACAACTCTGATGCAGAAGATCATGATCCTGAAAAAGTGTGAGCATGCCAACACAAAGATGTATCACATGGAGACGTTATTGCTCAAAGATGACTTTCAAATACTCATTTGGATGATGAACTTGAAGTTATTTCCAAAGATCATCCATTACATTGAACAAGTCATCTAGACCCTGCCACTTAAAGCTCAAAGATCTCAACAATGATGAATCAAAAGGGCTACGAGCTACAAAGATGTCTTCAAAGACTTGAATGCTATGATTCAATATTTATCTTCCGGGGTGACCTCCCTTAGGGGGAGATTGTTAGGAATACGTTTATTCATGTGAAGACTCGGTCACCCCGAGTGTAGTTTAGCATATTGTAGCTCGTAGTATTTATCATATCAGTTAGAATATAGTTTAGTATTAGTTAATATTTGTGGAGTTGGGTCGGGTCTTTACCCACTGTCAACTCGCTCCACAGCCCGTTTTAGGGGGCATTTCTATTGTAACTATAAATACCATTTCCCACCCAAGGGAAAGGGTTGGACCTTCACTTGCAATCTAACATTTCTCTATTTTCTCTCAAAGGCTCCCAACTTCATCTCTTTCTCTCTCTAACTTCTCACTAGAAAATCTAACCTAAAATCATCCTAAACACTAAACCATCCATGTTCTCATATTAGAGTATACTACATAGCATTTTCCTACTTTTTATTTGCAGTAACAACATTTGATAATATTGTTATTTATATGATGATGTAGCTTAGTGGTAAGATAGTGTGGTTTTATGTACGATGTTTAACTAGGCAAATATTTAAGGCATAGTCTAATACGGTAAATATAAAAACTACGGACATAATGTTAAAGATTTACATTTTTCGTAAAAAGATAAATAAAATTTAGCGTCCCTGATCTAAAATAAATCTTTATATCATTTCGCAGTATTTTCGCAAATCCATTCTTATTGAAAAAAAAATTGGACCAATAGCAGAGCTCGATTTTGCCACGTTGCTAAATCGAGCAACATGATTGGTCAATAGAAGGTCAAAATTAAATTGTTTTTGGTCAAACTTAATAAATTTGATTAAGAAAGAAAAACATAAACATATAGGTGTCAAATTTATAAAAACTAAAACTTAAAAAAAAATGAAGTAATTAATAAAACTTTAGTGATTGAATTTTAAATAATTTATATAGAGTAAAGTGTAAAATTACAAGTTTTCATATTTTTTAATAACTTCATAAAAACACAAATAACCCCTTACACTTTATACCCCTTATACTTTATAATATTAACTTTGTTTAAAATTACATGATTATTAGTATTAGCTTTTAGAATTCCATCAATTAAAATTACAAAATTTGACAAATATGCGAATTAGTTTTGATATACGTTAAATATTTTTTTTAAACTAATGTTAGTTTTAAACTTTCATCCATTAGAATATTTTTTTAAATAAGGACTCATGTTACTATTTAAAAGTTTAATTTATGCGTACACGGATTTAAAATACGGGTAAATTATTAGTAACGGGAATATAAATATCAAATGCTAAGCACGATACTGTGATATGAAAATAAATATACGTGATTCTGCTTATAACAATGACTCGTGAAATTGTTATTTAAAAATTTGTATATGGATATCCATAAAAACATTTTAAAAACTTTACGGAGCATATTTTAACTTTATCAACGCTCATTATATGCTACTAAATTCACACATTTTGTATAACATGATATCAATAGTTAAAGTTAAACAACAAAATCAACCTCAATCTCAACATGTCTGTCAGTTAAAAACGTTATAAAAAGCTAATTATTAAAAACAAACAAACAAACACATGGGTTAAATAGTTATTGTTTAATATAGAAGGTGTTTTCCTTAAATTATATTTAAAAAAATGCACGCATCACTATCCTTATTTGATAACTATCACCTAAAAAAAAAAAAAAAAAAAAAACGTAGGTGATACCCTAACTTTATTCATTCACGTGATGTTATATATATATATATATATATATATATATATATATATATATATATATATATATATATATATATATATATATATATATATATATATAAAACGTAATAGTTGACCGTCGTAAACGAATTAAAAGTATGTACATGAGAATTATTCAGCAAGAATATATGAGTAAAAGAAATACCACAATTACAAACAAATCGTAAATTGATAGCACGGGTTTGCAAAACTAAAAGCATATATCACTAACATCTCATGCAAGTGAAGTATCATCATGTGATTTTGCTTGAATAATAAAAGATAATTTTTAATTCAAAAGCACTCTCCTAAATAATAGGTAGGTTATAACATATACATATGATTTTTTATTTTTAGTCCACCAAGTAAAACCATTTGAAACATGTTAATTGATTCATTTCTTAATCGATAATAACACATAATTAAAATGAAATTTTAAAAACCCTGTACATGCACAGGTATTATAACTAGTAGAGGGGAAATACAAATAACTGGATAGAACTTGCAATGTATTTTGCTTCTGGAACATTCCATTAAAATTCATCCTTTTAATATATTAAGTGTGTTGGCAACACTTCACCCTCTCTCTTCAATCACTCACTCCCAACCAATCCCCTTATTCCACCTCATTCACTCATTTTTTCCATCACTCACCCATATTTTGGTTGGCAACACATCACTCACTACATCCTTTCACTCACTTCATTTTTTTTAAATTCCGTTAAAATTAAAAAAAAAAACTAAAATTCCATTAAAAAAAAAAAAAAATACATTATATTACTAAAATACATAAAATTTACATTATATAATACTAAATTACTAAATTTCATAATACTAAAAAACTAAATTTCATCGTCTTCATCGTCCACCTCGAGGTATGGTAATTGTTTAGCGTGAATATGCTCCATAAGATCAAATCAGAGACGAAAATGTGT
Source organism: Artemisia argyi (assembly GCA_030686995.1). NCBI lineage: Eukaryota > Viridiplantae > Streptophyta > Magnoliopsida > Asterales > Asteraceae > Artemisia > Artemisia argyi. The sequence goes on along the minus strand of JARVZY010010978.1, from coordinate 641,512 downwards.
TTCCCCATGTCGTATCTCGGCTAAGGCTGTTGGTGTGTATTAATTTACACACCTTTTCTTTACCAAATACCGGACCAAAACGACCAAAAGCCGACCTTAATATGCCAAATACGTTGTGTTTTTGTGTTTATGAGTATACAGGTACGGATATTGTGAATATGGACAAAAGGAAAGCAAAACCCGATAACACGAGCACGAGATTTGGAAAAAGGTTCAAAGCCGAGATCAGGGAGCAATTTTCATTTATGGATCACATTTGAGCTCAAAGTTTCAAAATCAACCTTGAAGAATATTCATTTTCCAAATTTTGCCCTTGGGTCAAGTTTACAAAAATGGCAGAATCAGTCCTTGTGATTTCAGGAATTACAAAATTGGTCCTTATGGTTTATTAAGCTTAAACTTTTAAACTCTCAAATTAAATCATAAGCTTAATATCACTTTAATCATTTTCAGTCCACCAGCTATCCAAGCCCATCAATATTCTAAACCAAGCCCAAACTATAAATACAACCCGACCCATCCCACTTAAATATACCCGGTCAAACCCCCAAATTCCCCGGTCAAACCCCTAAACTATAAACGCGCCTTTTTATTCCTTTTTCCCTATTTTACCCAGCTTCCCTCAAAGAACCCTAAATATCCTTCTCTAAAATTACCCACTCCCACCACAATGAACCTCGTATTAAGGGCATGATTGTCAAATTACTGAAGCCTGACAACCTGTCAGAGGGTGACAGCAAAGGAATGCCATGTGGATGGCTATGATTTGCTTGGACGCGTCACCACAGCATCTGATTGGTTAGCCTGCGTCACAAGGGATCCAAGGAGCGTATTCTTGAGAAGATTCCACTTCCATAAGGTTCAAAGACGCTCCTCACTCAACTATATAAGGAGCTTCACTCCTCACATTTGAGGCTGTTAGTCATTAGGTTAGGAGTAGGATTAGCTTTAGAGTAGTTTAGGGTAGCATTAGCTTATTCCAGCTTGTTTGTAGCTTAAATTCTCCCTTTGTAATCAAATTCTCAGTTTTAATAAAGTTTTAATTTTAGCTTTCTTAAATCTCCTGTTACATTTACTTTTAAAAATTTTCAATAGAATAGACTTGTTTAAGGTTTTATTTGCTGCTCTCATAAGCTCATCTAAGCTTGTTGTAGCCTTGGTAAATTTACCTTTGTTGAATTCTGCTTTAATGTTTAAGAATCAACTGAGTCAACGAAAGTCAAAGGGTATGATAATGAAGATTCTGGGTTTAATTAGTTTTAGATGTACGATTTATGGGTTACTTTTGAGCCTATATAAAGATAGACTTTGATCAAATGAAACCTCTGTTCAGCTGAGGTTGGAATTGTAAGTTCTCTAGTTTAATTTTGGCTTCATAATTCAATTGCTAGCTTAATTAGAGTAGATCTTTATTCCTTGCTTGATTACTGTGATACTTAGTCTTGTTTGTTCATTAAATAGCAGCTAGATAGTTAATTTTTCTATTCGAAAGTAGTTTGCATCATATAATAATAGATTGCATAGTATTTGACTCAACTTAAGCTAATTACATGTACAATATGGCGTTGCTAAGCCAAGACTAGACTTGACTTAAGCTAATAAATGAAAAATAAAAAAAACATAAAATAAACATAGAATAAAAAGGGATGGTCGTCCGTATGTTTTTTCTCTTTTCTTTTTCTATTTTTTTTTCTTTTCTTTTTCTAATTTTTTTTTCGATTTTTTTTTTTTTTTTTTTTTTTTTTTGTGCATACACTCTTACCCTACCATCTAAAATAATACATCATAAGGAATAAACATATCCCTTACACTTGAATCTTTACATACTTTACAATAAACTAATCTAATGACTCGAATTAAGAAAATCAAAACACTTGGAGTACTTTTAAGATTAACGCACATATGGGGGTAATAATATGATGTTCTTCCCCATTACTCCATAAAATAAGTACTTTACCTACGAGTCCCAATCGTCCCAAAACAATATGTACAAGGATATGACTCAACTTAGCAACCATGTAATCAATTAGATAGTTAACTTAGGGTTTAACAAATAACAATAATGCACTAAAAATGAGCACGGAAGGCTAAGGCGATTTGGTTGTACATTTAAGTGGGGTGTAACAAATTCTTCATTTAAGTAAAATGCTTAAAGTTAGAAACGAAAAGATAGGCTCGGAGGGGTGTACTTGGGGTTTCGTGTACTAAAAATGAGTACAACGCTAAGGGTGTGGGAAAAATTAGTTGACTTAACTAGCCAAGTAATATGACTTAAATGGTCAAGTAATTATGATACGGGTTTAACACAAGGGTGATCCTAATGCCTCTTATCATGTAGTAAATCCTACTACACGAATGTAGTCTCACTAGCGGTCTCGGGATGCATCACTAACGCAAGTTCTAGAATCTAAATGCTACCGGTACACTCATAAGCACTAATAGTAAATGCTTTTCCTATCAAATCTAAAGGCGAACCTCACATATTTCGGTGGAAAATTTTTCTGAATATACGGTTATGTGCTAGTCATACAATCTCCTATCCATGAGACGCTTTCTATGGCTAAAGTTTCACTCCTAAATGTTGTAAAAAATTTTAAATTTGGCGCTAAAATTACACTAACAAGTGTTTCTCATAGTTTTATTACACACATACCATCAAACAAACAAACTCAAGCGAAAATGTATCTATAAGGTATCATCATTTTACCCTCCCCTTACACTTAAGATGAACATTGTCCCCAATGTTCAAGTAAAGAATGTAAAAGTGAAATAGTAAAACAAATGAAATCAAATACTCCCCTGATTCGCTCGGTATGGATAACAAGGTGGCCAAGTTAGATCTTCCTCCAAGAAAATGAACAATCAAACCTTCCCTTCCAGAATATAAATCATCTTCTTGTCATAAATAACCTGTAAATCCTGAGAAAACAAACAAGACAACCTCGCATAAAATAGGCGGCAATCTACATAAGTTACTAAATCCTAAAAAACAAAGTAAGATATATGATGAGTGCTCAAACACTCATCATTTTTGTCGTATTTAAACTGCCAAAACATCCGAAAACGCTCAGAAATGCATCAAAATACTTAAAATATCCCAGGGATTGTATTTTATACGTTTCTAATGCAAAATCAGCAAAAACAATAAAAAACGAGCAAAGTTTACACAATTGGCAGTTTTAGTCCCCCGACTTTCAAAAATTTACAAAACTAGTCCCTAAGCATATGTTTTGAAAGAAAAGTCAACCTAAGGCATTTAGAAATCAAAATTTATCAAATATTGTCCTTAGGTAAAAACTTTGGAAAATTTACACTTTTGGTCCCTGCAGTTTGGGAAACTGACGAAATCAGTCCCTGGGAATTTTAAATGGAAAATACACTTTTGTAACCTTCATATTTTGGGAATGTAACATGTTTGGTCCTTGGATTAACTTTGGAGGATATGCAAATTGGGTCCCTTAATTTTCAGCAAATACAATTTTGGTCCTTGTGTTGTTATTACCAAACAAACCAAACGGACCCTTTGCATTTTGTAAAATAAAACTAGCCAATCCACTCCAAATACAATCCCACCCCAGCCCACTCATTTCCTTGGCCCAAGTCCACCACAGCCCATCCCCACCATTTCTAATAAAAATAAAACAAACCGTTTAACAACTCAACCCTTCCCCCCTTTTTCCTTGCCGCCCTAACCAAACAACACCTCAGCCTCCATAACCTGCTACTACAACAAACTTGTCCCCCCTCTTCTCCTACCCAGCCACCCTATCCCACTCACCTCCCAAGTCAACCACAACAATATTATTTCACCCCCCCCCACACCCTTATTATACCAACACCCATCCTAGGGCTGCTGAGAGAAGAAGAAAGGTCAAATCAAGCTAGGAGATGTCTTCCAGGGAACAAAAGCAATACAAAAGCAAGAAGACAAAGAAAAAAAAAGAAGAAAAAAGTACCCTGGTTCAAGTCTTCATTTTTTTTAGTATAAGTATGTTATTTTTAAGCCTGAGAAGGCAGTGAGTGAAGTAGTTTTCAAGTTTTTTTCTTTTTTTTTTTTTTTTTTTTTTTTTTTTTTTTTTTTTTTTTTTTATGTAACCTTCCAATTCAGTAAAACAATAGTTTGTAATCCTTTTTTTATATTAATGCAAGTCTAATTTCTTAAAATCCCAAATCAATTATCTTCTGATTTATAATTGTTTTAAATCTGTTATTGTTATTTTGAACTCACTTCTAGTCTCATTAGTTGAAAAGAAAACATAAAAAAGGGTGAGATAAAATCAAAGAATTACAAAATTTCCTTGGCTGGACAATGTGGAAAGCATGGGAAGTTGCCAGTTGTGGAATGGCAAGAGGGATTTTACTAGCTTGTCTTAAGACAAGCTAGAGCTTGTTGCTGATTCAAGAGCACCTAGTTTAGCTAGGCTCAAGGTTCTCAAGTTATCAATTTCTTTTTATCATTCTTTTCAATTTTTGAGTAAGCTTGCACTGTTTATGATCATCAGTTACAATTGTAGGTTGTTATGTTTGTTTATGCTCAATTTACCTCCTTATAGCTTAAGGGATAAAGTTCTAGTTCATAATTAAAAGCTGTGACACCATTTCACCTTATTCTAATTTATATTGACAAAAATGGCATTGTGAAGGTTTATGTTCGTAAGTCATCAAAATTGGTCTCTGAGTGCTTATACCAAATCTATTCATGAACTTGAAACATGGTCTAGTGAAACTGTGGTCTAAATCTCTGTGTATCTTTGAAAACTCCATTTTCTTAGGTTTAAAGGGGTGTTTGGTTCATGGAGGTGTGCTGAGTTTCAGCTTGTTTCAGGGGTTAATATTGGTTTGAATAAGTCACATTAGGGTCTAATAGTTTAGTGTAGTGATAAAATTAGTAAGTCACAGAAAAAAAAAGTCAAATCACTTGTTTAATTTCTAGTTTTCAATAACTGTTAAGAGTCTTAGGTTCATGATCCTAACTTTCAGTTCATAAGTGATTGTGGTATGTTACATTAGCCTTAAAACAGTTCTTAAATCACACATTAAGTCATTTAGGGTCTTAGAAATCTCAATTAAGTCAACTGATGTGCAAAAAGGAAAAAGTCAAATGTGCATTTTGAAGAAATGGGACATATTTCACATCACTTTGTAGGGTTCAATGTTTGATGGAATTAAGTGAGGTTTGTTGATTTGAATTCTCTGTCAGCTTGTTAATCAAAATCAAAAAGGACTTTGGAAATTAAAAATCATTTGCTCACTCAAAATTGAACTTGAAACTGCTTACCTGACATAAAAATGCCCTGCATCAGATTTGGTGCACTTTCCATTTGAGTACCATTTGGGCATTTCTTGGCCAATTTCTGAGATTGTTGTTGATTTAAACTCCCCCCTAGGTAGTGTTCAAGTTTATGCTTTTTGGTTGCCTCCTAGCTGCTTATCCAGAGCTTATTAGAACCCTTCTTTTTGCTTATTTTCAATGCGTGCTGCTTATACTCAGTGAAAACTGAGTTTGTTTGATTTATGCTTTTTCCTTGATACTTGTTGTTGTGAGTGGTTCCATTAGTGTTAATAGTTGTCATCATTATTGTTTCCTAGCTGTTTAAGTTCTTGCAAGTTCATTGGTCTATTTAGCATTAAGCTTTTTGACCTGAGCACCAGAACCAAAACTGAGGACCCAGTCTGTGACCCAACCTTTCCAAGCTTTTCACAAGCTCACCTTTGAGCTTCAAGGCTCAAGCCTTGGCTTTCTGAGTAGCCTCCCAGAGTGGGTATTTAGATCACCCCCCTCCTAAGACCTTTGACCAAACCTGTGGACCCCACCTTAGGCTCCAAGTGACCCCTTGGGCCTGTTTGAGTTCTGAGTGATTTTTTAAGTGCTTATTTGGTGTGTAAAGCTTATACCTGGTGCTTATTTGGAATTATATTTCTCATTTCAAGTTATTATTCAGTTACCTTGGCTTGTTTGTTCATTTGGAAGTATAATTCTAGCTTTTTCAAATTCACCAAACTCCTAATAAGCTCAATAACCCACTGTTGAGAACTTGGTCTTGCACACAGCTTATTAATAAGCTTCAACCAAACTTGCTTTGTAAAAAGTGGTTGATTTTAGTTATAAAACAGTTTGGTAAAAGAAAAATTTGAAAAAGACAAAAAAATTAGAAGTGATAGCTTCTATTTAAGCTATCTTAGCTTATTTTCTGCTTATTTATAAGCAACAATTGTTCTTAAATTTTTCTTAAGCTTCTGGTACCAAAATAGATTTTTAGGAATTTTTTTCAGAATTTTCTGTAATCATTTAGTATTTTTTATAATTTAGTTTAATTTAAATTAATTAATTAAATAGTTTTTAATTAGTAATAATTAATTAAAAGTTAGGAAAAATAGTTTTTCTATTTCAAAATTAGTTTTATATTATTTTAGATTTTTCTAAATTTTATTTTCATTTTTCTAGTTAATTTTCATAATTATTTGTAATTTAGGATATTTTAGTTAATTAAAAAGTAATTAGAAATTAGTAATTAATTAATAGTAATTAATTAAATAGTGTAAAAAATATTTTTCTTTTTCTAAAAATTTTATTAAGTCATTAGGATTGTAAAAATATAAATTTCACGTTCGTAGGACTTTATTTGTGCACGTTTCACTTTTATTTTTGCGCGTTCGCGTTATTTTTAATTCAAACGCGCGTTTTTAGGTTAACTTACGTTTCTAGATAATCTGATCATCAGTAATTGTTAATAAAGTGTTTCTAAGTCATTTTCCATCATAATCCCGTAGTTTAACCACTCAAATCAAATTCCTGATACTCCTGTTAAATCACCCGATCACTTAAAACGTTTTTTAATACAATTGCCTACCTCGCTGGGACATAACGACCCGGGAATACCCTGTACTCCTTGGTTAGTTGGTTTTAGACGTTTGACTAGGTTGACCATCACCTGGGAAACTTAGTTGACCGTTTAGGACCAATCAAAATTTGGCGCCGCTGCCGGGGAGGTAGCTGCGTGTTTAAAACGTTTCTTTGAGATTAGTGATTTTTCATTCGTCACTGTATAAACCCACCACTTTTTGTAAATTTAAATCATAAAAACAAAAACGTCATTAACACTTTTCCTAAAGTGTTAACCACGCCAAAAAAATGAAAAAACACACAAAACATATCGTTACGTTTTCTATATCGCGTTTCTTTTAAGGTGATTCTTAAAGAGATACGATATTGGTAAACGAAACGATAACAAAAATATTGTCCAAAAAGTTTTTATCCCTAGTGCATGCGCACTCGTTCACAATCGAAACGAAATCGTCAACTGAAAAACGTAACTGAGTTACGTCCTATTGTTGAGGATCCAGTTCCGAGAATGGACGGTAATCCACTTGACCCACCCATCATAGATGATGCAGCTCCTGATCTCCGAACGATGGAGGAATTGTGTCAACCCACAATGCTCGGAAGAGGCGGGCCTATTGCCCCTCTCAACATTGCTGCCACTGATTTTGGACTTAAGCATCACATGATACAACAAGTCCAGAATTCGTGCCAATTTCATGGCTTACCTGGTGACGATGCAAATAAGCATCTTGATAAATTTCTGACCGTCACCCAAACAATGAAGCAGAATGGTGTCTCCGATGATGCCCTTCGTCTATCTCTTTTCCCCTATTCTCTAACCCATCATGCCACTGCATGGTTTGATCGACTTCCTAAGAATTCGATTCACACTTTCAAAGAAATGGTGACAAAATTTTTAGCCAAATACTTTCCACCATCCATGGTTACCAAGTTACGAAATGACATTAGTAACTTTCGTCAGCATCCCGATGAGTCTCTATTTGAGGCTTGGGAACGCTATAAGCTCTCAATTGATCGGTGTCCTAACCATAACATGTTACTCGTTACTCAAATAGATACTTTCTATAATGGGTTGACCTTGAGACACCGTGATATTCTCAATGCTGCTGCTGGTGGGACCTTTATGAAAAGACGCCCCGAAGAGTGCTATGATCTCATTGAGAACATGACTGCCCACCATAATTTTTGGGATTCCTCAGCTGAGAGGGAAGAGTCATGTAAGTCTGTCACTCCAGCATCTTCTGAAATAGCGATCCTTACTAAAAAGATGGATGATTTTGCTACGGCTATGTTGAGGATGAACCAAAGTATCCAAAATCAACAAGTCCAAAATCAACAAGCCAAAGCCGTTAGTCAAAGTTGTGAAACTTGTGGAGGTCCACATTCATATTCCGTGTGTCCAGCCACTAGTGGCTACCCTCATGAGGACGTATATGCTGCTCAAGGTTCCTATAATTCGGGAGGTAATAACTACCAACCGCAAGGGGACCGCAATCTTCTTAGCTATCGTTCTAACAATTTCCTTGGACCTCCCGGATTCAATCAAAACCCTAATGTCCCAAACCGTAACCAGAACCAAAATCAGAATCGAACAAACCAAGGCTACCAAAACCAAGGAAATGTCAATCAAAACCATAACCAAGGTTTCCATCATAACCAAAACCAAGGTTTCCAAAATCATGGAAACTACAATCGAAACCAAGGTCAAAACAACTATTATCATGGAAACAATTCTCATGGACATGGCAACCAACATCAGGGAAATTTTCAAAACCACAGTTCTCATCAAAATAACCATGCTCAAAATTTTTCCAATCAAAATCAAGCCATCACTCCAGCTACTCAGAATTACCCTAACCAAGCTCCTCCTAACCATAATCAAGCAATTGTTCCAACTGGCCCATCATCTGATGAGTTGTTGAGACAATTCATGAAATCTCAGGAGGAAATGAATAGGGTAATGATGACTCAGATCGCAGACCTTAAGAAGTCTTTAAATGATCGACCCTCGGGCTCAGGTATTACTTTACCTAGCAACACGATCGCTAATCCGAGGGGCGATGTTAAAGCGATCACAACGAGAAGTGGTGTTTCCTATGATGGACCCAAAGCTCCTACTACCTCTTCTTCTCTTCCTAAGGTAGTAGAAAGCGAGCCTGAGGCAACAAAGGACAAGGTGCAATTTACTAGCCCACGAAGTACCGTACACGTCCACCCTCAGGTTGTACCAGAAACCGTACCAAAACCAGGAGTTGTCTTTGAACCACCAACAACTCCTGAAGAGAACCCTAAATCCAAACCTTCACTACCATATCCATCTCGGTTACAAGACCAAAAGCTCCGCGAAAAAGCAAATCATCAAATGGAAAAGTTTTTTCAGATTTTCCGAGATATTCATTTTGATATCAGCTTCGCGGATGCTCTCCTTTTGATGCCTAAATTTGCATCGACAATCAAAAATCTGTTGAACAATAAAGAGAAGCTATTCGAAGTGGCACGAACTCCACTCAATGAAAACTGCTCTGCAGTTCTTTTGAAACAGCTTCCCGAGAAGCTAGGAGATCCGGGGAAATTTCTCATTCCATGTGTTTTCCCCGGAATGGTTGAGTGCTTCGCCTTGGCCGATCTAGGTGCAAGCATCAACTTGATGCCTTATTCAATATGGAAAAAGCTCTCTCTTCCGGAACTCACCACCACCTGCATGACTCTCGAGCTTGCAGACCGCTCAACATCTCGTCCCCTCGGCATTGCCGAGGATGTATTTGTTAAGGTGGGGAACTTCCACTTTCCGGCAGATTTTGTGATTGTCGATTTCGATGCTGACCCGCGAGTTCCTCTCATTCTTGGGAGAGGATTCTTAAGGACGGGTCGTGCGTTAATCGATGTGCACGAAGAGGAAATAACTCTTCGTGTTGGTAATGAAGCTGTAACATTTAACCTCGATCAAACTTTGAGGTACTCCTCTAATTATGACGCTGAATCGGTTAACCGAATTGATGTCATTGATGTTGCGTCTGAGGAGTACTCTCAAGAACTTCTTGGTTACTTACCGAGTGGCAGTCCCACTCCATCTACTGAGCCTATCATATCCGACTCTTCCCCTTCGCTCACTCCTTTTAAGGGAAGTGACTTCCTTTTGGAAGAGGTCGAGGCTTTTCTTGCCCAAGATAGTTCAATTTCGGGTAAATTTGATGAGGACTATCTTGATCCTGAGGGGGATATTCTTTTGCTAGAAAAATTGTTAAACGAAGATCCATCTCCCCCTCTTCCTCCAAAAGTACTTCATAAAGAGGAAGTCAAAAATGTTGAAATAACTGATGACTTTCCTGTGGTTGAACTTAAGGACTTACCGCCTCACCTTGAGTATGCATTTCTGGAGGGTGATGATAAATTACCCGTCATAATTGCTAAAAATTTAAGTGTTGAGGAAAAGGCTGCTCTCATAAAGGTTTTGAAGTCTCATAAACAAGCAATTGCTTGGCGTCTCTCCGACATCAAGGGCATTGACCCTGAATTTTGTACACACAAGATTTTAATGGAGGATGACTTCAAACCGGCAGTCCAACAACAAAGAAGGGTGAATCCAAAAATTCATGAGGTGATCAAACAAGAAGTTTTAAAACTTCTTGATGCCGGATTGATTTACCCTATCTTGGATAGTCCTTGGGTTAGCCCAATTCACTGCGTTCCAAAAAAGGGTGGCATTACTGTTGTCACAAATGAGGAAAATGAGTTGATTCCAACTCGGTTGGTTACGGGGTGGCGTGTTTGTATTGATTATCGCAAGTTAAATGACGCCACCCGTAAGGATCATTTTCCTCTGCCCTTTATGGATCAGATGCTCGAGAGATTAGCGGGGAATGAGTACTATTGCTTCCTCGATGGTTTCTCGGGTTACTTTCAGATTCCCATTGATCCGCAAGATCAAGAGAAGACCACTTTCACGTGTCCCTATGGAACTTTTGCTTATAAACGTATGCCATTTGGTTTATGTAATGCTCCGGGCACGTTTCAAAGATGTATGATGTCCATATTTTCCGACATGATCGGGAAAACTATGGAGGTCTTCATGGACGATTTTTCGGTCATTGGGGATTCGTTTCAATCATGCCTCTCCCATTTAGACGACATGCTCAAATGTTGTGAAGACACAAAGTTATGTCTAAATTGGGAGAAGAGTCACTTTATGGTCAAAGAGGGCATTGTCCTCGGCCATAAAATTTCAAAGAATGGGATTGAGGTTGACAAAGCCAAAATTGATGTCATTGCAAAATTACCGCATCCTACTACCGTCAAAGGTATTAGGAGCTTTTTGGGTCATGCCGGTTTTTACCGTAGGTTTATTCAAGATTTTTCTAAAATCGCCCGGCCTATGACCCATCTCCTCGAAAAGGATGCTCCTTTTATCTTCTCACCTGAGTGCGTAGAAGCTTTTGAAACTCTTAAGAAAAAGCTTACTGAGGCACCTATTCTTGTTGCCCCCGATTGGGACTTGCCCTTTGAACTTATGTGTGATGCTAGCGATTATGCTATAGGGGCAGTCTTGGGGCAACGCAAGTCTAAACACTTTCAGCCTATACACTATGCAAGCAAAACGATGACCGAGGCTCAAAGTCATTACACCACCACTGAAAAAGAATTACTAGCTGTGGTGTATGCCTTTGAAAAATTCCGATCATATTTGATCTTGACCAAAAGCATAGTGTATACGGATCACTCGGCTTTGAAGTACCTTTTTGCAAAACAAGATGCAAAGCCGAGACTTCTTCGTTGGGTTCTCCTCCTACAGGAATTTGATATCATTATTCGTGATAAAAAAGGAGCTGAGAACCTAGCTGCTGATCATCTCTCCCGATTGGAGAACCCCCATCAAGATGTCTCCGAAAAAAGGGAAATTAATGAAACCTTCCCTCTCGAGACACTCAATGCGGTTGCCTTTCGGGGAGATTCTGTTACCCCATGGTTTGCCGATTTTTCAAACTACCTTGCGGGTAACTTTATTGTGAAAGGGATGTCATCCCAACAGAAGAATAAATTCTTCAAGGATGTCAAACATTATTTCTGGGACGACCCCTACTTGTTTAAAATCTGTGCGGATCAAGTCATCCGGCGGTGTGTTTATGGCCAAGAAGCCTCTGAAATTCTAAAGGCTTGCCATGCTGGTCCCACGGGGGGCCACCATAATCCAAACTACACCGCCAAAAAGGTGTTTGATTCCGGTTTCTTTTGGCCCACAATTTACAAGGATGCCCAGGAATTAGTCAAATCCTGTGACGCTTGTCAACGTCACGGGAATATTTCACAAAAGAATGAAATGCCACAAAATGCAATCCAAGTTTGTGAAATCTTTGACGTATGGGGCATCGACTTTATGGGGCCATTTCCATTATCTCATGGAAATAAGTACATACTCGTGGCTGTTGACTATTTGTCAAAATGGGTTGAAGCCAAAGCTTTACCCACTAATGATGCCCGAGTAGTCGTGAAATTTTTGAAAGCTCTTTTTGCTCGATTTGGAACTCCACGTGCTATAATTAGCGATCGTGGTACGCATTTTTGCAATGACAAATTCGACAAAGTCATGCAAAAGTATGGTGTAACTCACCGTCTTTCTACTGCGTACCACCCTCAAACAAGTGGACAAGTAGAAGTTTCAAATCGGGGCATTAAGAGAATATTGGAAAGAACTGTAGGTGAGAATCGTGCATCGTGGTCGGATAAGTTAGATGATGCACTCTGGGCTTTCCGTACGGCGTATAAAACACCCATTGGGTGCACGCCATACAAGCTTGTGTACGGGAAAGCGTGCCATCTTCCGATCGAGCTTGAGCATAAAGCCTATTGGGCCCTCAAGCATGCCAATTTTGACCTAAAAACGGCGGGTGATCACAGGAAAGTTCAACTGAATGAATTAAATGAACTTCGTGATCAAGCTTACGAGAACTCTTTGATCTATAAGGAAAAGACAAAGAAGATTCATGACTCCAAAATCAAAAACCGCGTTTTCAACGTTGGTGATCGAGTCCTTCTTTTCAATTCTAGACTCAAGATCTTCTCGGGAAAGCTCAAAACCCGATGGACTGGTCCATTCACTATCACAAAAGTCTACCCTTATGGCACCGTCGAATTATCTCAAAATGACAGTCCTAATTTCAAAGTGAATGGACATCGGTTGAAACACTACTTTGGAGAGGACATACCATCCATGTTTGTCCCGGATCTCCAAACGTTCCCCAAGGACAATTAAATTCGGGGATCGAGTCAAGCTAGCGACTCGGTGAACAAAAATTAGCAACATATATGGGTTTTCACCCGTATTTCTGACTTCTTTCTACTTTCTACCACCCTAGTGTGGGGGAATGGCCAACCCCCCGCTATTTGAAAATGTATATATGTATATAAGTTTCTAAAAAAAAAAAAAAAAAAAAATGTGTTATTGTAGGTACAGATAAAAAAAGTGAAAAATACAAAACGATTTCCCACAGTTAGTTTTTAATATTATCCTTTTACGTTCAAGGATTCGGCATAATAGCCGGGACTTTGAATATTGAGGACAATATTCAATTCTAAGTGTGGGGGAGGGGAAAATTCTAGTGAATTTTATCACATTATATCCTAGAATCCCCGTTTTTGGCCTAAAATTTTAAAAATTTTTCACTTTATTTCAAAATTTTTGTGGTAATCAGTCCGCCGTGTCTAAACGACAAAAGGGATTGGCTAGTCCAGGAGCAAATGGCTCTTGGTAAAGACATCTTAAATCCGTTGACGGCTTGCAATTTGCCCAAAATTGTATGGTTCCTCGACTCCCCGAAAACAAATGAGTTGGCTAGCCCGCAAGATTATGGCTTGTGGTAAAGGCCGTGGAAAAACCATAATTGGTAATCAGCTCACCAAGATGTTGACTATTCCATCAAGAGCTGGCTAGTCCAGGAGCAAACGGCTCCTGGTAAAGACAAATCAAATCCGTTGAAAGCTGGTGGTTTGCTCAAAATCACACGGTTATCAGGTGTGCCACAGTTCTTACACCTGACTACTCCAGAAGTGATGGCTTTTGGTAAAGAGTTTAAAATCCATCAAGTTTTCCAAAAATATTGCTAGGGACTAGCAATAGTTTAGTGTGGGGGATTGATGAGTGCTCAAACACTCATCATTTTTGTCGTATTTAAACTGCCAAAACATCCGAAAACGCTCAGAAATGCATCAAAATACTTAAAATATCCCAGGGATTGTATTTTATACGTTTCTAATGCAAAATCAGCAAAAACAATAAAAAACGAGCAAAGTTTACACAATTGGCAGTTTTAGTCCCCCGACTTTCAAAAATTTACAAAACTAGTCCCTAAGCATATGTTTTGAAAGAAAAGTCAACCTAAGGCATTTAGAAATCAAAATTTATCAAATATTGTCCTTAGGTAAAAACTTTGGAAAATTTACACTTTTGGTCCCTGCAGTTTGGGAAACTGACGAAATCAGTCCCTGGGAATTTTAAATGGAAAATACACTTTTGTAACCTTCATCTTTTGGGAATGTAACATGTTTGGTCCTTGGATTAACTTTGGAGGATATGCAAATTGGGTCGCTTAATTTTCAGCAAATACAATTTTGTCCTTGTGTTGTTATTACCAAACAAACCAAACGGACCCTTTGCATTTTGTAAAATAAAACTAGCCAATCCACTCCAAATACAATCCCACCCCAGCCCACTCATTTCCTTGGCCCAAGTCCACCACAGCCCATCCCCACCATTTCTAATAAAAATAAAACAAACCGTTTAACAACTCAACCCTTCCCCCCTTTTTCCTTGCCGCCCTAACCAAACAACACCTCAGCCTCCATAACCTGCTACTCCAACAAACTTGTCCCCCCCTCTTCTCCTACCCAGCCACCCTATCCCACTCACCTCCCAAGTCAACCCCAACAATATTATTTCACCCCCCCACACCCTTATTATACCAACACCCATCCTAGGGCTGCTGAGAGAAGAAGAAAGGTCAAATCAAGCGAGGAGATGTCTTCCAGGGAACAAAAGCAATACAAAAGCAAGAAGACAAAGAAAAAAAAAGGAGAAAAAAGTACCCTGGTTCAAGTCTTCATTTTTGAGTAAGCTTGCACTATTTATGATCATCAGTTACAATTGTAGGTTGTTATGTTTGTTTATGCTCAATTTACCTCCTTATAGCTTAAGGGATAAAGTTCTAGTTCATAATTAAAAGCTGTGACACCATTTCACCTTATTCTAATTTATATTGACAAAAATGGCATTGTGAAGGTTTATGTTCATAAGTCATCAAAATTGGTCTCTGAGTGCTTATACCAAATCTATTCATGAACTTGAAACATGGTCTAGTGAAACTGTGGTCTAAATCTCTGTGTATCTTTGAAAACTCCATTTTCTTAGGTTTAAAGGGGTGTTTGGTTCATGGAGGTGTGCTGAGTTTCAGCTTGTTTCAGGGGTTAATATTGGTTTGAATAAGTCACATTAGGGTCTAATAGTTTAGTGTAGTGATAAAATTAGTAAGTCACAGAAAAAAAAGTCAAATCACTTGTTTAATTTCTAGTTTTCAATAACTGTTAAGAGTCTTAGGTTCATGATCCTAACTTTCAGTTCATAAGTGATTGTGGTATGTTACATTAGCCTTAAAACAGTTCTTAAATCACACATTAAGTCATTTAGGGTCTTAGAAATCTCAATTAAGTCAACTGATGTGCAAAAAGGAAAAAGTCAAATGTGCATTTTGAAGAAATGGGACATATTTCACATCACTTTGTAGGGTTCAATGTTTGATGGAATTAAGTGAGGTTTGTTGATTTGAATTCTCTGTCAGCTTGTTAATCAAAATCAAAAAGGACTTTGGAAATTAAAAATCATTTGCTCACTCAAAATTGAACTTGAAACTGCTTACCTGACATAAAAATGCCCTGCATCAGATTTGGTGCACTTTCCATTTGAGTACCATTTGGGCATTTCTTGGCCAATTTCTGAGATTGTTGTTGATTTAAACTCCCCCCTAGGTAGTGTTCAAGTTTATGCTTTTTGGTTGCCTCCTAGCTGCTTATCCAGAGCTTATTAGAACCCTTCTTTTTGCTTATTTTCAATGCATGCTGCTTATACTCAGTGAAAACTGAGTTTGTTTGATTTATGCTTTTTCCTTGATACTTGTTGTTGTGAGTGGTTCCATTAGTGTTAATAGTTGTCATCATTATTGTTTCCTAGCTGTTTAAGTTCTTGCAAGTTCATTGGTCTATTTAGCATTAAGCTTTTTGACCTGAGCACCAGAACCAAAACTGAGGACCCAGTCTGTGACCCAACCTTTCCAAGCTTTTCACAAGCTCACCTTTGAGCTTCAAGGCTCAAGCCTTGGCTTTCTGAGTAGCCTCCCAGAGTGGGTATTTAGATCACCCCCCTCCTAAGACCTTTGACCAAACCTGTGGACCCCACCTTAGGCTCCAAGTGACCCCTTGGGCCTGTTTGAGTTCTGAGTGATTTTTTAAGTGCTTATTTGGTGTGTAAAGCTTATACCTGGTGCTTATTTGGAATTATATTTCTCATTTCAAGTTATTATTCAGTTACCTTGGCTTGTTTGTTCATTTGGAAGTATAATTCTAGCTTTTTCAAATTCACCAAACTCCTAATAAGCTCAATAACCCACTGTTGAGAACTTGGTCTTGCACACAGCTTATTAATAAGCTTCAACCAAACTTGCTTTGTAAAAAGTGGTTGATTTTAGTTATAAAACAGTTTGGTAAAAGAAAAATTTGAAAAAGACAAAAAAATTAGAAGTGATAGCTTCTATTTAAGCTATCTTAGCTTATTTTCTGCTTATTTATAAGCAACAATTGTTCTTAAATTTTTCTTAAGCTTCTGGTACCAAAATAGATTTTTAGGAATTTTTTCAGAATTTTCTGTAATCATTTAGTATTTTTTATAATTTAGTTTAATTTAAATTAATTAATTAAATAGTTTTTAATTAGTAATAATTAATTTAAAGTTAGGAAAAATAGTTTATCTGTTTCAAAATTAGTTTTATATTATTTTAGATTTTTCTAAATTTTATTTTCATTTTTCTAGTTAATTTTCATAATTATTTGTAATTTAGGATATTTTAGTTAATTAAAAAGTAATTAGAAATTAGTAATTAATTAATAGCAATTAATTAAATAGTGTAAAAAATATTTTTCTTTTTCTAAAAATTTTATTAAGTCATTAGGATTGTAAAAATATAAATTTCACATTCGTAGGACTTTATTTGTGCACGTTTCACTTTTATTTTTGCGCGTTCGCGTTGTTTTTAATTCAAACGCGCGTTTTTAGGTTAACTTACGTTTCTAGATAATCTAATCATCAGTAATTGTTAATAAAGTGTTTCTAAGTCATTTTCCATCATAATCCCGTAGTTTAACCACTCAAATCAAATTCCTGATACTCCTGTTAAATCACCCGATCACTTAAAACGTTTTTTAATACAATTGCCTACCTCGCTGGGACATAACGACCTGGGAATACCCTGTACTCCTTGGTTAGTTGGTTTTAGACGTTTGACTAGGTTTACCATCACCTGGGAAACTTAGTTGACCGTTTAGGACCAATCAATATAATGCTTGTGGAATGAAGTTTGCGGATTTCCTGGAGATTGTAAAACTTAATAATTCAACAAAAACTTTAAAACTCCGTTAGAAAAAAACAAAACTAGTAAAATTTCCAGATTTTTACACGTGACGCCGTCAAGAGCAAGCTCATGACGCCGTCAGAAGTGACCTGCAGAAATTCTTATGTTAAGTTTCCGGAAAATTTCTGGAAAAACTTGGTCCTACTTCCTGGAAAATCCTGCAAAACTTCATTATGACTCAATACAAGCATTTGACTCTAACAAATACGAATATACATGTTCACTTAATATTGGGGAGAATCATGATCGGTTTGTTTCTTAAAAACATATTTGGGGTTTCCCCTTACACTTATCTTTTGCAAAAATACTTTTAGGTGGAGTTAAGATTAGGCCAAAACAACAAAGTAAAGTATTTCCACTTTTTAATTTAGAAACATGATCTACCAACAATAAAAATAAAGCATGCATACGGAAGCAAATAACAAACAAACAAAATAAAATCACACAAAGCATGGGTTGCCTCCCAAGAAGCGCTTTTCTTTATTTACGAGTCTTGTAGCTAGACTCAAGGTCATGGGTTACTACGTGACCTCATCCCTTGAGATGATGTACCCCATGTAGTTGTGATCATTACTATTGTGGTGGTAGTGCCTTAACCTGTCGATACTTGCAATCACCTCTCCACCTACTTTACTTCTCAGGTTAACCATCCCATCTTGGTTCATGCTCTCAATTGTGAAAGGCCCATACCACCAAGGACTTGGTTTATCGGGTGGTATTGTTGTTTCCAAGTGTCTTAAGAGCACCAAATTCCCTTCCTCGAATGGGATATGACTTTCTGCTGGTCGATTATGTTCGAATTTGACATGAACCTTATTGCTTTTGCTTCTTTCATATTTAGCCTCCTTGTAGCTTTTGATTCTTGCCTCCCATGCAAGAATTTTATTCTGAACACAAATGGGTGTCGTGTCAATGTTGTTTTTGAGCTCTCTCCAACTCAAATTCTCATGTCCACTTCGCAAAGTCATGGGGAAGCTAATATTTCTTTTTCCAGATTTAAGCTCAATTTTCTTGCCTTCATACTTAATGACAGCTCTAGCGGTAGCGAGGAATGGTGCCCCAAGGATTATTGCATGCATCCATCTCCCTTATCATCGATGATCATAAAATCAACTGGGTACATGAATCCTGCGACGTTAACTAATACATCTTCTGCGATTCCTAGGGGGTACACGTACGAGTGTCCAGCGAGGGACAACCTAACACGAGTAGGGGCTGGCATTTTTGACGTTAGTTGGATGTAAATAGTTAGGGGCATAAGATTTACTTCCGATCCTTGGTCGGCGAAAGCACTAAGATATTTCAAATCGCCGATGCTTGTTGGTATCTCAAAGTTCCCACACGCTATCTGCTTAGTAGCCACTTTTTGTACCAATAGCCTCTCGAATATTGACCCCCAGGTAACGTATCATACTCATCCTTTCCCTTTTCCTTTTTCCCAGAACCCTGTTTGGAAGGTTGGTTACGCCCGTCACCCTTAATCCAATTTGTTATGGTGTTTTCGTTTATATCATGTCTCAGGTAGTGACTCAAGGGCTGGGATTTTGGTGGCTTATCTAAGGTCTATTTAGTAGAGGCTTCTACCTTCTCGTCATCCTTGTGGACAATTGTGATGGAATTAACAAATTGGGTAGTGGGGGTGACGTTTTCTTTCCTTAGTAGCATTCTTTCGGGGGTTCTCTGGTTGGCATACTCCTCCAATAGACTTATCATCTCATTCATTTTCTCTTGCATCTCCTCTTTTTGCTTATAAACTGCTTCCTCGAATCTAGCAAACTGATCTGAATGAGTTGCCATATATTCTCTCATCCTAGCTTCAAACTCCGAGCTAAGCTCCTCGGGAGGGGAATAAGGTGAGGCATAGTTTTGTAAAGTCTCGATATTTTCTCTAGAAGGTGACTCTGATAATGGTGTTGAAGTCAGTTTCGAGACAGAATTGACAGTAGCCCGTCTAGGACTTAAGTGTCTCCTTTGCCTTTCCTCAAAATAGTCAACTTTTGCCTCGAGTTTGCATAGGAGTTCATCGGGGATTTCGGTGGTTCCTCCAGATGTTGAGACTGCATTGATGGCCGCTTTTATTATATGATTAAACTCCCACATCTCTTGATTATTGGCGGCGAGCTCCTCAAGAATTGCCCAGGACTCCTCGGCGTTCTTATCACGCAGTTTACCTCCCGCGGCCCTATCGATTGTACGTTTAGTGTGATAGTCAACATGGTCGTAGAAAATCTGAACTAATAACCAACGGTTTATACCATGATGAGGGACCTTATGGAGGAGATCCTTAAAACGGGCCCATGCTTCGTAGAAAGTTTCACCCTGATGTTGTTCAAACATCAAAATGTTATTTCTGAGCATTGCAGTCTTCCCCAGTGGGAAGAATTGAGTAAGGAAGCGATTGGTGAGATTATCCCATGTGGTGATGGATCCCGTGGGTAAACGCTCAAGCCATTGACTACCTTGATCCCATAGAGAGAATTGGAATAGGCGTAATCGGGTTGTCTCTCTAGTTGCAACATCTAGGTCTATGGAGTCTGCGATTTTAAGGAAGTCTTTAAGATGTTGATTTGGATCTTCGGAACGAAGTCCATGGAATGCACATCCTCTTTGCACCAACCGGATTGTGTCGGATCTCAAGGGGGTCACATTGGCTCCGGTGAGCTCAATGGTGTTCCGGTAGCCTTGGTGGCTAGGTCGGGAATACTCTCCTAAGGTTCGGGGCCTAAGAGGTTCGAGTGGTAGGTTTTGTTGTGGTGGGATGACGGGTTCAAAGATGTTCCCATTGTGCATGATGTCGGGTGGTGAAGAGTTACGAACAAAAACACAAAGAAATAAGATAGACTAAAGAAACCCTAAAAATAAAAATAAAATCTTACTAGAATGGAACCTAGCAAGTAGACCTAATAAAAAGAAATTCTAACCTAGACAATAACTATTCCCCGGGCTGCGGCGCCAAAAACTTGATGCGTGGGGATTGCACCAGGCTTTACCTCTCGAGGGACCTCGAGAAGCTTACAACCCCTACCAGGCAGTGTACCTGATCGTTGTAGTATAATATAGTGACAAGTACCGGGGGATTGATCGTTCAGCTAGGAATAGTGTTGCTAGGATTAGAAAACCTAAATACTAGTTCTAGAGATGAGGGATGATTCTTTTTGTATTTTTTATATTTTTTAGAAAGCAAGTAAAAAATCTCGGGTTTTGAAGGATATGGGCGGAATTAGTTGCTAGTCAACTAACCCAATACTAAAGATGCAATCAAAATAAAATACTAGAAATGAAAATAAAACTATATTAAACTAAGGTTGTGAGCAATAAGTGGAGAAATGTGTTTACTTAGATTTCACTACTCCCTAGATATCTTTTACACGTTAATTACTTGTTATAGTTGCGTGGATGACGGATTGTATTCCTTAATACCATTCATGGGGTGGCGTACTTAACTCCCCAATCCTATGAGTGCCTACTTCACTCCTATGTCGAGCCGGCTATGAAGCTCCTAACATGGGATCATTAGAATTTACTCATGCATTAAATACAACCAATAAAACCTAGTACACATCGGTTCATGTTTCCTAAGACGTTCAAGCATGTTACCATTTGGAGATCTGCCAGTTTTCTTAAGCCTAACATTGAAATCATTCATCCAATACAACCATAAACAAGTAATCAACACATAATCAACATCTAGGTTTCATTAGATCTAAGCAAACACAAGATAAATCTAGCCTAGCATGGTGGAATCAAGACAAGCACAAGATATAGACAACCAACACATAGACATATTGATTGAATTAGTAGAACACTTATCTCAATTACACATGTAAGGGTTCAAGGGCTGAAAACCCTTGAAAAACCTGTAAAATTTGTATGTGGTTCGGCCTTAGGGTTTCTCCAAAACTTGTTCCTCCCTTATGAATGAAAATTAGAAAACTATATATAGAAAATTGAGTCTGACGGCGTCAAGAACAAAGGGGTGACGCCGTCATCTCGCCGCTAAAAGAATCCTCGGACTGCCTTGATCTACATCTGACGCCGTCATGTATTAAGTTTTTCCAGGCCGTCACGTATTTAACTCTTGACACTCTTCCTTGTGACGCCTTCATTTCTGTACTGGGCCGTCATGCAATTTACTCTTGACGCCGTCAGGATGGTACTCTTGACGCCGTCACATACTGTTCCCAGCTTGGAAAATTAAGTCTTTGGCGTTTTCTTCACTTTTATGCTCCAAAAACGTCCGGATTGCTTCCTTTTCCGGATTTCTCTCCCAAAGTACCTAAAATCACAAAAGGAACGATTTAGGGCAATATTTGATCAAATAAATTCAATTCCGGGCTTAAATGACCCCCTAAAAGTAGTTCATTTTTCTCCTCATCACTTATATAGGATTGCTAGATAGCTCTTTAGTGCTTATTCTGCTGAATTTTTCATAGGCCTGCTAGTTTCTAATTGTGTTTGTTATTGTGATTTGTTGGTTTATTTCTGTTCCAATTAGTGTTAGGTAGTTGTATACACTGTTTCTGAGTGCTGGCTTATTTTGTATCTTTATCTGCTTTTGAATTAGCTTATTCTTCAATTGCTCATTGCTTGTTTCAACTGATTCTGTGTTATTTTCTGATCTTATTTGAACATTACTGGGTTTGTTGTTGCATATTACATTTGTGATTCCTGTTTGGTTAAGTTTTGTGGCAAGTGCTTATCAATAAGCACTTGCCATAAGCTGTTTTAGCTATAATAAGCACTTATGCTTATCTTTTTCTTTTCAAAATTTTTCTGCAAGCTTTTCATATTATTTTAGATTTTCTGTAAATGTTTTATATTTTCTGAGTTGATTTGATATTTTTCTTAAATTTTCTTCATTATTAATCATTTTTAAATCAATTTTAATAATAAAAAATCCATGAAAATACAGAAAAAGCTTTTAAAAATACAAAAATATTTTAGATAATTCTTTTATAATATTTTAGATTTTTCAGATTAGATTTTATAATTTTCCCATTATTTTTTCACATTTTCTTTTATTTTTAATCAATTTTTAATTCAATAAAAATAAATCATAGAAAATAAATAAAAATCAATAAAAATATTTTTCTTTTCTCAAAATTCTTTTTATTAGTTTAAGATTTTTAGAAACTTGTTTCACGTTTGTAGGATCATTTTTAGTATAAAAGTCACGTTTTATTTCGTACGTTACGTTTAATTTCGCGTTTGCATTTCCGTTTTTACGATTTTAGACTTTTGTGCATATATAGCTTGTACATCCTGCTTAGTTTACTATTAATTTTCATTATTTGAATTCCAAAATCATATTCTTCACTTTACCACTTTTCACGATTCGATTTCGCGATTCGATAATTCACGACTCCATTCTACCTTCGTTGGGAAAATGACCCGGGAAATACTTTCAAGAGTATTTATTTGGAAAAATAAATATATACTAAAACGACTAAATCAAAATGGCGCCGTTGTCGGGGAAGGTTGAAGTAAATTTTTGATTTTCGTTTTTTGAAATTGTGTTTTGAAAACCTTCCTTGTATATATTTTCTATAAAAACCAAAAAAAAAAAAAAAAAAAAAAAAAAAAAAAAAATGAAAAATTCAAAACACTTTTCCTAAATTGTTTACAAAAATACAAAAATAATAAAGCTACAGTCTCGACTCTCTCGTGGAAGGGAGGGCGTTGTAAACCAAATAAGTCTTACAACATAAGAAAAACGTGAAATTAGTTGTTTATCGGATTACTTCAATTCAACAACCGATTAAGCGGGAAAATTCTTTTCTCTCGTTTCGTCGCGAGTAGTTTTGAAGGAAACGATTACAATTAACGTAACGTTTGAAAAAAGAAAATAAAAGTTTGAGATTTGTTTTTCAATTAATAAGAAAAATCCAAAAATATTTTTCTTTTTCATATTTGATTTTCACTTTTATTTTGATTTATTTTATGATACGAAAAACCAAAAATAATCTTCTTATCCTCTTATCATTTGATTCTTTTTCTTTAACCCTCTAAACCGATAATTCTTTCACTTTCTCCCTTATATGTTTAATTCTTATGGATCCGATTTGTTATAATTGTGGAGAACCTTTCTTCGGAGGGTTATGTGTGGTGTACGTGCAACCAATGTGGTGATAATATTCATGATGGAGTTTGTTGGAATTGTAATTCTCCCGCGTATGATCAAAGATCATTCAATAATCCGTCAAACGTTCCCGATATCTATCTAACACCACCACCACCTTCGTTTAATTTCTATAATTGTGGAAACCCTTCCGAAGAAGGAGTATCGTGTGGGCAATGTTTTTGTAACCAATGTGGATACACGAATTGTATGTGCTACGCCCCGAGTGCTGAAACGTCTTATGATTGTGATACGAGTTTTGATAATTATCCTCAAAACGATTTCAATCATCCTTTTCAAAACTCTTATGAGCAAGTACCGTAGTTTAATGGAGAATCGTCAAATTTTGAAAATTGTGGGGGATCGTTTTGAATTTTTATTATGAGCCGAATTCATGTTACAATGGTTTTAACCAACCCCCACAAACTTCTGAATTTACTAATCAAATTTTTGAAATTAAATCCATTATTGAGAAGTTAAAAGAAATGGTGGTTAATCGTATTACATCTACTTCCGAACCTCATGTGAAATCAATGGAAGAAATTCTTGCCGAAGAAAGAAAAACTAAATTTTGTGAGTGTTGTATGTACGACGATGATGATCCCATGATTACGATTGTTTTTAACTCTCAAAGGGAATCTATCTCTCCTTCCGTAGAACCCGAGGACTCTCTAAAAATGGGGGACGAGCATCTAAACACTACTCCGGCAACGGAATCGGACGAATTCAATAAGTCTAGTGTTGAGAACCTCGTCCCAATCCCAAGTGACTCCGGGGGAATTTCTAACGGTATTGATGAATTTGTTGAAAATAATCGTCTTGACAATCCGAATGATCGTGTTGAGATATTCTCCGATTCTGACGATGACAATTCTATATCTTGTGGAGACATCGACTATGTGGATGAAGTACCTTTTGATCTCGTCAGCTTAGAAGAAGAGAATTATGTTGAAAACGAAGTTGAATTCGATCATCCTAAAGATATTGATGACCTTGTTCCAAGGGTTTTCGAAACATTCAATATGACTTTCACAAATCCATTATTTGATTTCGATTTGGAATTGACTCTTGATAATCCAATCTTCGATATTCCTTGTGATGAGTCCGAAATGGAACCCGAGGTTCAGGATTCACATAATTTGATTGATTCTCTTCACGAGGAGTTCTCCGATGAACTTTCTCATATCATTTCTTCTCTGGGTATAGAGAATGATGAAAATGACCTTCGAAGAAGTGTGCTTACTAAAGAATTACATAATGATGATTTACCTTCCGATGCCGATTCATTTCTCTTCGATTTACTGTCTTCTCGTCCACCCACGGAACCACCCGATGTGGATTATGAATCCGATACGAATGAAGATATTCTTGGAGTGGTGGACGAGACTTATGATCAAGATGTTCCTATGCTTGATATTTTACCCACCCAACCCACCCATGATTCTGATGATGTTTATGCTTTTACCATCTGGGTGTTCTACCCGTTCTTCACTTATCCCATAATTTCTTCACTTTTCCACTCCACCGGGAGTGAGGATACCGTTTTTGACCCAGGCATCTCTGTTTTTCATGCCAGGTGTCCGTTTCAATTGCTCTCCCTAAGGACGAACTAATTCGGGGATCGAGTCAAGCTCATGTGACTCGGAAATAAAAAACAAGCGCTTCGTGGGAGGCACCCCATGCTTATCCTTTCATCTTCTTAAATTTCTTATTTCTAACAAGTGACGTGAGGAGGGCTACCTCTTCCAAATCTTGTGTTTTGTTGTTGTTTGTGAATGTCCAGGATTTGCCCGAATAATGAAGACTCTCGTGCTCGTTTTTTTGTCTTTACTCAAGTTTCATCATTCGTTGCTTATCCAAATATCCTAATCTTATTGACTAACATTTATCTTTTGGCATAATTAATAAACGGCCTTAGATTTATATAGGAGAACCCTTACCTTTTAAACATTGAGGACAATGTTTCGTTTTAGTCTGGGGGGGGGGGGGTGATATTTCGATCTGGTTTTTGCCTTGTACTATGTCGTGTACTCTTGCAACTCCGTTTTTCCACCAAAAATGAAAAAAATTGAAAAAATTTGAAAATTTTCAAAAATTTTAAAGAAAAATGAATGAAAAAGTCATGAAAAAGCACAAAAAAAAAAAAAGAGAAAAAATTGAAAAAAGTTGTGCAAAAATATAATGTTTTGACACCTTGTTGACTTTCCAGCTGGCGAGAGTAGGAATAAATATTTTGACTTGACCGGGCGTGCTGAGCCTTAGCTTGTTCCCTTAACCAATGATAATCACATAAGCTTGTGCTAGTTTTGTACACCAGGAGCTATAAAATGCGAATTCTTTCTTAAGAATCTGCAAGTTCCCGTACTTGACTTTATACATGCGCAGCTTAAAAGCTTTCGCTAGTCTTTTATATCAGGAGCTAGAAAACGCGAATTCTTCTTCTAGAATTTGCAAGTTTCCGTAACAGACTTTATATATGCGTGGCTGATTATCGGCGAAGTATTCGCTGGTTTCATTATTTGGAATCTTAAATTGCGAAGAGCGAGAAATGATATAGTTTATTTAGAAGTTAGATGCTAAACGTGGAGTAATGGTTCTCTTTAGAGCTCATGAGAGGTACTTGTGGCTTTTTACTCCCATAAAATACGTCACCGATATATAATAGATGTTCTAGGTTAATTAGTGGTATTTTGGTTTAAATAATATTTAGTTCTTTATTTTCTTAAGAGAATCTTTGCTTTAGAAGTTGGGTACATATCAAGGAACATCAAAAATAAGAGCAAAAAAAAAAATTAAAAATCAAAAGTCAAAAGTTGATTATCTATGTGGTTTTGGAGCTACCCGATAAGCTTCCATTGATGTTATGAAAAAAGTCAAGAAAGAAAGAAAAAAGTGAAAAGTATGAAAAATATGATAAAAGTGAAAAAAGTGAAAAATGAAAAAAAAAAAAAAGTGAAAGTTGAAAGTTATGTTGAATAAGAGCTTGAATGTAAATAAGTTGTTGGCGCGTGAGGTGCATGTGTGTAATTCTGAATTGGATACATGAGGTGCACGTGTAGTACTCCGCAACTTATATATGATATCGTATGTACCAAAATTCCTTGATGTGGACCGAATTTCTATTGCAGTGGTTCTTAAGAGAAAATGGATAACTACTTATCGTTTAAACTTAGGTGTCACTATCAGACTTAAAAATATTGAAACGAAAAAATATGAAGCAATTCATTTCTCAACAAAAATAAAATATTGAGATACAAAACCTAGGACATGGGAGTAAGGAGTTTCCACAAGTAACTATTATGAGTAGTGTTAGCATCTAATTTGTAGATAAGCTGTGATCTCGTTTGTACGCTTAGTTTGGGGACCCGTGAAAAATCAAGGATGACGATTTTTATCCGTACAGTCACTTTTTTATGAAAAGTGTTTCTACTCGTTGACCCTAAAAATTATTGCATAATAATGAAAGTTCAACAAACCATCACAAGTATGAAGTATGAAAATTCCAAAAATAGAAGTGAAAGTGGAATAAAGAAAACTTTTGGAAAACGGGGCGTTTTCGGGATTAAATGATTTTGAAATCTCTTTTGAACGTTCTTGATACTTTTCAAAGTTAGTAGAAAGAGTTTCTAAGTTATTTATCTCGAGAATGTGACGTGATTACATTGCGTGAGGACACGGCAATACTTTAGTCTGGGGGATTTTGGTGTGTATTAATTTACACACCTTTTCTTTACCAAATACCGGACCAAAACGACCAAAAGCCGACTTTAATATGCCAAATACGTTGTGTTTTTGTGTTTATGAGTATACAGGTACGAATATTGTGAATATGGACAAAAGGAAAGCAAAACCCGACAACACGAGCACGAGATTTGGAAAAAGGTTCAAAAGCCGAGATCGGGGAGCAATTTTCATTTATGGATCACATTTGAGCACAATGTTTCAAAATAAACCTTGAAGAATATTCATTTTCCAAATTTTGCCCTTGGGTCAAGTTTACAAAAATGGCAGAATCAGTCCTTGTGTTTTCAGGAATTACAAAAGTGGTCCTTATGGTTTATTAAGCTTAAACTATTAAACTCTCAAATTAAATCATAAGCTTAATATCACTTTAATCATTTTCAGTCCACCAGCTATCCAAGCCCACCAATATTCTAAACCAAGCCCAAACTATAAACACAACCCGACCCATCCCACTTAAATATACCCGGTCAAACCCCCAAATTCCCCGGTCAAACCCCTAAACTATAAACGCGCCTTTTTATTCCTTTTTCCCTATTTTACCCAACTTCCCTCAAAGAACCCTAAATATCCTTCTCTAAAATTACCTCGTATTAAGGGCATGATTGACAAATTACTGAAGCTTGACAACGTGTCAGAGGGTGACAGCAAAGGAATGCCATGTGGATGGCTATGATTTGCTTGGACGCGTCACCACAACATCTGATTGGTTAGCCTGCGTCACAAGGGATCCAAGGAGCATATTCTTGAGAAGATTCCACTTCCAGAAGGTTCAAAGACGCTCCTCACTCAGCTATATAAGGAGCTTCACTCCTCACATTGGAGGCTGTTAGTCGTTAGGTTAGGAGTAGGATTAGCTTTAGAGTAGTTTAGGGTAGCATTAGCTTATTCCAGCTTGTTTGTAGCTTAAATTCTCCCTTTGTAATCAAATTCTCAGTTTTAAAAAAGTTTTAATTTTAGCTTTCTTAAATCTCCTGTTACATTTACTTTTAAAAATTTTCAATAGAATAGACTTGTTTAAGCTTTTATTTCCTGCTCTCATAAGCTCACCTAAGCTTGTTGTAGCCTTGGTAAATTTACCTTTGTTGAATTCTGCTTTAATGTTTAAGAATCAACTTAGTCAACAAAAGTCAAAGGGTATGATAATGAAGATTCTGGGTTTAATTAGTTTTAGATGTATGATTTCTAGGTTACTTTTGAGCCTATATAAAGATAGGCTTTGATCAAATGAAACCTCTGTTCGGCTGAGGTTGGAATTGTAAGTTCTCTAGTTTAATTTTGGCTTCATAATTCAATTTCTAGCTTAATTAGAGTAGATCTTTATTCCTTGCTTGATTACTGTGATACTTAGTCTTGTTTGTTCATTAAATAGCAGCTGGATAGTTAATTTTTCTATTCAAAAGTAGTTTGCATCATATAATAATAGATTGCATAGTATTTGACTCAAACTGTTTCACAACTGTCACTTTTGCAATTTGTAAATCTGTGGTGAATCTATTAATTGGATCTGTGTTTCTGAACTGATATTGACCTATTTGATCATAATTCAAGGTGGTTTAGACACTATATAGACTGATTCTCAGTTTTGCTTCATAATAGGTTCATAGCAGTTTGTTAGCTAGTGTTTGGTTCTTTTGACTTTTGTTAGTCAAACTTGGTTTAGGCCATATTTCGGTTTTGCTTTAGCTGTTACTTGATAATATAAGTAGGTTAGGAGCATCTCTCTGTAGTTTTACATAGTTTGCTTCATTTGCACCATTGACTTGAATTTGGAAGTTCATAACAGCCTAGGACTCAGTTCTTATATTTAAGGTGTTGGTTGTATTGTTTTTGTTTCTCAAATTTAGTACATTTGCATGTTTTTTTATTCTGGTTAATTAGTTTTAGGTATTTAGCTTGCTTCAGCCCGTTTCTACCCATTACCTTATCAGAATTTCCACTTACATGCTTTCAAATTAATTGTAACAGTATAGTTGAGATCCTATAGAAATTAGGAGTTGTTGGTGTTTTGGTTCATTCATTTGTGCTGCATTTACATGGATATTTAGTCCTGGATTCATAGATTGTTAGCCAAAGTTTCATTTTACCCACTTTTGACCCATTTGGTCACTAGCTGTTTCAATTGTCCTCGTTCCAGCAGCTCTCATAAGCTCTATAGGATCTGAGATTTGGTGTTTGTACTATACGATTGATGGTTATTGTAATGTTCCACTTTTTAGCGTCGAGCTTTTAGAATAGAAGCTTGTGCACTGGCTCTTAATTAGCTTATTAGTCCTGTTTTACCCAACTCCCCTGTGCCAACAGTGGAGTATTGAGTCATTTTCATTGCTTCATATTTGATTATTCAATAGAGTTTAGGTTGAGATTTTGGTTCTGTAGCTAGCTTATAGTATCGGTTTAATACATGTATTCTTAGATTGAGCTTTGCAG
Organism: Artemisia argyi; assembly: GCA_030686995.1. Taxonomy (NCBI): domain Eukaryota; kingdom Viridiplantae; phylum Streptophyta; class Magnoliopsida; order Asterales; family Asteraceae; genus Artemisia; species Artemisia argyi. The sequence goes on along the minus strand of JARVZY010010978.1, from coordinate 611,712 downwards.
CTTATTTAGTTTGCTTATATAGGATTGCTAGATAGCTCTTTAGTGCTTATTCTGCTGAATTTTTCATAGGCCTGCTAGTTTCTAATTGTGTTTGTTATTGTGATTTGTTGGTTTATTTCTGTTCCAATTATTGTTAGGTAGTTGTATACACTGTTTCTGAGTGCTTGCTTATTTTGTATCTTTATGTACTTTTGAATTAGCTTATTCTTCAATTGCTCATTGCTTGTTTCAACTGATTCTGTGTTATTTGCTGATCTTATTTCAACATTACTAGGTTTGTTGTTGCATATTACATTTGTGATTCCTGTTTGGTTAAGTTTTGTGGCAAGTGCTTATCAATAAGCACTTGCCATAAGCTGTTTTAGCTATAATAAGCACTTCTACTAATCTTTTTCTTTTCAAAATTTTTGTGAAAGCTTTCCATATTATTTTAGATTTTCTGTAAATTTTTCATATTTTTCTGAGTTGATTTGATATTTTTCTTAAATTTTCTTCATTATTAATCATTTTTAAATCAATTTTAATAATAAAAAATCAGAAAAAGCTTTTAAAAATACAAAAATATTTTAGATAATTCTTTTATGATATTTTAGATTTTTCATATTAGATTTTATAATTTTCCCATTATTTTTTCACATTTTCTTTTATTTTTAATCACTTTTTAATTCAATAAAAATGAATCGTAGAAAATAAATAAAAATCCATAAAAATATTTTTCTTTTTCTCAAAATTCTTTTTATTAGTTTAAGATTTTTAGAAACTTGTTTCACGTTTGTAGGATCATTTTTAGTATAAAAGTCACGTTTTATTTCGTACATTACGTTTAAGTTCGCGTTTGCATTTCCGTTTTTACGATTTTAGACTTTTGTGCATATATAGCTTGTACATCCTGCTTAGTTTACTATTAATTTTCATTATTTGAATTCCAAAATCATATTCTTCACTTTACCACTTTTCACGATTCAATTTTGCGATTCGATAATTCACGACTCCATTCTACCTTCGTTGGGAAAACGACCTTGGAAATACTTTCACGAGTATTTCTTTGGAAAAATAAATATATACTAAAATGACTAAATCAGCTATTTTGTCAAACACCAGTTGAATCAAAGGATCCCGAATATGAACTGGCGAGATTGCGTTACCGGCGTCATGTATAATCATGTTGTGCAATATCACACACGCATACACTAGTTTTCTAATTCTTTCTATTGTGTGTGGCCATAAGGGTCGATTCAGTATACCCCATTTAGCATGAGAACACCAAATACCCGTTTAACATCCTTACAAGTCGACTCTTGTACTTTCTTGAACTTTTTCTCTTTCGAGTCGGTTGGATGTTTGAACGCTTTAACAAAAGTAGACCATGCAGGATGTATGCCATCGGTTAGATAGTAGCCACGCTTGTACGTACGGCCATTCACAACAAATGGGCACTTAGATGCCGTACCATTACGCTCGGTGAGGCATAGCGAAGATTGCATCACAACATTCACATCATTGTCTGAACCTGGCGGTCCAAAGAATGCGTGCCATATCCATAAATCTTGAGACGCCACTGCCTCCATCATAATCGTGGGGTATTGACGATCACCCCTTTTATATTGACCCCTCAATTCGTTTGGACAATTCCTCCAAACGAAATGTGTGCAATCTAGGCTACCGATCATACCTGGAATGTGATGTCTCTCTTCATGTGCTTCGTACAAACGTGCAACATCATGGCTTGTTGGCCGACGTAGGAAATCTCGACCGTATAACTGAATAATAGCGTCACAAAAAAATTGAAGGCATTCACGTGACGTTCTTTGTGGCATTTCTAAATATTCGTCAAACTCATCCGGTGGATTATCGTTTGCGAGTTGTTTAATGGCAAACGTACATTTTTGTATGGCTGTGAAACTTTTTTTGGCTCTAGCATCATAACCTTCTTGAAAATACTCGAATCTAGACTAAATAACATGTGTTATTTTTAAAAATAAACGTTTAGGCATACGATACATATCTTCAAAAAAAAGCATCGTCGAATTTCGGATTTTCACAAAAATAATCACGATGCAATCTTTCTGCAGCTTTGATCCGATTGCGTTTTTACTGATTTTCATGTCGACCTTGCCGTATCATCTTCCCCATCTTCCTCAATCGCGTTAATAAAAACCTCGATACTATTATCGTTAGACCACTCAAACGGCTCATCTAACAATATAGTCGAACCAATTCTTTTATGCTCCAAAAGATTGAGTTTTTTTTTTTCTTTTTTTTTGGTTGGGTGAAACTTTTGATCAGTATAGTTTTTTTACTCGGTATAGTTTTTATTTTATTTTATTTATTTATTTATTTATTTTTTTATTGCATATGATATTCAATGTGCAATATATATACTCCTAAAAAGAAATCCACCCGTTACCATTTCCAACGTTCAAAAAACTCACAATGGTCAAAAATTGGATTGCCTTCCTGTGCGTGAAACTTTACCGTGTGGGAAGGATCCCGTGCGGTACCGCAAGGCCGGCGGCGGTGTTCCCGCACGGGATGGATCCCGTCTCGTGCTTTCTGGCATCCACAACCAACACCCTAAGCTTCGAATATTTGGTATTGAGATCTAATCTGCAATGTGCTAACTCAAATGTATTGAATGAGGGTGGACTAATGTCTTTGATTTCTTATTTGAAGCTTCGCCTCACAACTTTGAAAGCTCTTGCTTAATTTATTCTAAGGGCATTTTAGAATTATCCACAAATGAAGAAGAGTAAATGTCACACCATAATCAGCTCTATATGTTATACTGGTTGTCAAAAGAATCTTATCACCTCAACAACTCTAATGTCTTGTCTAAGTCTAATGGTTTAAAAACCGGTTTTCTAATTGACCCGTTGAGCCAATGGGTCACGGTTCAACCAGGTCTTATGCTCAAAACTGGCTTTCGATCATCTGACATGTTCATGATTCATGGTTTATCCGACCGGGTCAACCCGGGTTTTAAAACACTGGTCTTGTCACTTCATTACTACGTTTGGCATAAATTCTATCTACATGATTGCACATCCCTGTCCATTTTCCATTAAGAGAAAATAGAGACTTCTTCCACTTTCATTTCTTACTCATATTTATGTATCTCCTTCCAAAATCCCTTCAGGTCATTGGTATTCCCTTTTATGTTATCTTGAAATATGTTGATCCAATCCTTTTCCAATGCAATTTCTTCTGGTAACGGCCCGTAGAGTGTTACATGGTTCTTCTTTGTTAGGATGTGGAAGCGTCTTTTTTTAACTTCCTTTGTTATACGTCATCTTGGTTTTGGTAAGTGACAGGAGGAGACTACTAGACGAGAGAGTCATCCTCAATCGGAGATACATTTTTGGTCAGAGTGAGAGGTTGAAAATTATCCATACCGTTCATACTAAAATTAAGAATTGTGTAAAACGAGAACGGTAGCTGTCCGCCGCGTTGCGGGCGGACCTGTTTTTTTGGCGGAGGTGATTTTTCGTAAATAAAGTAGAATATTTAGACGTTGTAATATGAAAATCTTTCTTTGCTTTATTGGTTGCATCAAATTGCTAATTCATATAAACAAACTAAGTACACACAACAAATAGGTAAGTTCCAAACGACACATTTTGTACTACCAAACACCCTTTCGGGGCAGAAAATACGCAAACCAAACGCCCTTTATGGGCTGAAAATGAGCTGAACCAAACGCCCCTGACGGCTGAAAATATGTAGCACCAAACACCCCTTTTGTGCAGAAAAATAAGCAAACAAAACACACCCTTTTTTGCAGAAAAATCAGCAACCAAATGTACCTTTTTGTGCAGAAAAATCAGCAACCAAATGCATCCTTTTGTGCAGAAAAATCAGCAGCAAAATGGACACTTTTGTGCAGAAAAATCAACAACAAAACGCACTTTTTTTTTTGCAGAAAAATCAGCAACCAAATGTATCCGTTCGGGGGCTGAAAATAGGCAGATCCAAAGTCACTCTTTTGAGCTGAAAATAAGCAGATCCAACACACCTTTTTGGGCTCGAAATAAGCAGATCCACCCGCATATTTTAAACACACCTCCTTTTTCCCATTTCATCTTTCATATTTCCTGTTAGCACTTCACAAAACAACATTTTCATTTGCCTATGTTGTAAAACACCATACAATATCGTTAAAGCATTTCTAAATTAGTTTGTGCACAAAGTAGCTACCAAAGGGATCTAGTTCAAAATTTTAGCAAAATTTAGATTATTATCTAAATTATACAGCTTTTGTAATCATATCCGAGTGTTAGACAAAACTATAAAGGCACAGACAGATAGCGGCCGGGATAGTTACTTTTTCCCATTTCATCTTTCATATTTCCTGTTAGCACTTCATAAAACAACGTTTTCATTTGCCTACGTTGTAAAACACCATACAATATCGTTAAACCATTTGGATATCCTGATAAAGGAACAGTAAATATTATCATTTACTGACAATGGTCTTCTTTTTATATGATTTTAGACATTTTCATTAGCAGTGATTCACCGAGTCATTTAAATTATTTCAAGTACATATAGGTGATATATATAAAGATTGTAATGAAAACAATCAAAGACTTCATAGGTTTGATTTAATATAAATATGCAGAAAGAACCTCATATAAAACTGAAAATGGGGCCACTAACCTATAGCCACACATCTCACCGCTCTTGATATGAACCTTAAAATACCTATGAGCCTGCAAAAATACAATTATGTTCATCTTTGCAGCGAAACAACGAATTCAAGTAAGAAGCGTAAGGTTTGGATGGAAACTCAGTGTCCCTTAACAATTGTAACATACATGTAATTTGACCGATGTGGCTTACTTAATATAAAACCAATAAGTTAAATTGATGGTAACCATACCCGATCAATAACAACAACATAATCAGGTAGAGTTCTTCACACCCAATAACTCATGTATATTTTCTGAACCGTATTGTGTCAAAATAAGAGCAGACACCACTTTGTCTTTTTAAACTTACTATTGTTCGTTCAGCAAGAGACTATGGCTTCCGCTTCAAGAATTTTTCCCCAATATACAACTCCTCTAGCAAGTCCTATGTAACATTCAAAAGATGAAAGTAAATTACAAAATCAAGAAAACCAATAATTTAACCCAAATACCATTACTTATCCTTTAAGAGGCTTATATAATAACTACTAATATAATCTAAAACATAGTGTGACATAAATAGTGAACAAAATTTTAAAAAACAAATACATTAACCAAATCAAAAAGTAAACTTTTATCTACCTGATGCCGAATTTTGAGCTAGCTGAAATTCGACTTAAAATTATCCAAATGTTTGTTCATTATGTTATCTATGTTGTCTGCAACAATTACAATAGAGATGAGAAATATATATAAACAACGATCAAAGGCTTAAAGTAGCGTTTGAACCTTAATGGGATCCTGTAATGCAACTCGACCAAGCAGCAAATACATTTTGCAATGGGTCTGCTGTACCTACAAAACTGAGAAAATATATAACTTTTGCCAACACAAATAACGATTTACACTACATCAATAATAATTGCATTACTGTTTGGCTGAGCTCTAACAGCAACAATATCAAAAGATCAATATTTTTTGAAGGATTGGGCTTGCTTTTTAAAGCAGCTAATCGAGTTATGGTGTTTGGATTGCCACTTAAAGCTACGAATCTGATTATCACTTTTCCTCTTCCCTTTAACGATGACAAAGTATATATAGAGTATGGTCCGAATGGTCGTTATCTGTTGTCGTTATTTTTAGAGTATGATCCGAATGGTCCATGACCTTGGAAGTGGTCAAGCCTTTACTGATGAAAGAAGCGTCGATGAAAGACAACAATATATAAAAAGTTTTGATTAGATTTTTTTTTTCAACCCAAACACCCGACCAAAATGTGAACCCATAAAACAACTCTGCATATGATATTCCTATAACCTTCTATTTTAAAACACTCACACAGCCTGTTTCGCATTTTAAATTTCAAGAGACTAATTCAAAAAGTCTGTAGCTTTACCTGAATTCCCTTGTTTGCATGTCAGTTGCCTTTTTGCGGTTCTCCTCTTCAAAGAGAACAGTGAACGTGACCATCTATCTGATATTTTGATCCTACGGGATTAGCAGTGTCTAGAAACTGAAAAAACCCAAACCTTCCTTGCTTCCTTAAAAAAACACATAATTAATAAGATGAAAAAAAAAGTAGATTTCGACCTGGATATTTGTTTGGGCTATTTGCAAACCTCAAAAGTAGTAATCGCAGCTTAGTTTATTAACAATTGTTTAAAAAAATTAAATCAAATAAATCAAGGACCAATTTATTTCGAAAAGATTTTCAAGCACCTCGTGATAGTAAAGCAATATATAACAATGACAACAGTTCGTTCACCATATACCAACAGCATTCGAGTAATTAGCAGTACCCAAAAGAACCGTAGGAGCCCTACACCAAAGGATTAAAACCTGCATCGATAAAAGTGACAACCAAACCGTCAATTTACCTTTTTTAAAGCCATTCTATGAATTGTCACAATAGGCATGATTCTGAATATTACTTGTGGAAAACTAGAAGGGGGGGTTGAATAGTTTTCCCCTCTTTTTCATTTTATAAAAACTTTGTTTCAAAATGTTGATTCGAATTTATTCAATTGTTTGTTTGGAAAACCTTTAATTAGAATTTAGTATGTAAACACCATATAATCAATATGATCAATTATATATATAACCTTTTGGAAAAACTTAGATTTATGAATGGAGCTTTGGTCGGTCTTTGTGTGAATACGTTTTCCATTTAAAATCTTAAAACGTTTTGTATCAAATTATCTATCAAGTTAAACTTAATATGAGAAGTGTGAATAATAATCTATTTGACCATATCATATAATTATACACACAATCACAATATTAACTTCTATGTTCAACACAATCAATCATCACAACTATATAAGCAACAACTAAGACATATAGGCAAGCATAGATGTAAAGTGATAAATGCAAGAATAAATGAAAAGAGATAAGAGAAAGGAAATGCAAACCGGACACGATGATTTACAGTGGTTCGGCTACAAGGACACCTTCCTTGCCCTACTCCACTCCCTGAGTCACCTACTCGAGAGTTTTCTTCACTACTCAACAAGCTCCCTTTTGGCGGAGAAAAGCGTACACAACTTTTGCTTACACAATTTAACGACACTAAGCTAAATGTCGAGTTCTAATAGTTGCTAGAACCAATCTCACAACACTACTTCGATCACTACACAACTTCTACATGACTTCATGACTTCTTCATGGCTTCACGACTTCACGACTTCTTCATGGCTTCACGACTTCACGACTTCTTCACTACTTCACAACTTCTTCTATACTCCACTACATATTCACACATCTACTTCTTCACAACTTCATGACTTCTCCACACTACTACTTTTTCCCACTACTTCTTACTCACTCATAAACTTACTACTAAGTAAGATCATCTTGATCTACTTATTACATATACATAACTCACAACATCAAATAAACAACAACTAGATCCTAATACATCTTTGGCTTTATGATAGGGAGGATTCTTCTCTTGCACTTTGAGTGGTGAAGGATTGGATCACCTGAAACAAAGACTTATAATCTTATGATCAAAGGATTTAGAAGGATGTTTTGAAGGGATTGGGACTGAAAATTTTCATGCAAAAGGTGAGAAAAATCTGTAGAATGAACCAGTATTTATAGGGGAAAAAATACTGTTTGGGAGCGTGGGCGGTCCCCTTAATTGTGTTACCGGTCCCCTTAATTTACTAGCCGGTCCCCTTAATTAATTAAGGGGGCCGCCTAATAAAAAAATATTTTTTCTTCAGAATTTTTGTCTTTTTGTGGGGAAGGTTTTTCTTGAAGAATATGGCCGATTTTTGGGTAGAAATTTGAATTCAAAATATTTATTTTGAATAAAACATTTCTTATAAATACAAAAAATATTTTGTATAAGTTTGAAAATGTTTGTCCCACTTTATAAAAAATGTAAGATTTGTAAAGATAAAAATTCCTTTGATCATAAAATGCATTAGACACTTTGTTTATTCATACCTTAAGTGATTTGGATGCTAAAGTGAATATTTACGACGAAATACTTGTTTACGTCATAATTTGTAGTTTAATGAGTTTACGTTTTGTGATTATCAAAACATAGAGATATCGATATATGTTAATAACGTTTTAATGCATTATTTATATCAACAATCTCCCCGTTTTTTATGATTACAAAACCTATACTCATTAAATCTAAAAATTAATCTTTAGACAAGTACTTTGTGAGTTTATATTCACTTCTCCTCTTTTTGTAGAATCAAAAAGGTTATGCCGACTAGCTTCATGAATGAAGTTAGACGGGTAGAAAGCTCCCCTTGATGTATGATCCCCCTCGTTCAAGGGCACCAAGGAATCGAGATACGAAATTCTCGCAAAAAAAATAATTAGAAGCACAAGCATATATAACAAAATAAGGAAAACAACAAGCATAGCAAACAAATACTAAGCTCACATAGCAATATATTCATTTATTATGCTTAATGCATTTAATAAGTAAAAGATCCTAATTTGCCAAAGAGAGCCATCGGACTTGCTTGCAACAAGAGGTTGGTTGATTCTTATTTGAAAGTGAAAGTCAAAGGCATATAGTATGCTTAGAATGGTTAATGATGGAGTGTTTGGAATGATGTAGTTTAGTTAGGGTAAGGTTGTTGGATTAATGGAGGCATATGTTTGGGTGCATGGATGTTAGATATTTTGGTGGTGGAGAGTTTGTAGCGGAAGAGGTTGATTGAGGTTTTGGATGTTGTTCAAGTGAGGGTATTGGATGTGATCTAGTGAGAAGGTATTCAATCCAAGTGAGGTGTTCATTGAATGCAATGGTTTTTAGGAGAAAGATGCAACAAGGTCAATTGTTGACATGCTTCTCAAGTTGATTTATGTTGTGTGGTGATGAGGGTGATCTAGATGAAGGTGGATCCAAATTGTGTTGAGCAAGATGTAAGGCTAAAAGTGCACTAAGCTCATGGGATTCTTTTAGCGCCTCAACGAACATTAAGTGTTCGGAGGAAGGTGATGGTGGTGGAGCATGATAATTGTCTTGGGTGAGGGTTTGAACATGCAACATAGGAATGGCATGTGAAGTTGTAGGATGTGGTGGTGATACTCTTGGTTGTCGAGACATGTTTGAGCTTGGGTAATCATGAAAACATGATATGGGTGGAAGAGATGCTTTATGAGTGGATGGTGTTTTTGTTGAATGAGCAACATGTAAAGTGTTGGTAATGAGGTTGGGATTATTGTTTTGGGATTGTGCATGCTCATCATAAGAAGTAGCATTAGTGGAAGCACGAATGGATGATTTGTTGTTAAATGGATCATTTGTGTGAGAGTGAGGTTTAGGTGTTGGTTGATTATAAACAACATCGCTTGAGTTGTGAAAAGATTATGAGGGTTGAGTGTAATGTAGAAGGATATGGGTGAGTAAAGGTTTTTGATATGTAATGTTGGTGAGAAGGAGAGTGAGGTGTTAGGTATATAATGTTGAAGACATAGGAGGAATTTGGTGTTGGATGTTTGACAACATCATTTGGTTTGATGGGCTTTTAATGGAAGTTAGGCTTTCTTCTCCAAACGGGTTATTTGGTGGTTTTGGTTTAATGGGAGAGGTCATGAAGAGATGAGTATAGATTGAGAGGAATGAGAGTGTTTATAATGTAGGATTGGTGGGATTAAGGATGTATAAATTTTGATAGAAGGTTTAGGATAAAATAGGTTTATGAATTTTGGGAAGTGTAGGATGAAATGGGCTAAAAAGTAGAAAAAGGAAACAACACCTTCGACCATCAGATGGCCAGTCCCCTTAATTGGAGGCCGGTCCCCTTAATAATTAAGGGGGCCGCCTTATGATTTAAGAGGGCCGCCCATCTGGTGATTCCCAGATTGCCAGAAAAAGGTTTTTGGTAGTGAATTTGCATAAAGGTTGTGTTTTTGGTTTCAAACAAGTCCAAATCTTTGAGGCAATTAAGCATATACTAATTATGTAGGCAATTATGTAGCCAAAGCATGTTAATCAAAGAGATTAAGTAAACAAGCAATTTCATCTAGCATGCAAACATACTCATCAAGCAAGTAAAATATAAGTGCTAGGAAACAATAAGCAACATCAAGTATTTCATAACTACATAACTAGGAGGATTAATCCTAATGTGTATCAATGTGCAATAAGTGGGTAGTTATGATAGCATGGATTTCTAGACTTGTTACAAACAAAGTCTTAATGAACAAACCATGGTCCTCTTGATTTGATTTAGTTCACTTATAAGTGTCATTTATATAAATATAGATGACAAATATGAAATCACCGTGCATGATTTTAAAAGAGACATTTTTAGCATTATTCAACAATGTCTGAAAGTAAGTTTTCACTTAGATGTGAGAGTTATTTGAATAAAATAGATTGGGTTTTTACTTCAAAATGTGTGAATGAACGGAAAAGAATATTTTCCCAATCTTTAGTTTTGATCAAAACAAAATTGTGGATATTGATAGTGAAAACATGTATTTAAAGGTGGGATAGTTATTTGAAAAAAAAAAACTATTTTCCAAAATGTGAGGTTTTTGCATATTTTTAGAGATATTAGATTTTTGACAACAAATATCATAAATCAAATATTTTAAAAAATGTTTATTAAAGATCTCATGCTCAAGAGGATTGGTTAAGCCTATTATTATCTCATGCTACCGTTTCTACATATCCTATGATCCTAAAGGAAATGAAAACGATAATTTATATGTTAGATGCGGGAGTGTTGAATGGGGTATAACCTAACATCTATAGTTCCTTTGTTTTCGCACGCTTATCTAACTTAATGCCATAAATCTAGGAATGAAAGAATCTAATGAGAAGTAAAGTTCATAAAAGTAAACTAGCGTTAGGTATATATAGGAAGAGCAATTTAATCAAGTTGGAGAATGAGTATGAGACTATTACTAGTGGTGCTCAATTCAGGTTAAACACGACCATTTTTACGGGTTACACACACCCAACTTCTCACATAGAAGCAATTCAACCGTTAGGTTAAATTGAATTTCTAGTCAATAGATTCTCCAGTAGTCATTCTCTTTTTAGAAGAAATCGAGTTCCCAAATTTACCTATCGAAGATTACCAATTATGAAGTTTGCTTGATTCACTAATACTTGGCTTAATGTGACTCAAACATCATGTTTTTATGAAGGTAAATCTAGATGATATATTTTATTCACGATCCTAATAGAGACGTGTTGAATGTTTAGATAAGAGTAAACAAAAGATTTTAATCCTTTCTTTATGATTTACCGGTTGTTTGGTTTTGATGACATATTACTTGATTTAATAACTGTGCTAGACTTAAGAGTGCACCTTAGCATCTCTTGTTAAATGAAAATCATTAAGCTTATTTATCTTAAATGAGTTTGTGATTCTCAAATGATATCAAAACTAGACATTAATATATTTTTAAACAAATATTATTTTCTATGATTTTTGCCAATGTTATATATCATACTTTAACAAGTATTTGAAAAAATAAATTTTACTTGTTTATGGATTGTGACAAGTTATTTTTCAATTCTAATTATTTTAAAAAAATGTAGTGCATTATCTTGTAACACAACCATTCACGCTACAAAGAAAATGAAATACATAGA